>OU383782.1:1930686-2448186 GCA_910950805.1 Acrocephalus scirpaceus scirpaceus
TGGTGTGCAACTTTGGGATGAGGCCGATCCCATACCTGCAGCCCCACTGCTCCACCAGTAACACAAACCAAGCTGGCACTGACTGCTGTAAAGCACTGGGGGAAATTTGCTGGGACACCAACCCTGAGCTCCCCTTCTCCTCTGGCTGGGTCTGCACACCCGGGGAGCTGGGAATGGCCAGGTGGAACAAGGAGTTTCCTTTGGTGGAGGTGCAGCTGGCAGGCTGAGATTTTATCTTCACAAACCACCTTTGAGAGACACATTAAAACGCCCAATAAAACACGCTGGCTCCTTAATCCATTGAGCAATTACTCATTCCAAACGGTGGCAGCAGCATTAAAACGCAGCTGGGGCAGCTTCTAAGGAAGTCAGGAGATGGAATTGTCTGACAACATCCTCGTGCCCTGCAGTCCTGAGGTGCAAAGTGAGCTCCTGGGCTTGATTTTGAACAAAAAGTTCTTTACCCTGCACCTATCAAAGTGAAATTTTGCTGCTCTGGCTGTCGGGCAGGATGTACCCACTGTCTGTGATTTAAGGCTCACCAGGCATGCCAAGAATATATTAGCTGGCTCTTGGCAGCAGGGGTTGTGTTTGTGTAGCAACAAGCTTTGAAACCCTGTGAAGAAACATTGTCTGCTCTGCAGCATGGGACTCGTTCGTTTTGTTGCTGTCATTTTACTGAAAAGGAAAGAAAAGAAAAAATAAAATGCACAGGAGACGTTTCTCCAAAAATCTGGAGGGCACCTTGGAACGTCTTTAAAAAAAAATTAAAAATAAACAACAAGCAACAAACAGCACTGGTAACAAACAGATTGGGTAACAGCTCCATCCCCTCCTTCTGGAAGGTTCCTTTAGGATGTAAAGGAGTGTTTGTTGTGTCTCCTGGACACGCTGCTGTCCCTGCACTGCCTGCTTGTGAGAATTGCACAAGCGTTTCAACACCAGGCTCTGAAATCTGGATTTAGGAGTGCAGAGCCCGGCTGCCTTTTGCTCAGCACTCCTGGATCCCAGTCCTTGGGAGTGCTGAACTCAGGGAGAGCTGCAGGGTGAGGGACAGGGATTTCCAGCTGAGCACTGGGGCTTTCTGTGTCTGTTCATTTGTGCAAAGAGCTCCATCAGGAGAAACAATGGCAGAGACACTGCCTGCAGTGACCACGGTACCTGCTGGATGAGGGAGAGCAAATTCCAGGACTGTGGCTCCAAATGAAGAGTCTGGCTGGGCTTTTCTTGATGTGGCCATGGAAGCTTTGATCTGTCTCATTTTTTGCCCCAGTGCAGACCAAAACCTCATTTTGTGGATCTCACTGGGATCTGCTTTTGCAGGAGCCCAAACTTTTTCATGGTGCAAACAAATGGGGGAGATGTTGGAACCCCTGATCACTGAGAATTTCAGATTTCTGTGCTGCCAGGCACTGACCCCCAAGCAAACTCTGCACTGACCTGAGGCCGTGGAGAAGCTCCCAAAATTGAGTGACAGCACTGGGATTGTGGGTGTGCAGTTTGGATAGAAGTATGTGATATCACAGGGGACAAAACTGTGAGTTTAAGCTTTTAAGTTTAAAGTTTTAAAGTTCAAGTTTAAAGTTTAAGTTTAAAAGTTTTGAGTTTAAGGTTTTAGAATATAGTAATATATATAAAAAGCAAGATGGAGGTTTTAGGGCAGAGGCCAGTCCTTCTTCTTCACCTTCTTCTTCACCTTCTTCTCCATGGCTCTGGATGGGATTTTGTAATTGGAGAGAAAAATCCATGTTGTTGACCATGTGGTTTTCCAGTTTCCACACTCAGCAGGGCAAGTGTCCCTGAGTTCTCAGCTCCCTCCCACCCTGAGCTGCTGGGAGAAGCTTTTGCTCCTCCTGGGGCTGCCCAGCTCCCTGCCCTGGCACAATGGGCTGGGGGAAGGAAATGCTGCTCTGATCTGTATCTCCTTGGCTGCAAACCAACGTGCCAGAACTCCAGGCAGGACAGGCACTGGCAGCCAGCAAGGGACAGCAGGATGCAGGGGACAGGAACTGGGGACAATGGGAAGAATCTGGGGTGCAGCAGGCTGGCCCCTGCCTTGCCCTGGCACTGCTCCTGGTGTTTTATGGGACCAGGCAAAGCTGGCAGACACCTTGGGGTGACAAATCTCCTCTCTCCCTCTTGTTTTAAGAATGCCCACACTGAATATTAACCTTCCTGCAGGAGGAAGTTTGGGGATTCTGGCTGCACAGAAAGGAATTCCTCAGCAGCTGGAATTCCGTGGGGCTGGAGCCCCGCCCAGGATGGCAGTGCTGGCAGTGCAGGATGCACACCCTGCTCATGGCAAGCCCTTCTCACTATTTTTAGTGAAATCACTTCAAATCCCTTTGCCTCTGCTGTTTTCCTACATCCCTTCTGCATATTTGGGGTAAATCAGGTGTCCCCAGTGTTCTGTTTAGGATCAAATCCTGCTCACGCTGGGCACCCAAATCCCTCCTCCCTGGGAGCCACAAAACTCATTTGTGCATCATTTATGAAGGCAAATCCTCCAAGTCCTGGCTCCAAAACTTCTCCTGGAAATCTTGTCTGATGGGGGTGAACACAGCCCAGACCACAAACCCCTGAGTGGTGCCACTCATAGCACAAATGGGATTTTTCTCTAAATGTGATCAGATCCCCCATTCTAGCCTTGATCCCAGACTGGAGGCTCTTCCCTGGCCCTGGGTGGTTTCCAGTGGAATTCTGGGTCAGTTGCGTGCCAGGCTTGGTGCTGGTTCAGCACAGCTTCATTGTGTACTAAAGGAAGTGCAGAGCAAACAGGGAGGAGAGATTAAATATCAAATCCAGAACTGGGTGCTTTACAGCCCGCTGGTTCCTCCCTCACAACACATCCCTGCCCACGGCAGGGGAACTGGGGTTAGATGTTCCTGAAGGTCCCTTCCAACCCAACACTTTCTGCCGGGTTATTTTTGATGATTTTTATCAAATAATTTTTTGATAATAAATTTTATCAAATAAATTTGGATCATTTTATATTCCGGTAATTTTTGGGTTAAGTTGTCTCATTTCCACCACTGACAATTTCCTGTGGTACTGCTCACGCTGGACCTGGCAGGAGAACACCTCAGGATCTCCTACAAGGGGCAAATGAGAAGTGATGCATTTGGGGAACCAAAAATAGCTGACATCAGAAAATTCCTTCTCTGTGATACAGAGTTTTTACTGCTGGGTGCTAACAGTTCCCTCCTCAGCCCCCAGACTCTCCAAGTAACTCCTACAGGCCACCTTTACAACCCTGTCGTGTTTTCAAAATCCATTTCTTTGCACTTCATCCCCTGTGACTTCATTTTGGTGTGATGCCATTGCCTCCAAGGCCATTTTACCATTTGAATTACACTTGCACCCTGGAATTGCAATGGGAAATGCAGAGCCCTTACTGTAGAGCCCACCCAGAAAAGGTGAAGAACTCCCAATTAAATTTCCACCGCCTTCATTTATTTTTTTTTTTTTGTCAATAACAACTGCAGAATAAAAAAGGCTATTAATTTACTAAGAATTTGATAGGTTTTATTTTTAAATAAATAGATAAAAAGTAAAACATTCTTTATTTTTAAATAAAAATAAAAACTTAGAACAAGCTTGTCTCTGACAGTCATTTTTCATTGTCTTTTCCCACAGACCTGCAAGTGCAAGCTTAATAGGAGAACTCAGGGAATTTATTCCATAAATTGATCTTGCAAACAAAGCACTGTGCAAGTCCCATCTTCTTTGAACGTCTTTATTAACTCTGTTTATATTTTACTGTAAAAATGCATAGACTGAAAATATGAGATATTTTACTCAAAGCAGAGCCCAGATGCAGAGGAACCTGCACATCACTGTGCCTGTCCTACCAGCCTCGAATTAATCACACTAATCTCCATTAAAACCTGAAAAACTGAAGAGAAAAGAAATACAAAAGAAGAAATATTCAGCTAAAGAGCTCCTGGATCGTTTGATTGAAGTTCAGCTAAATGACAGCAAGTTTAACATAATCTGGATTCCAACACACAGCAACGAATCCATTCCTTTGCATTGTACACATCTTAATTTACTTCTGACTGCACCACTCTGATCTTTCCTTCCCGTTCATTTATTTTGCTTTGAGGCTGAACTGGGAAGGAATTCTGTGACTCTGCATTCTTTCCAAAAGGATCCCAAGGTGGAATTGTGGATGTGGGCAGCTTTGAATTTGTGTCTGTGCACAAATGCTCAGGGTGCTGCTCGTGGGTCAGTGCTCATGGTTTGGGTTCTGTGCCACGGGCAGGAAAAGAAGGAAAGAGAAGGTTTGAGTTCTGTGCCATGGGCAGGAAAAGAAGGAAAGAGCAGTTTTGGGTTCTGTGCTATGGACAGGAAGAGAAGAGAAGGTGTGGGTTCTCTGCCATAGGCAGGAAGAGAAGAAAAGAGAAGGTTTGGGTTCTGTGCTATGGGCAGGAAGAGAAGAGAAGGTTTGGGTTCTCTGCCATAGGCAGGAAGAGAAGAAAAGAGAAGGTTTGGGTTCTGTGCCACAGGCAGGAAAAGAAGGAAAGAGAAGGTTTGAGTTCTGTGCTATGGGCAGGAACAGAAGGAAAGAGAAGGTTTGGGTTCTCTGCCATAGGCAGGAAAAGAAGGAAAGAGAAGGTTTGGGTTCTGTGCCATGGGCAGGAAGAGAAGGAAAGAGAAGGTTTGGGTTCTGTGCCATGGGCAGGGAGAGAAGGAAAGAGAAGGTTTGGGTTCTGTGCCATGGGCAGGGAGAGAAGGAAAGAGAGGGTTTGGGTTCTGTGCCATGGGAGAAGAAAAGAGAAGGTTTTGGGTTCTGTGCCATGGGCAGGAAAAGATGAAAAGAGCAGTTTTGGGTTCTGTGCCATGGGCAGGAAGAGCAGTTTTGGGTTCTCTGCCATGGGCAGGAAGAGAAGAAAAGAGAAGGTTTGGGTTCTGTGCCACGGGTAGGAAGAGAAGGAATCCCAGAAACCAAAGCTCACCAAGAGCAGCTGATTCTCACTGATCAGCCCCTGATGTGATCCTGTCATCAACAGAGACCCAAATCCGTATTTTAAGGTCCAGAACGCAAAGCTTGCCCTTGTTACAGCAGCCACCTCCTTCACTCTGCTGAGATTTTTCATTTGTTACAGCAGGAAGGAGACAGATCTCCCCTGCCAGCAAGCAGATGTTCACCAAGAAGGTTTTACTAACTGATCAATTGCAAAATCCCTCACTGCAATCCTTTAGAAAATCAGATGCCCTCTGTCCTTCCTCCCACTCCGGCTTAGTTGCCAAAACTTACATACAGAATTATTACTGTAATGTTTTATAGTCACTGGGAAAAAAAAAAAATCCATTTGGTCTTACAGAATGATGTGAAATGAATCTGTGGCCTCAAAAGAGAAAAAAAAAAAGTCTATTAAAAGTAGCTCTTTTTCCTCCCTCCTCCCTCTCCCAGGCCCCTTTTACTCCCCTCCCCCAACAATAAAGGATGTTTTGGAACAGCCTTTTCAGGAAACATTTCCACAGCAAAATGCAGCATCATTTATAATATTTAAAGCTACATTTTTTTTGTTGAGATGGCTTGGCAGGCTCTGCCTGCAAATCTGGCAGGATATGGCCAGCTGAGAGTTCGCACTAACAACCCGAGGATATGCTGACACAACAGAATGCTTTAATCATCCTTGCAGCAAGCAGGACGAGATCTCCTCCTGCACTGCCAGCTCTTCCCAGTGTGAGAACCAATGGTGCTGCGTGTTCCTCCTTCCCTCCCCTGCCTCTGGAGAGTTCCCCTCTCCCTTGCTGTCTCCACTGGGCTAAAAAAGCCTCGTTGGGTAAGAGCGCAGAACATAATGAGCAATGGATATTCCTCTTGGCCAAGGCTGTGATGAAAATGCTCCCCCATTTCCAGCTCAATAAGGAAGCTTAATAATTAAAAAGAAAGCCCTTAACCTGTTTGTGTCTCAACAGAAAGGCCATTTGCACCAGCAGAGCTCTTTTTTGGCTTTGCCCTATTCCAAGGCAGGGCTGAGGGCCACGTTCAGTTGGCAAAATCCTAATTAGAAACTCGTCCCGTTTGAGGGTTGGCAACTGATCTCAGCCATTCGCAGAAATCCATCGGAGAGAATTAATTTCACATTTAAAAGAAGCCCTGAAGCATTTAACCCTAAAAACCTGAGAGCTGCTGCCTTGACTAATGCTTGCCCAGAGCAAGAGTTGCCCAGAGAATTCCTGCCACACGATCCAGCCAAGCTACAGACTTGCAATGCTTCAATATCTGCCACGTTGGGCAATAAAGAGAGGCTGAGAATTGAACAAACCTTTCCTTATTTTGGGAGCACATAAATTTATAGATGCTGTTTACTGGCTTTGGCACACTAAAACTCCTTGCAAACACCAGGACTGTGAGCGCTTGGCTCTTATGAAGAAATAAAGGTAAAATCCTGTACACACACACATATCTAACAGTGTTAGATTGCATCCAAAGCTGCATTTATTGCATCCAAATACCCTGCACACACACACACACACACACACACACACACACGCACCCACGCACGCACGCACACACACCTAACAGGGTTAGATTGCACCCAAAACTGCATTTGTATTGCATCCAAAGACCCTGCACACACACACACACACACATATCTAGCAGTGTTAGATTGCACCCAAAGCTGCATTTATTGCATCCAAAGACCCTGCACACACACACATCTAACAGTGTTATATTGCATCCAAAGCTGCATTTATATTGCATCCAAAGACCCTGCACACACACACATCTAACAGTGTTATATTGCATCCAAAGCTGCATTTATATTGCATCCAAAGACCCTGCACACACACATCTAACAGTGTTAGACTGCATCCAAAGCTGCATTTATTGCATCCAAACACCCTGCACACACACATATCCAACACTGTTATATCGCATCCAAAGCTGCATTTATATTGCATCCAAAGACCCTGCACACACACACACATCTAACAGTGTTAGACTGCATCCAGAGCTGCATTTATTGCATCCAAAGACCCTGCACACACACACACACATCTAACACACACACACACACACATCTAACAGTGTTAGATTGTACCCAAAGCTGCATTTATTGCATTCAAAGACCCTGCACACACACACACATCCAAGACAGTTATGTTGCATCCAAAGCTGCATTTATTGCATCCAAAGACCCTACACACACCCCCCCACACCCACAGCCACACCCACACACACCCCCCTAACACACTTATGTTGCATCCAAAGTTGCATTTATATTGCATCCAATGACCCTGCACACACACACATCTCTAACAGTGTTAGATTGCATCCAGAGCTGCATTTATTGCATCCAAACACCCTGCACACACACACACACATCTCTAACAGTGTTAGACTGCATCCAGAGCTGCATTTATATTGCATCCAAAGACCCTGCACACACACACACACACACATCTAACACACTTACATTGCATCCAAATCTGCATTTGTATTGCATCCAAAGACCTTGCACACACACACACACACACACACACACACACACACACACACACACACACATCCAGCACTGTTATGTTGCACCCAAAGCTGTGGAATCATTTCCTCCTTTCTCCCTTTGCTGGGTCAGTCGTTGCCTCCTGAGTGTTTACTTCAGGCCACTGAGGATGTGCTGCCTAATTTCCTCTCCGTGCCCTGAGTACCCGAATGAAAATCCAGAAGTTCCGAAATTGTTTTTTCCTACAACCATCATTTCCAGGGCTGGGCAGAATGGGAGAACATTTGTTGTGTCCGTGGAGCTGATTTTTAACCACTGGTTTGCAGACAAGGCTCTTGGGATGGGATTTGTGATGAGACCTATAATTTTTTCCAGTGAATGAGAACCTGAACTATTTAAATGAGCTGCTGATCCAGGGGGTGTTTGCTGGGGCTGTTCCCCCTCAGTTTTGTTTTCCTGCTCCTGTAAATCTCCAGCTGCAGCTTTGTATGGCTTGTGTTTACAAGGCTGATGTTACACCCATTGAAGGGATATTACCTCTCATTGAAAAGGAAAAAAAATCCCATTAAAACGTACCCCACCTCAAGGCAGAGTTTACAGCCACAAAACAAATATTAAATCCTGATCCCTCAGGGCTTATCTGTACCCACAGGGGCTGGAACCCGTGGTGTGTTAGCTGTGGGAGGGGGCTCAGTCACACGGGGTGGGACAGCAGCTCCTGGGAAGCACATTTCCCATTTCCCAGGGTTTTGGGGTGCTGAGGGCTGGCTGTGCTGGGGAGTGCTGAGGGGTGGTGAATCACCTGCACCAGGGGGACAGGGAGGTTTTCCTCGCTGATACAGAAACCGTGACTGAAATGGTCTGGGCTGCCTTTGCCACGACCATGGGGATGCTGGAAATGCTTTTCTCTCTGCTCAGCTCTCATTCCAGGCCCTCACAGCCACATTGGCTGGAGAAATGGTCACCAATGTTGTCTGAAGAGGGTAATTTTCCCCATTGAACCATTTTGCATTGAACCCAATTTTTCCCACTGAATTTCCCATCTTTGAGCTCCTACCAGGAATGTTCCACAAGGCAAAGGCTGGATGTGTGCAGGGACACCAAGTGACTTTCTCTGGACTCAATTCACCCCCAGTTCCTCCACAAAAAAAGCAGCTCAGCGTGAAATACCAGACAGAATTACAGCCCAGAGGTTCCAAAGCCTGTGGGAACCTCCAGGATCCCACCTCACCCCCGAGGATGTTATGATGTAGTTATGACAGAGGAACAGCTCAACACCAGCAAAAATGAGATCTTCAAAGGCAGCCATGGACCAGCTGACTGCTTCTATTTCTGAGTTGCTGAATGTTTTTAGTAGCACTGAAGATCAAACCCCAAATTGTTCATTTATGGCGTGGCCCCGTTCTACCCGAAACTCCGCAGAGTCTGAAAGCATTACAACCTACTGATGAACTCCCATTAGCAAGTTTTTTGTTTTTAATAAATAAAGTCCCATAGAAACAGAAAGTATTTACAAGTAGATCAGAATTCTGAATGTAATTCACAAGAGAAAATGCTATTTTTTGAGAAAATGTTTTCATATCCTCATAACAGTCATTTGTTCTAAATTAGTACAGAGCAATTGTCCATTAAATGAACATTTTTCCCTTAAGACCTATCCTTGTAGAAAAGTATTTCAGGCAAAACTTCTTAACCATGATGTAACCGCTTAGAATCAGGACATGTCAGTGATTAGTAACTCACAGAAAAAATTAACACTTTGCATGGCTGGAGGAAAACCTGGTGAATAATATCAGTATGTGAGAGAAGAGAGGGTGTAGGGAGAATAATAAATTTTATTAGAGCAGCTGATACAGTTGAAAGAAAAGTAGAGGTTTTGGGCATTCAGTGCCTTCATCCTCACAAAGGATAACACCCACTCCTGCAAAACTCTTCTGATTGTGATTGCACAAAACTCTTCTGATTGTGATTGCACAAAACTCTTCTGATTGTGATTGCACGACCACTCTCAAAAGGGATTTTTGAGTGGCTTAGGCACTGCCACTGCTGAATGGAGAGTTTCAGAAATATTGCCCCTTGCAGGAGTGGGATGAAGCTCTTTGGTTAATTTGCTGCTGGGTTACACAGAGGTTTTTTTCAGTGCTTTAACAAAGTACTGAACTCAATTTCCCTGTCAGAGCACCTCTGCCACTTATTTTCAAATAATTTTGAATATTACTTCTGTAAGGACAGACATGCCCTAGAATCCCTTTTTATTCAAAACTACTTCTGGGCTTCCATTTCAAGGGAAGCCAGTGGGAAATGGGATTGTTTGAGGAGTGCAGGCTCCCATTCCTGGTCCTTGCTGGGTGCTGCTGTTGCAGGAGTTCAGTGTTGGAGCTGGGCTCCATCCCAGTGCCAGATCCCATCTCCACGGGAGGGGAGGAGCTCTGCACAGTTCTCCCACTAAGGGATGGAAGGCAACACTCCAAAGGAGCTCTGGAAAAGGACTTAAACCAGATAGAGAATATTTTCTTTTGCATTGTAACAGCCATAAAAGTGTGACTGCAATTCCTGCCAGCGCCACGCTGAGCTGGAACCACCTGAGATGTGCAGCAAACCTGCAGCGCTGAGCACGAACTGCAACATTGCATTTGCTGCAGGGCCAGCCTTTATGGGCTACCCGAAATGACCTCGCTGCAGGCCTGGCAGGATCAGAGCTGCTCTCCCCAGCCTGGCTGTGACTTCAGCTCAGTTCTCAGTGCAATTCCACCCGTGGGCTCTAAACCTGGAGGATGAGTGATCCAACTCCCCAAAATTCCTGGTGGGAACGATGCTCGCTGCTGACCTCAGGCCCAGAGCTCACCTGAAATCAGCAGCAGGAAACGTTTCCAGGTGTGGAAGGCCTGAGCTGAAGGATTAATTTTCATATTTGCCTCTCTCAGCTTCTTTATTGCATAATTTGAATCGGCTTAAGAGTTTCAAGGTCCACGTTGGGAGCAAAGCCAATTTCTACTCCCTGAAGATCCTACTCACACCTACATCACCTCTTTGTCCCCTTGGGAATCACCACTGCCCTTCTCTCACTTTAAGGCACATTTTTTGCTACATAAATAGAATATAGACATGGGGAGGAAACCAAGGCTTGGGGATCTCTCCTTATTTTGATATATAAGTTACAAATAGTGGCTTTTTCCCCCAGTATTCCCTCTTCTGGCCCACCACTGTGGGTCCCCCCTGCTTGATTTAGTCAGGGCTCACATTCACAAACTCTCAAACGTGGGTGGGTGAAATGGGAATCTCTCACCTCAGTACCAAGAATACCCCAAAATGGCACTGTTAGGAAATGTATCTTCTGTTCAATTTGTTGGCTCTGCTGTGCTCTGCTCCCTGAGGAACTCTCAGGTGGCATTATGGGGCAACACATGCAAGAAAACCAATGACCTCCAGAGCAGGAACATCTCCCAGCATCCTGGGATGAACATCTCAAGTCCAGCTCATGGTGCAGGGTTTCCATCACAGCTTCATCTTTACACAAGAATTAATCCAAATTTTGCTTTTGTTTAGGAGTTAATATGTCACAACATGGCAAATTTTGGCTGGTTTTCAGTGGCCAAATTATCAAATAACTGGGGAAGGTCTCAGGCCAAGAGGTTTGCACCAACCTATCCCAGCTCTGGCTGCTGTGGGGTGGGAATTGCAGGAGCTGCTGCTCCACCTGCCTCAAACGTGCACGAGCAGAGGAATCAGAAGGACTCTGTTGCCTGAGTGCTAAGCAGTGCATATTCCTTCCTTAATTAGTTCTTAAAACAACATCTAATTTTTCTGTTTGCCCACCAATGAGTGGCCTGATTTCTCCTTGCACCCAGCCCCCTTTACAGAGCTTGGGCAGTGTCAAATCTTACTATGGAAGGCAGGAACATTTTCAGACCTGAAAATACTGAAATCTCACTGTGGAAGGCAGGAACATTTTCAGACCTGAAAACATTCAAACCTTATTGTGGAAGGCAGGGACATTTTCAGACCTGAAAATATTCAAATCTCTCTATGGAAGGCACGAACATTTTGAGACCTGAAAATATTCAAATCTCTCTATGGAAGGCAGGAACATTTTCAGACCTGAAAATATTCAAATCTCACTGTGGAAGGCACAAACACTTTCAGACCTGAAAATATTCAAATCTCACTGTGGAAGGCACAAACACTTTCAGACCTGAAAATATTCAAATCTCTCTATGGAAGGCAGCAACATTTTCAGACCTGACACTTCTCCCTTTGGCCTTTGAAACTCTCCTGGGAAGTTTCACTAATCTGGGACTAAATTTTATTTTTTGCTGCTGCCTCAGGAGCACGAAAATCGAACGTCCATACTTCAAACATTTCCCTGGAAATGTTCAAGGAGAAAGGTTTTTATTTAGCTGGAAATTTAACTGCATGCTTGAGTGAAGCACCGATCATACTTGGACAAGCGATTTTAAGAAACAACGCAGTTAAAAAAAAATTAATTCTGAAAATACTGCCAACAATTTCATGATATAGATACTTTTAATATTAAAAGTAAATTGTAAATGTGTCTTTATAAACAATATGCATAAAATAGATCTACTATACTAAGCTCTCTCTTTTTAAATGCTGTTTCACAGTAATTTCTTAGGTACGCAAAAGTTTGTTTTTTTCTTTTCCCTCAAAGAGATAGTGCAATCTGAAGAACATACATCACGTCAGGGGATTAAGAACTGCTCTGCTCATTAATACAAGTCCTTGTAGATCTCCTGGAGCAGTGGGTGGAGGCTCATGTCCGTCTCGGTTTTCTTGATGACCTGCAGGAGCTGCACGTGCTCCGTGACGATCTGCCTGAGGTCCGTCATTTTCTGCAGCAGCTTTGCAAACAGCTGCGAGGACTCGGGGTGGTTCAGCTTCAGCTGCAGCTCCAGGGCTTGCAAAAGGTTGTCCTGGATGTCTTCAATGGGCTTCACATTTAACAACCCCGGGCGGTCTGGGGGGGAAAGAAACGGGTTGTGAGTTTATCAGCATCGTAACATTGACCTTGTGCTTTAATTTCTTACACATTCCTTAGCAAATTCAGATGGCCTTTCCTGGGAACTGTTTGACCATCATGTATTTTGTAAGATTTCACTGGGATTTGCTCAAAGGGGTTTTAGGACCAGTCTTGGAAGCATTTCCACTGGGTGGTCTGGGGAAAAAGTGGGTTGTGAGTTCATGAGCATGGTAACATCAATCTCGTACACTGATTTCTTACAAACCTCTTAGCAAATGAAGCCTTTGCAGGTGGCATTTCCTGGGAGCTGTGTGACCATCAGGTATTTTGTAAGATTTCACTGGGATTTGCTCAAAGGGGTTTTAGGAGTAGTTTTATACTCTAGAACTAGATTTATACGAGTTTATAAAATGGGATTTGCTCAAAGGCATTTTAGGACCAGTCTTGGAAACATTTCCACTTTGTGAGTTGAGTTGTGAGTTTATGAGCATCATAACATCAATCTCGTGCATTATTTCTTACACATTTCTTAGCAAATGAAGCCTTTGCAGGTGGCATTTCCTGGGAGCTGTTTGACCATCAGGTGGTTTGTAAGATTTCCCTCAAAGGAGTTTTAGGAGTAGTTTTATACTCTAGAACTAGATTTATATGAGTTTGTAAACTGGGATTTGCTCAAAGGGGTGTTAGGACCAGTCTTGGAAACATTTCCACTTTGTGAGTTGAGTTGTGAGTTTATCAGCATGGTAACATCTATCTCATGCATTAATTTCTTACACATTTCTTAGCAAATTCAGGTGGAATTTCCTGGGAGCTGTCTGACCATCAGGTAGTTTGTACAGTTTCCCTCAAAGGGGTTTTAGGACTGATTTTGGAAACATTTCCACTTTGTGAGTTGAGTTGTGAGTTTATCAGCATCGTAACGTCAATCCTGTGTATTGATTTCTTACACATTTCTTAGCAAATGAAGCCTTTACAGATGGCATTTCCTGAGAACTGTGTGACCGTCAGGTGGTTTGTAAGATTTGCCTCAAAGGGGTTTTAGGAGTAGTTTTATACTCTAGAACTAGATCTATACTAGTTCGTAAACTGGGATTTGCTCAAAGGGGTGTTAGGACCAGTCTTGGAGACATTTCCATTGCGTGGTTTCGGGAGAAAAAGGGTTGTGAGTTCATGAGCCTGGCAACATCAATCTTGTACACTGATTTCTTACAAATCTCTTAGCAAATGAAGCCTTTGCAGGTGGCATTTCCTGGGAGCTGTCTGACCATCATGTATTTCATAAGATTTCCCTGGGATTTGCTCAAAGGAGTTTTAGGACTACTCTTGGAAACATTTCCCCTGGGTGGTCTTGTGAAAAAAACCCCACGGTTGTGATTTTATCAGCATTGTAACATCAATCTTGTGCATTAATTTCTTACACCTTTCTTAGCAAATTCAGGTGGCATTTCCTGGGAGCTGTCTGACCATCAGGTGGTTTGTATGATTTGCCTCAAAGGGGTTTTAGGAGTAGTTTTATACTCTACAACTAGATTTATACGAGTTTGTAAATTTGGATTTGCTCAGAGGGGTTTTAGAACTAATTTTATACTCCAGAATTAGGTTTTTACTCCACTACAGTGGATTTTCCACAGTAACTGGGAGTGTGTGTGGGAAAAAAAAAGGGTGAGATAGTTGGGGATAAACAATCTGTATCAGGTAATTCACTTTTAGAAAATCTGGAAAAAAACGTAAACTCTGAGGTATTTTCATGGAGCTGCTGACACTAAAAATGTTTCCTGCTAAAGTGGATGTGAACCCATCAAAATTAAAAAAAAAAGGCATAAACTCAATGTCTGCAGTTTAGTTGATTCTCCAGCACTGAAAGCTAATGAAATATTGAATGTTTAGGCAATGAAAGCTGCTTAACTTTGTTAAATCCTGATGTATGACAATGACCACCACGAATTTGTTACTGCTAAAATGCTTAATCCTGGGTAATACATCCCAAATATCATAATACATGGTGAAAAGAGTCAATAATTTAAATAAAATCTGCTGTGTAGCTATGAAATCAGTTCCATAGGTTGATCAATAAAAAGCAGTGCCTACTGCAAGCCTTAAATCACTTCCCTAGGGCAATAATTCCATTTCAGCAAGGACGAGAGGCTGATCTCTATGAAAAACATAAAAAATAAGCTGTTATTTCCTGTGATCTTGGTAACCTTTCTGAGCACTGACTTCTCCTAGCTCAGCTCGACTCGTGCTGGCAAAAAGGGCTGAGAGAAAACAAAGCTCTTTATAAATACATCTTTACTTACTTTACACGGGGAAAAAAAAAAACCTGCAGTGTAAACTAAAAGGCAAAGATGGCAGGAAAACCAAGGAGTGCACAGCCATGAAATCCAAGGTCACTGAGCAGGAAAGGATACTCAGCTCTCCAAGAGAGTGAGGTTTAGGTAGAGAGTTTCCAAGGTGGGAATAAAAGTAATTTTGAATGTGAACCTGGATATTTGTTTGTCAGCGTGCTTGTCTTGCAGACATCATTTATTTATCCCATTCAACTGATAACCCCATAAAAACTGGTTCAGAAAGTCTGGGAGTAAATATAACAAAAAGTTCCTTTTTATGAATTTCCTTTGGCAATATCTTCGAGCAATTTTTAAAGATACATAAAGAATTTATGATAAATGTTAGGTGTTTATTTTTCTATTACCTGAGTGCATTGCATGGGCTGCAGAATCGAGTTGGCATCTTTCTGAAACTTGCCAAATTTCAGCCCTTCAGAGCTGGAAAATCAGCATAAACTCTGATGGATTTACAGGGAGCTGCTGCCACTAAAAATGTTTCCTTTAGGGTAGATGTGAACCCATCAAAATTAAAAAAAAAGGCATAAACTCAATCTCTGAAATTCAGTTGATTCTCCAGCACTGAAAGCTAATGAAATATTGAATATCTAAGCAATGAAAGCTGCTGAACTTTATTAAATTGTTTGTTTGGTCCGGGGTTGTGGTAGCTTTAAATTTTCCTTGTGCGTTGCAGCTGAACTCTGAGCTAGCTGGGCATGACTCAGTGTGCAGGGACAGAAAAAAAATCAGAGAACACAAAGACGTGGCCTCGGTTTCCTCTGAGATCCATCTCCCTCTGCCCCCTGCTCCTTTGGGGTGGGAATTTTTGGGGGTGTGAGTTTTTCAGGAGCCAATCCCAATTCAAACACTCCGCCCTAGAGCCCAGGAGGAAACTCCTCTGGGTCTGGAATTTATCAGGAATAATTCCCCCTGAATTTGGGTGCCTGAGGTCAGTTGAAGTTTAGTGGGACTGCAGTGGCTAAAATCCTGAAACCCCTTGAAAAACCCCAAATTTGATGATTTTCTAACGACCCAGTGGGAGCAGAGGCAGAAAAGATGACTCTGACAAAAGCCTAGGAGATCATCAGATGTTATTTTTAAATAAGCCAATTCAAGAGGAAGGAAAATTCCCATTGAAGGCAAGGGAGGCTTTTCATGAATGAGAATTTCAGGATGTGGGCAGTGTTTTTTTGGGTGTTGACAGTCTGCTATACTTTCTCAGTAAAATCCCCTTCCAGAGGAAAATGCTGCTTCTGTTCCAAGAAACTTATCTAAACCAGGAAAAAAAAAGGAAATATGAGGCAAAAGCTTAAACATCCAGCTATTATGGTATATTTCAAGCTGTTGAAATGCTCTTAAATAATATATATATGCTCCAGACCAATTTGGTTTTGTACCAAAAGCTGAGGTTTGTGCAGTGAGGAGCTGCAGAGGGATTTTCCATTTTTTTTTTGCAGGAAAAAGGAAAATGCCAGGAGAGCACCACGGTTCTCTGATATTTATTTTGTTTCTTTATTCACATTTTCTTTATGTTTTCACTCATTGTCCTACAGCTGCTTCAACTGGTTTGAAAACTGTGCAGGAAACTGTTCGAAATCAGAAAATGTTCACAGTGACTGGGAAAGGCCAATAAGCCCAAAGGTCTGAGTGCCAGCAGTACCACTGTGTGTAAATTGATATTTTATACAGTCTTGGGGGAAAATATTTCATTTGTTTGTTTCTTTACTTATTTGGTTGCTCTAACAATAATTACAATCTTTTTTACCAGTTCCTCACATAAGAAATTGCCACCTGCTTGTCTTTACATTTCATTGTCTTTGAATAAATGCATTTTGCAATTAAATGCATTTTGCAATTTAATGCATGTTCTAAAATCTCAGTATGAAAAAAATAAAAGAAAATATCTGGCTGAGGGCGCACACGTGCTCCTTTTTTCTTTTGCTGAGGCAGATGTGACTCAGCAGTTTGAGGTTTGTCTCCTGAGCCTGTCACATGCATTGGAGTCACCAGGACTCTGCTCCAGTGCCTCCAGTGAGGATCTGCAGCTCCTGCTCTGATTACAGAGCGTTTCTTGGTTCTGACAAAGTGCAGGATTTGTGTGGCAGTGAAATAGGAACTGCTCCTTGGTGAGAGCCAGTGATAAAACTCCAAATTTTGCTGATCTGAGGATGTGGCAAAATGACTGAATACAGAGTTTGCACCAGGAGCAGGGACTGTGGCTTAAAATTCAGGGTTAAAACCCCACCAAAACCAGAAAAAATGGCTTTAGAAACTTCTCTGGATTTAAATATCAGTTTGACTGACAGAGTGTGGGTCTTTACAGGGATACTCTGGCCCAAACATTCCTGTATCCAAATATTCCTGTATCCAAATATTCCTGTACCCAAATATTCCTGGACCCAAATATTCCTGGATCCAAACTTTCTTGTACCCAAATATTCCTAGATCCAAACATTCCTGTATCCAGACATTCCTGTATCTGAATATTCCTGTATCCAAATATTCCTGTATCCAAACATTCCTGGATCCAAATATTCCTGTATCCAAATATTCCTGTACCCAAATATTCCTGTACCCAAATATTCCTGTATCCAAACTTTCCTGTACCCAAATATTCCTGGATCCAAACATTCCTGTATCCGAATATTCCTGTACCCAAATATTCCTGCATCCAAATATTCCTGTACCCAACCATTCCTGTATCCAGACATTCTTGGATCCAAACATTCCTGGATCCAGATATTCCTGTATCCAAACATTCCTGTACCCAAATATTCCTGTATCCAAATATTCCTGTATCCAGATATTCCTGGATCCAAATATTCCTGTATCCAGATATTCCTGCATCCAAACATTCCTGTACCCAAATATTCCTGGATCCAAATATTCCTGGATCCAAATATTCCTGTACCCAACCATTCCTGTACCAAACCATTCCTATATCCAGATATTCCTGCATCCAGACATTCCTGTACCCAAATATTCCTGTATCCAAACTTTCTTCTATCCGGACCTTCCTCTACCCAGCCACTGCAGAAGATAATACACAATTCCAGTCCATACACAACAATTCCAGTCCATACACAACAATTCCAGTCCATCCATGCTACAAAATCCCCTTTTGAGCTTTTCTTTGTTTGACAACATCCTGCTTGAGCGAGTTGGCTCTGAATTGTCCCCAAAAGGCTCGGAGTGTTATCCCTGCTGCCCAAACTGAGCCATCCAACCTGCTCTCCTTAAACCTCCTGCTGACAGAGCTCATTTCCAGCCCAGGTGGGTGTGATCTCTCCAAAGATGCTGCAGTTCTTTTTCATGTGCACTCACTGCTGACTGAGGATGAGCCTCAGTGGCACAGAGGAGGAATATCTCCTGAAAAAAACCTTTCCAAATCTAATTTAGCCAAACTGTGACTTTTAAAGCCACCACAGCTGGTGGATGTTGCAGTGAGGGTTTGGTGCTGCTGCTGATGGCCTAAAGCATTTCTGTTGTAACAACAAGAAATCCAACCCTCACACACAGCCTGTCTGTCTGATCATTAAAATCACAACACAAGACTTTGTTTGCCATTTCCTTTGCTTCACAGCCCCAGCAGTAAGAGCAGCTCTCCAGAAAGGAGTTCAGAGGAACATTTGGAGCAGCTGAGGCAGAGAGAGGCTGCACTGAGCAGCTCAGGAGCAATAAACCCAACTGTGGCACTGGGAGAGTTTTCCATCTGTTGCCATTACACCCAATTTGTCAGCTCCTTGTTGCTGTGCTTTGGGCTTTTTGCTTTTTTTAGATAACATGCAAAAGCAGCTGTTTGGTTATCAAAAGGCTGAACAGTTTTATGGGATTTGTGGCAAATTCCAAACACTTCCCAAGGAACAGCTTTCCATGTGTGATGTTCCAGCTGGAATTCTCTTTCCCTTTCCCCTCTCCTCTTCTGTTGGAGCTGCACAGGAGGCAGCCCCCCTGGAGCCAGCAGAATGAACATAATTTCACGAGGTAATAACAGATTCACTGACGCTCAGAGCCCCTGGCTGGGACCTTCCTGGGTTTCACAAACTGGGTTTCTGTTAGAGCTGTTTGTACACGGGATTTCGTGAAGGGATTTAGGCTTTGCAGGACTCCTGCAGCAAGTCAAGCCCTGGAGGTGCTCTGGTTTTGAAATCCTGCTCTCAGTGAAATCATCCTGCTATATTCAAATGGTTCTTACAGAAATGCAATTTTGCAAGGGTGCAGCTCCTACAGAAACGTGTGAGACAGCTGAGACAGTGGGCTCAGTTTTATGACACACAAGATATTTTAATCCCACAGAATGCATCCAGTTCAACTGATATCATATCTGGCTGTAAATTCCATGATAAAAGCTTTCTTTAATTGGCAACAAAGCTTAATTGTTTTCAAAACATAAACTCTTTTTTTTTTTCCAAGCAGCTATCACGTTTTTAGGAAAGAAAAAACGTTCTGAAAAAATATAGGGAGGTCTTTGCTATTAAGAAATTAAAGGATCTTCCTCGAAAGGACTGATTTATATAATATTATATATATATAATTTTATAATAATATATATAATTATATATAAATAGATAATATTTATATATTTATATATAATATATAGTTATAATAAATATATATATATAAAGGGATTTATTTGTCTCTACAGATTTGTTTCAGATTTGTTGCTTGATTCAAATTCATTAGTTCTTTATGGGTCCCTGTTTACAAATTATTCTGGGAAAAATAAAGGAGACATGCTGATAAATCTGGTTCAACACAATTATTCAATTAATATTATTATTCATATCATTATTATTCATTAGCAATTATGCACATACAATGCAGTTAATTATTGTATGTGAATCCCTGTCCTCCTGCAATCTAAAATGTGAGATTGGTTACATCATTCCTGTTCCCTCTGGTGGAAACCAAACCCTGCTGAGGACGGGGCTTTGCAGAACACGAGTTCCCTTTTTGCACTTTTAGGAGTGGATTTTGAGTGAATTTTTTCTCGTCTGTCACATTTCATTAATACCAAAACCCACAAAATATTGGCACGTTTGGAGTGGTGCCCTGACAGGCTCGTGCCATTTCTCCTCTCCCACCAAAACCAACAAAAAATACAGCAGCAAGGTGTTTTCTCTCAGGGATCACATTTGCACAAGGAAATTTCTGGGAGGAATTCTCATTGGAAGTGGAATTAGCTGGATAAATTTTATTGTGACCCTTTCTTTTTCCTGAATGAGACACGGTGCCAGCAGGAACTGGAGGTGATTTTCAATGCAGTTTTACCTTAAAGTGCCCTCCCAGCAGTGGGGTTGCCTTTAGAACAACAGCACGAGGTTGTGTTTGATTGCTGAAATGTAATTTAATAACAAAATCCTCGGTGCTGCTCCGCGGAGGAGCCGAATCCAGAGCACTCAGCACATTCCTGCCACGGATATGTGCAGCTCCACGTTGGGCCAAAATACACAGAAATCAGGAGGGCAGGATTTTATTTGTGCAACATCACTGCCTTGGGAGCGCTGGCCACAGCAACAGAGCTTGGATGTGCCTGGAATGTATCTGGAGGTGTCTAAGTGGAATAAATCCTGGTAGGCATCAGTGATTCACAGAACAGAGCGGTGACATCACCCCAGGAGCAGAGAACACCCTGCCAGGCTGAAGGAAAGCTGGGATCCAGGTTTTTTTTCAGTGAGGTGTTGGATGCAGATGAACCTGGGATTGCAGGTTCATGCTTTGCTCAAAGTGTGATGTATGAAAACAAATCAGAGCAGCTGAGGAAAGCTGAAGAAACACACAATGCCTGTTTTGTTCTTTTTTAAAAGACCATAATTCTCCTGAAAAATGCATTTCCCCCCTCCTTCTAAAGGCAAACAGAACCTTGCACGAATGAAAGAGCAATGAAAAGCACCACAACCCTGTCAGCCCAATGCCACCTATTCCTTTGAAATTATTCTGGAGTCAAAGCTATTTGTGAGCAATTAGCAAGCCACACAATCTAATTGCAGGTTCAAAAAAAATATATTAAAAATCACATGCAGAATTTTAGCTCCTTTCAGTGAAATTCCACCCTTCCTGTTTTCCAAAAGACAGCCCTGATTTTTGTTTTCTGCCTTAATGAACTGGTGACTCAGCAGGCAATTCCAGCTCCATCACTGATATCGGGGGCATTTCCATTTTCAGTTTCTGAATGAAACTCAATAAAGAGCAAACAACAAAAAGGGATTTGAAAATGACCAAAAAAGCTCAGTGTAAATGCAGTCACTGCCGCAATAAAGAGCAAACAACAAAAAGAAATTTGAAAATGACTAAAAAATCTCAGTGTAAATGCACTCACTCCTGCAATAAAGAACAAACAACAAAAAGAAATCTGAAAATAACCAAAAAAGCTCAGTGTAAATGCACTCCTGCAATAAAGAGCAAACAACAAAAAGAAATTTGAAAATGACTAAAAAAGGTCAGTGTAAATGCACTCCCGCAATAGAGAGCAAACAACAAAAAGAAATCTGAAAATGACTAAAAAATCTCAGTGTAAATGCAGTCACTGTCACCCTGCAGTGCTGAGCACTTTGCTGTTTGGGCAGGAGTTAAAATTCAACCTCCAATCTGCCAGTTCTATCCTCTAAACCCCCCCAGAAATACGAGAGCACTCACCTCCACTCAGGATAATGACAGCTATAAATATCGCCAGGTCGCTGTCGTCTAATTCCAGTGCATTGAACTTCACAGCAAACTCAAACTTGGGCTCCATAAAGTCACAAAAAGGTTTCCTCAGGCTCTTCAGGAACTCCCGCGTCATGAAGCCCTGTCCGTCGGAGATGAGAACGCCGTCCTTGTTCATCAGGGAGGCCAGCAGGGTGTAAATGATCTCGTGCACGCCGTACTTGAGCAGAGTCACTTGGTCGTTGAGGTCGAGGTTGACGAAGCCCGGGATGTTCTTGGCGAACTCGGTGATCTCCTGCACGGCCTCCACCGAGCGGAACTGGCACCGCTGGAAGATGCGGATGGCCACCTCCTTGTTCTCCTCCTGCAGGGGGGACACGTGCTTGCACTTGATCTGGTCTTCTCCCATCATTAGAGAGTTCATGTCATAAATAACGAAGGGCTGGAAACAAAAGGAAATCACGTTTAGTGCCAAATGGCCTTTCCCGGAGCGCCCGGCTCCTGAGAAACGCGAGGAGAGCTCAGCAGCAACCCCTCAGACACCTCTGAGGAACCCAGCAAGGGCTTCCCAAGAATTTAAACTGTCCTGAGGAACCTATCAAGAGTTCCTCAAAAAGTTAAATTGTCCTGAGGAACCTATCAAGAGTTTTTCTCAAATAATTATATTGTCCTAAGGAACCTATCAAGGTTTCCTCAAAAAGTTAAATTGTCCTAAGGAACCCATCAAGGGTTTTCCTCAAATAAATTGTCCTGAGGAACCTATCAAGAGTTTTCCTCAAATAATTATATTGTCCTAAGGAATCTATCAAGAGTTTTCCTCAAATAATTATATTGTCCTAAGGAACCTATCAAGGTCTCCCCAAAAAGTTAAATTGTCTTAAGGAACCTATCAAGGGCTCCCCAAATAAATTGTCCTGAGGAACAAATCAAGGGTTTTCTCCAAATGGTTCAATTGTCTTGAGGAACGTATCAAGGGCTCCCCCAAAATTTAAATTGTCCTAAGGAACCTATCAAGGGTTCCCCATGATGCCTTAGGCTTAAGGCATCACCCAAATAGTTAAATTGTCCTGAGGAACCCATCAAGGTCTCCCCAAAAAGTTAAATTGTCTTAAGGAACCTATCAAGGGCTCCCCAAATAAATTGTCCCGAGGAACCTATCAAGGGTTCCCCAAACAGTTAAACTGTCCTTGAGGAACCCATCAAGGTTTCCTCAAAAAGTTAAATTGTCCTGAGGAACATGTCAAGGGTTCCCCATGATGCCTTAGGCTTAAGGCATTACCCAAAAAGTTAAATTGTCCTGAGGAACCCATCAAAGGTTCCCCAAAAAGTTAAATTGTCCTGAGAAACCTGTCAAGGGTTTTCTCCAAATAAATTGTCCTAAGGAACATATCAAGGATCCCAAAAAGTTAATTTGTCCTGAGGAACCTACCAAGGGTTTCCCAAATAAATTGTTCTGAGGAACCTATCAAGGGTTTCCCCCAAATAATTAAATTCTCCTGAGGGACCTATCAAGGGATTCTGAAATAGTTAAATTGTCCTGAGAAACCTATCAAGGGTTTTCTCCAAATGGTTCAATTGTCCTGAGGAACCTATCAAGGGCTCCCCAATTAGTTAAATTGTCCTAAGGAACGTATCAAGGGTTCCCCAAATAATTAAATTGTCCTTGAGGAACCTATCAGGGTTTCCCCAAAAAGTTAAATTGTCCTGAGGAAGCTATCAAGGGTTCCCCAAATAAATTGTCCTAAGGAACGTATCAAGGGTTCCTCCAAAATTTAAATTGTCCTGAGGAAGCTATCAAGGGTTCCCCAAACAGTTCAATTGTCCTGAGGAAGCTATCAAGGGTTTTCTCCAAACAGTTAAATTGTCCTGAGGAACCTGTCAAGGATTTCCCCCAAATACTTAAATTGTCCTAAACCTATAAAAACAAACACCCTCACAATGCTAAAATGATTTACAGAAAGGCCAAGGAAAGGAACACTATTTTAAAGTATCCAGAGCTTTGCCTCTTCCTTTGTTTGTTTGCTTTTTGTTTTAGAAAATGTTCTGCAGCTCCAGAATTCAAAGTTTGGAATGTTTAACAAAAGGCTAAAATGATACTACTTAAACCTGAATTATAACAGCTTCTATAAAAGACAATCTAATAAGAGTAAAGGAACCTTCTTTTTTGTGAAAAGACAGAGAACATTCCCACTTTGATTCCTGTGTTTACTTTCACGTTCCTTTCATGTTCTATCCCAACTTTCTGGTATTGATTATCTGATAAACAGAACCTTTTGCTGTTAACTCCTTTAAAAACAACAACATTAGGATATTTAGGATATTTAAACCCACTCAACTTGTCTTTGGGAAAGAACAAACAAATACCATGCTGCAAACCACAATTTCGAACACAAGGATGAGGCTGACTGAGAAATAAACTCAACTGGAACAAATCAATTTTGCAAGCAGCTTAGGAAAAGTGGTGCCAGAATACTTCCATTAGGATCTGGAAACAATCGGTTCCAGAATTTGCAAAAGAAGCTCCTGGGTTTAAAGAAGTGGTTGAGGATTTCTCAAATCCATTGGAAGAATTTTTCTCTCAGAGGATTAATGGCTGAAGAGTTCATTGCTGCACTGAACAAATGTGAATGGGTTTGTTAACATACCTGATTAATTAATTAAAATACAAGGGATTACACTCCAACAATTGGACTACAGAGATAATTTTTAAAATTGAAGGTCATTTATGACTGCAGGTTCTAATCTGCAATTATAGAGATGTTCATTCTCATGGTTTCATATTTTCAGCTCCAGACCAGGACATTCCAGGAGGGACAACGTGAGGGATTAAATTATTTTCCCACTTGCACTGAGGGTTTCAGGGTGAAACTGAAACAACAAACACACTGAACTGAGAAAAGCCAGGAGGAGAAGGAATTTTTCAGGCAATGACATTTTGGCAGCAGCAAAACCATTCAATACCTATCTGCACATATGGATGTGCACACCCATGGAACAGAGGGGTCACAGGACTGCAGAAAATGATTTTAAATCGCATATTTTGGTTCTAGTGGGTAATTTCTTTCTGTTCTTTCTAATGGGAGCACCAAGTACAAGAAAAAGTCATTATTAGTCCATTTCCACTTTAGAGAGCCTGTGTTACACCACTGGCCTATTCCTGACAGATGAAAATCAAGGAAAAGTTCAAAATGGCCAAAGATTTTTTTTTTTTTAATATAAAGACTCAGTAGAATCTTATGTCCCAGGAGATGATGAATAACTCATTCTAGTTTAGATACACTCATGTGCATATCCAAATTTTTTATTATATCCATATAATAAAATCCATATTTTAAATTAATTCAGATCATACAGCAACTAAAAAATAACATGAAATTAAACTATGCCTGTTGTAAACACTTTGATGCTCCAGAGCACCAAACCCATTGATAAAAACATGAATTTGTAACCATTAAATATTGAGTGTCACTCTTTCAGTGGTTTTTCAGAAAAGGCTTGAAAATTGGCAGCACTGAAAAGCTGGATTCTGTCTGCTGGTTTATTGTTGTTTCTAATGTACCAACATTAAAAAATTCCAAGAAAAAAAGGGGAATTAATTGATGCAATTATACATTTACTGGTGAGAATTGCAGTGGTGGAGCTTTCAGGCATGAGCGGGTTGCACATCAGCTTCTGCAGAATAAATAATCTTGGCTAATTCAAACTTAATATTTGAAATTTACTGAAATTTACTCACATGGTAAGTGCCTACCACATCTAAAGATTTTGGGTGAGGGGTACAACCAACTTCTGGACAACATTAAAATTAATATTTTAATTGCCCTTAAGGAAAGGAAGAAGCACTTTTTTGGAGCCTGAAATACCTCTGAGTTCTTTGCTGTCTTTGAAATTATTAAAAAAAATAAAATACAATGTCTGCTGTAATCCTGACAATAAAGTTTCTGCCAATGATTCTAGAAAATTTATTCTAGAAGTTCTAGAAAATGCATCAAGCTAAGAGTTATAAATTTTGGAAAGCTATTTTTGTTCTTTAGATACTAAAATACGGCTACCAAAATGATGAGATATTTATCCTCCCCTTGCTTTTTATGCATTTTTAAAAATATTTTTATGCAATTTTTTTTTATTTTTATGCATCGCAAATGGAATTTCCAAGGCAACCCGCAAGCCCACTTATCCCAATTCCTTACTTTTCCAAGGTTTTCCTGTCCATTCTCCTAAAATCCCAACTGCACCAACACGGGGCATTGATGTGACCTGGGATAACCCAGGGAAAAGCAGGAATTCACCAGATCATCCCAAGAATGAACATCCCAGCTCAGCCTCGTGGCTCTGCTGGGGCTGGGATCATCTTCCACTGAGGAAAAGGGATATTCCTCAGGGAACAGCAATTCCTGACAGCTTGAGAGCCACCTCAAACAGATAATGTGGGAGATAACCTCTGGGCAAGGAGAAGGAAAAACGGGAAGAGAGGATCAGGGAATACAAAAAGGTTAAGGTGACCTTCAAATTCTTGTCCCGGTTTCAAGAATTTGATTAGGTGGACTTGGAGTTTTTTCAAATAATGTTTACTTATTCCATCCAAAAACATTTCCTGTGTTTCAGACACAGCTTGAGGCGTGTAACCGCCGACAGCAAAGCGGGGTGGCTTTTTTAGGTTCGGCGTTCTGTATGATTTGGGGTTTTGTTTTTTTTTTGTAAGAGCTGCGTTGTCAGCTTGGCAAATCCTTTACGGGGAAAAAAGGAAGGAACAAAAAAGAAAAGGGAACTGACTGATTTGTCTGTCGTCTTTCCTGTCAGGATGGCCCTCGCCTTGGCTTTGGTCAGAGGGAAGGACTTGATGTAGGAGTCGTACAGGTGCTTGGCCAGCGCCCGCAGGTCGGCGGACTCGGGGTTGAGCTGGTCGATGTCGCTGGAGATCTCCGCCAGCAGCTTCTCCTTCTCCGCCTGGGGCATCCGCCCAAACCTGATGGCTGAGGAACACCACAAGAGTTACAAAAACCCCCACGCTGAAGTGGCTTTTCTGCCACCTCTCTGCACCCCAAAAAGCACGTTTGAGTTTTCTGTCGCCTCTCCCCGCGGGCGCCTGAAGCTTTGTGTTAATCAGGGTTAGGCAAGCAGGGAAAGAGAGGTTGGCTGCAATCATTCAGGCAAAACAGCTGAAGAGCCTTAAAGAAATGTAACCAAACAAATCTCAAAGAGGAAATCACCTCTGTGCCCATTATTATTGCTTAGAAATGCTGACCTGCTGTTGGTGAAACCGCCAGGTTCCACCTCCAATCTGCACCAAAAGCAAAGGAGATTTAAGAGAATTAAATTCTCTTGGCTCAGGGTGGGAACCACCATTGAGCCTTGTGTTGTTTGGGGCAAATCACCACATGGATCTGGGATTCTTCATTTGTCTAGGAACAAAACCCTCACAAGCCTTGCAGGAATAAATTCCTAAACAGTTCAGCAGAATTTAGCGTAGCAAGTGCTACAAAATGTTAAATTAAGAGTTAAGGAATGGAGAAGAAGGTTGTACAGGGAATAAAAAGCTGGAAAAGGCTGAGTTGTTCATGGTACCTCTATGTGTGGGCAGCATTGAAAAACCAGGAAAAACTTCATCCTATGAGCTCAAAATTGTTCAAATTCCCTCTGCACCTCCTGCTTTTCCATCCATGCACTTCCTATCCAAGACTATTTATTCACATGGGGACTGACTGGAGAATGTTTCAAATGAGCCATCAAAATCAAGACTGATTTATCACATGGTGTTTCAGTAAACAGAATTTATTTTGTTTTACGAAAACAAAACAGAACAAAAGAGCATCCAAACAAAAAAAAAAAACAAAAAAACGGAAGGAAGAAATCAAGGCTTGCATTTTGGCCCTAGGGGGAAATAGAAATATTATGAATATTTTTTCAATGATTAGCGTGTTCCTTGGATGAAGGAAAAGTGCTGCTAAGATCATATAGAGATGATTTTACTGGGGATGTTTATTTTGGAAACAAGCAGCCACTTTTCTGTGTTGATGGGCAAACAGGACATTTTTTTTTCCCAGAATAAATAATTATTCCAGAACACATCCCCCCTCTCCACTTTTCCTATATTATATTTATTGATCAGTTTTCTTATTTCATGGCTGTAGAAACAAAGCTGTTTATTTTTATGGCTGAGCCTCAGTCTGGGAGTGACATGTGCTGGATATTTCAGAGTTACTTGGGTGTGTTTTATATTAAATTTTACTTTTGAAATACTTTTAAATTTGACCACCAGCAGGGAATGGTTCTGTTGTGAGCCCGTTCCTGAGGGCTGAGGTTTGAAAAAGCGAGTTCATAATCTGGAATCTCTCTGGCAGGAGACTCCATCCCATCAG
The DNA here is from genome assembly GCA_910950805.1 of Acrocephalus scirpaceus scirpaceus. Classification (NCBI taxonomy): domain Eukaryota; kingdom Metazoa; phylum Chordata; class Aves; order Passeriformes; family Sylviidae; genus Acrocephalus; species Acrocephalus scirpaceus. The sequence continues at coordinate 1,958,453 of OU383782.1, forward strand.
CAGAAAAGGTGATCAGGACTCAAATGTCTTTTAAATATAATATTTCACTATAAAGCATATTTTAAATATAACAATTCATTAACAACAGGGAGCGTTGTGAATCAAGCATTCCTATCTTACAATTACATAGGAATTATTTTTTCATAGAATAAACTATTCTCAATTTATTTAGAATATATTTTATTGGTGAGATGCAGCAGACTCTGTTCAATGTTTATCAGCATTGCAGGCAAATTTTGGGGCAAAATCAATTTAGTGGGACAAGCCCAGCAGTTTCCTGTCAAAATCCTTGTCACTGTCATTTCCAGGGGGCTGAGACAAAAATCAGGGAGGGGCCAGGCAGTGAGAGGTTTATGGGAAATTGGGAAAAGGGGATTTGGGATGAGAGGAGAAGGAAGGGCTGATGATGATGATGATGATGATGATGATGATGATGATGCCACTTCCCAGGGTTAGGCTGGGAAAAGGAGAACGTGGAGGTGGGAAAAGCCTGGGAGAGCTCTGGGAACCCAACTGGCCAAGAGGGGCTCAGGGGCAGCTCCTGTCCCAGCAATGCCAGAAACTCTGCAGGTTGGGGCAGGAGCTGCAGCTGGAGCTTGGATTTCTCCCTTTCCTTGGGCAGTTCCTCCTTCTCCTTGCATTTCCAGCACTCTCCAAAGGTCAGGAACATTTGGAAAGCCAGCAGTGAGCACAGTCAGTGCCTCATCCTGCACTCTGCCCTTTGGCTTTCTGTGGAAGATCTGCAATATTTATCCCTAGCCCAGCTTTTATGGCTTGGAGAAGTGACATGTCAAAAAGATGATTATTCATGGATTGTTCTGTAGGGCACTGCTCTTCTGGATTATTTCTGGGCATCAAAGAGACCCCAAAGAGCCCATAAATGCAGTTTGTTACATTGGAAAACACAGGGTAAAGCCAGGCTGGACACCTGGCTGATTTTAGTGGAGATGTGCCTAGATTGAGCAATCCCCTGCTCCCAGAACTGATGAGACAGACACTGCCACGCTTTCTTTTTATTTTTCCCATTCCAGTAGCTGGGTTAATACCAGCAGCACTTCTAGCAGGAGACAACAAAATAAATGACATTTTAAAACTGAGAATGAACCAAGCTCCTGCTCAGTGGAGAACACAATCTGCACAACTCAGGGTTAAGCACTGTGGCTGGAGAAGGGAAGGAAAACAATACTCCAAGCATGAGAACACCACTGTCTTTTTTAACCTTTAGCCAAGTGCTAGGGAGCATTTCTACGTGAAAAAATGTGGCTGTAGCTGCTGAGTGTCTCCTTGCAGCCCCACTTTTGTCCTGATCCTTTTGCAATAATGCATCCACACAAGGGCAGGCACAGCCTGGAGCCCTCGGGCACAAATAACCCAAATTCTGCTTCAGAGCATTGAAAATTCTGGTAATTTCCCTGCTCGAGTGGCTGACATCAAAATGTGTCTCATTTTCATTGGTGAAACCCCCTGGTTCTACCTTCAATCCACATAAAATGTAAAGAATATTTAAGATATTAAAGTTCTGCTGGCTGAGGGTAGGAACGTGGGTAGGAACACACCCAGTGCTGCATTTTTTTATGTTTCTGGGTCTGACATTCAGCTCTTTTTTTATAAATTCGTTTATAAATGATGAAGGAGTGAGGGTGTTTTGTGCAAGGCAATGTAACCAGAGCAGGCAAAATAAAAAAAAAAGTGAATGTAGAAGGCAAAGTTTGAATAGAAACACTGAGGCCTTGTTGGGAGAGCAAAGGAAAATGTTCCTTGGAGCCCTGGGGCAAATGGCTTTGCCCTTTTCCTGCCTCCTCCAACTCCCAGAGCCTTGTTGGTGCCACAGCTGCTGCCTGGGCAGATAAAGGCAGATAAAATGTGAATTTTGAAGCTGTTGTAGATGTTGTAAGCCGGAGAGAATGGTCTGGGCCATCCCTCCCTGATGGAGCTGCCCCTGATCCCACGGACACCACTGGGAGCTGCGCTGCCAGCCCAGGGGAGAATCTGGCATGCACCTTGAAAATAATAATAAAACCCCCTCCTGAATTGCTATAAAAATACCCACAGTAGCATTTCAAAATTAGATTTATATTTAAGTGTTACTGTTGCATCCCAGGAATTTGAAAACCGTATTTTCTATTAGCAAAACATTTCCCAGACCAATTTATATTCAGTGCCTTGTATTAACTTTGCAAACCACAGTCCAGCTTTCCTCTTGGGGACAGCGCACTCATTTTTTATATTGGAAATAATGAAAGTTCTAAAAAAACCACAGAGAAATTATTTTCCCAGTCATGTTTGCAATTCTTTACCCTTAGAATTACATAAGTCTCTATGTTATGACATTTAATTCCTGTTTTCACTCAGCTTTGCCAAAGCAAGGCAACAAAGAATCTTCATTATGTCCCTTCTGCCCAAACATTCATAACGATTTCCACATGAATTGCTCTGGTAATTTTAAAGTTCAGAGGGATTTTCTTCCAGAGCAGTACTGTGATGTTCTTCATGCCATTCCTTATGGTAAAGAAGGCAGCCACAGATTTGGGTGTCCCAGGGAGGAGGAGGACAGGGATTTTTTTAAAAGTTTACAATTGATGAAAATGAATATTTTCCTTTCAAATCTGTTGTGTTTCAGAACTGCTAACTCAGTGATGCCAAGAGCCCTTGGTAAGTGCCCTGTGCAGCAAATTGGAGCTGCTGTTATTCACAAATTCTCTATTCTCAGATCCTCTAATCCATATTTCACAATTAAATTTTTGGCTTCCAGGAAAGGCATCTTGAGCCCCAGCAGACAAAAGGGTCTGGTCAGAAAACAAGAGAGTGGAGTGAAAAATAGCAGTCAGACAAGGAATACATTCAGGAAGAGACAGAAATTACACCAGGAATGTATTCAGGAGGAATGATCAATGAGCAGGAATGATGGAGAGTAAAACCAGCTCGTGTTACGTGATAGAATAAAGCAAGAAAAGCAGATCTCCACCAATAATTTTGATGTTAAAACCATCTCAGATCATGGAGAGGCTCCTAAGGTGAGGACAATCCCTCTGACACGTGTGAGCATTCCACCTGTGTTGATGTTCCATGCTCTTTTCCAGAGGAAAGCTTGGAGCTCCACGTGCACTCACTCACCATTGTGTGACATCCCGACAGCCAGGCACTTCTGGAACCTGCAGTACTGACATTTATTCCTGCTTTTCTTATGGATGCGGCAGTTCAGGTCACACCTGTCGTAGATGAGTTTTAACCTGATGGTTCTTCGAAAAAAACCCTGCAGGAGACAGAAGAAAAACCATGGAAAAGGATGCAGGAAACTGCCAGGGCCATCCTGGCCCTTCTCCACCCACCCAGAACACCTGCCAGGTGGATTTCCAAAGGAAGCCAAGCTCCTCTTACCCTCCTCCCTGCTCCTGTCCTGCTCTAATCTGTATTTTCCCACTCAGTTTGATAGAGAAATAAAATTCTCCAAAATCTGGAGAAGCTTTAGGGAACCAGTGGGGTTTAAAGGACATTTGGGATGTAATTTAAGAGCACAACTGCAAATGAAGCAAAGCTCCGTTTTTCCCACTGCTCATGGGACAAACGAACCAAACGTGACGTTTTCAAAATTTAAAGTTCACTTTAAATGAACTTATGGCCACTTTAAAATGGCCAGTGCAGAAAATTGGTTGTAAACCACGACAAACCAAAATTTCTGCCAACAGCAGTTTAATTTTTAGTAAATGAAAATGGTTCTGGGTTATTTCTCTTTTGAAAATCTAAAGATGCTTTTTTGGATCAGTCATAATTAATTAAAAAAGTTTATCTAGAGTTATCGCCCTTTTTTCCTTGTAAAAATTATTTTTTCCTTACAGCAAATAATAACAGTAAAATAACAGATAATAACAGTAAAAGCATAATGCCAACTTTTATTTATATAATTAACTATAATTTAAGTAATGTGCTTCATACTTTTTGCTTTATGTGTGTTCTTAATTCACTGCTAAGAATTTTATTTAAGCTCTGGATTGGTTCTTTCCTTTTAGTTCTTTTCCTCAAGATGCTGAAGATGGAGAAGATGGGAATTTCACGTTAAATTTTAATGTTTTTCTTTGAACTCAATGAGTTATTAATAATTAAATTCTCTGACATTTCTTCTCTCATTCTTGGGGACTGCAATTTTTACACCATTCGTTTGTCCTTTACCTGTTAAATATCACTGACATTAAAAAACCTGTGGGGTTTTAAAACAAAATGCACATTCCTCAATACCATCAGGCTCCCCTGTGGCCACCTAAAATGTGTGAAATGGGTAAAGAAACTCGAATTAATCAGAATAACAGAGCCTAAATTTTAATTGCTCAAAGTTTTGGAGCTGGGCATGAATTTGTTCTGGCTGCGTTCTAAGAATTTGGATTTTTTGCACATGACCTTCAAGGCAGTGGGAATGAAGTTTGCTTGCATGATGGAAAAAAGGAGGAAAAATGCACAAAAAAATTTGAATAGATCAATAACACCAATAAGAAAAAAGCAAACTAGGTTTTTTTTTTTAAAAAAAAAAAGTTAGTCAAAAAAAGCAAGCAGGTTTATCTGCTTATTAAGCCATAAATTATACGTGGGGAAAACTGACATAAAGAAATTGAAGTTTGTTTTTCTTTTTTTTTTTAAAAAGTGCAGAAGCGTGATTTTACCAAGTGGTTATTTAGGTGGAAATGATGTCAAATGTTCAGGGGGATGTTGTTTTGGCAGCTCACCTTGCAGCCCTTGCACAAAATGTTTGAATAGATCAATAACACCAACAAGAAAAAAGCAAGCTGGGTTAAAAACCTCCTGCTTATTAAGCCATAAATTAGACACGGGGAAAATTGACATAATATTTATGACATAAAATCTGTAATATCCGAACCCACAATTGCTCAAAGCTTTGGAGTTGGGTAAGAGTTTTCTCTGGCTGCGTTCTAAGAATTCAGATTTTCTCCACATGACCTTCAAGGCAGTGGGAAAGAAATCTGCTTGCATGATGGAAAAAAGGAGAAAAAATGCACAAAACAATTGAAAAGATCAATAACACCAAGAAGAAAAAACCAAGCCAGGTTTTAAAAAACTCCTGCTTATTAAACTTCTGTTAATTAAGCCATAAATTATACGTGGGAAAATTGACATAAAGAAATTGTCGTAAAGAAATTGTCGTAAAGAATTGATATTTGGTTTTTTTGATTTTTTTTTTAAAAAAAAGCTCAAAAGTGTGACTTCAGTAAGTGTTATCTAAATGAAAATGCCATCAGACGTTGAGGGAGGTGCTGTCCTGGCAGCTCACCTTGCAGCCCTCACAGGTGTGCACCCCACACAAGAAATTTGAATAGATCAATAACACCAAGAAGAAAAAACCAAGCTAGGTTTTAAAAAAACTCCTGCTTATTAAACTTCTGCTTATTATACGCGGGAAAATCGACGTAAAGAAATTGTCGTAAAGAAATTGATATTTGGTTTTTTTGATTTTTTTTTAAAAAAAGCTCAAAAGCATGACTTCAGCAAGTGGTTGTCTAGATGAAAATGCCATCAGATGTTGAGGGAGGTGCTGTCCTGGCAGCTCACCTTGCAGCCCTCGCAGGCGTGCACGCCGTAGTGGAAGCCCGAGGCTTTGTCGCCGCAGACGCGGCACTCGATGGCCATCAGCGAGTTGGACGCCTCCTCGTGAGCTTTGTTGTACAGCTGCACCTTCTCGGAGAAGTAGGGTGGGGAGGGAGGCTCCATCTTGATGGCACCTGTGTGGAGAGTGAAGTGATGAACTGTGATTTTTCAGAGTTATTTGGGTGTGCTTTATATTAAATTCTACTGACCACCAGCAGGGAATGGTTCTGTTGTGGAACGGGGGTTGAGGTTTGAAAAATTGAGTTCATAATCTGGAATCCCACTGGCAGGAGACTCCATCCCATCAGATGGAAAGGTGATCAGCACTCAAATGTCTTTTAAATATAACATTTCCTTATAAAGCATCTTTTAAATATAATATATTTAATATGCTTTAATATTTATATATTTTAAAGCATATATAAATATGCTTTAATAGTTATGTATTTTAAATATAACAATTCATTAACAACAAGGAGCGTTGTGAATCAAGCACTCCTGTCTTACAATTTTATAGACACAGGATTTATTTTTTAAAGGAATAAATTATTCTAGATTTAAATTATTCTAGATTTATATATAAATTATTCTAGATAGGTTGGTGGAGGAAGCAGCAAGGAATAACCACGAGGCATCCCACGGATGTTGAGATGGGATTTGCTCTGCAGCAGAGCCAGCAGCAAAGGCTGCAAAAGGAGCTGCAGCTGCATTTCAGGGGCAGATCCTGATGGAGAAACACAGATCCAACTTTCAGCTCTGAAGTGTGGAATGGTTTAGAAAGGAATATTAAAAATTAACATATTTCAGTACATTTGTATTTGTTTCAATACATTTGTATTTATGTATTTCAGTTTTATTTGCATTAATATTGTATTAATATTTGCATTAATTCAGTTTTATTTGTATTAATATATTTCTGTACATGTATGGAGAACTCAGACTTTACTCAGTCTCTAGGTGGTTTATTCCTTTAAGGTGTTGAAAACTCCTACAGGGAGATGGGCTGGAGTGTCTAATCTAGTTTAAAACATATTCAAGGGTCTAACAATATATATTCAATATATATTGAATAATATATTATTCAATAATTTATATATATATGATAAAATAATATTCGATATTTCAAGAAATGTAGCTCTCTCCTTGTGAAAACTGTTGAACTTTGGGTGCAGTTTAGAGATACATTTTCTCTTCTGAAAGTTTCTAATTAAGAGAGCAATTTCTAATATTGAATGAGCTCAAGCAAGTAAATATGGTGTCTTTAAATCAATCATCACTGGTCAAAGAGGAGAGAGCTGTGACATTTGAGTGTTACATTACATCAGGAGTGATGTAACAGAGCATTAATATTTTTATTTTTCCAGATTGGTAATACTATACAATATATAAACTAAATACTATTTCTATATACACTGGGAAGAAATTATCTAAGTAAAGATGAGGAGGATTTATGGCATCTAAACTCTGCTGCACTCTTTAAAACTATTTGGTGATAAAGTGTTATGAATATTTCTGTTTAAAAAGAAGAAAAATAAATGACTAGCTGGAAAAATGTTCATTCATTTCTTGCAGTGGTAGTGCAGAGACACAGAGCACCTGCTCCACTGCACCACCAAAATTCAATACCACCATTTCCCCAGCAGGAATTCCCTGAAAGAGTTCCTGATTGCTACAAATAAAAGTGAGGTCAGATGTGGATCCTCGAAAGAGTTCCAGGCACAGCAACCTCACATTCCTGCTGTGAGCAGGAATGCAGCAACAATTTCTTTAGGAATAGGTCACTTCCTTCCCTAAAAGGAGGATTTAGTGAAATTTTGTCAGTGTAAATTGTGGAAGAGCAGCATGTTTCACACAAATAAATACTCCAGGAGCTGTGGTGGAGTGGTAACAATGCTGTGGCTGATGTAGCCAATATTTCTACTCCATCCCTTTCTGAGGCTGATTGGAATTTAAGAGCTGCACACATTAATAATTCAAATGCTCTGTGTGCTGGGCATTCCTCAAGATCCAGGGTGTTTATTCATGCACTGAGCTTCAAAGGAAAAGCTGCACACGAGGCACAGGAATAGGAGACAACAGGAGGCGCCATGAGTCGAATAAAATGTAATTTTGGATACTTTATGGTCCCTTTCCTAAACTCCAGCTCCTGGCTCTGGCTGTGGGTATTCCCTTTTTTCCCTCTGCTCTGCAAGGACATCCCTGCTATCACAGGAGCTCTGAATCTTAAATCCACGAATTCTAAATCCATGGATTCTAAATCCACGAATTCTAAATCCAAATTTGCTGCTAGCACACATTCCAGGGAGTGAAGGGAACGTGGAAAAACCTCAGAAAAGGCCAAGCTTACTTTGGCAATCCTGGAGTTTGATATCATATTTGTAATCCAGGCCTGACTGGTCAGCTCTGGCAAGGGGAAGATCTTCGTAGTGCGGGGAGGAAATGCTGGAGAAGTCCACGGTGGTGAAGGGTTTGATGTCAAAGGAATGCGTGTGCTCGTCCATGGCTGACAGGTCCACGGGGCTGATTCCAAAATTCATGGGCCAAAACGGCATTTCTGTGTCAACCATTGTAACCCCTGCAAACAAACAGGAAAAAGGCATTGGAGAAGGAGTTTTCTACCTCCAATTTGTTCAGCCCCAAGCTGAGGTCCAAATTTAATTCACAGGCTTGAGATGGAAACTTAAACTGCATCTCTCCACAGCATGCACATCAACGAAATTAGAAGCCTTCCATAAATAATTCTCATTTCTGCAATTTCTAAGCGCCATTTTTTCCCAAGAGCCTGAAAATCTCAAGGATTTTTACATTAAGGAAAAAACCCCAAAGTAGCTGGTATTAAATCGTGGTGGTTTTCCTCCAAATAACCAGAAATATTTGAAAACTGTGCTCATTTGCCAGAAGTTTAATCCCAGTCTTGAACCCAAGGATCAGGGAAATGTAAGTTATGGCTTTTCAAATTCCATATTTATCTATGCAAACCTTGAAAGCAGTAAACAAATAAGAAACTTCAATCTGCAAAAAATCTTCTGCAAGTTGAGCGAATTTAGGTTGAGGCATGAAATGTTTTCCCAAGTCCTCTTCTGACAGATAGCTGAACCCAAATCCTTAATTTAGACAGATTTCAACTATGGAAAAGTCTGCAAGTTACAGCAAGTGAAAAAAAATCCTTGATTTAGACAGATTTCAGCTATGAAAAAGTTTGTAAGTTACAGCAAGTGCAAAGGCTGTTTGATAACCAGTGTCTGTGTTTAATTTTCCACGATTTATAAAAAGCACATTCTGCCCTAAAAATAGAAGAGATGTTTCAGGACTAAAATAGCTTGGTCACTTTGGCTGTTTAATTTGGACTTCAGACCCAATCAAGTGAGTGGCCTTTGACCTCCAGATAACAGAAACTTTGATTGGATCTGCTTTGAATCAAAGCTGCTCTGTCACACAGCCCAAAGTGCTGTTGCAGAATGAGCAGGTTGGAGCAGAGGTGCTCCAGAATTTGGTTTTGGCAGGTGGGTGAAGCTGTGGCCGCCCTCCCCAGCAGCTCTGCTGCAATGCCAGTGCCTAGGAATGGTTGCACTTCTCCTTGCCTTCCCTCAGGAGTGTCACCAGAATTCTCCCCACTTTTGGGGCTCCCAGCTGGCCAAGAGGGGCTCAGGGGCAGCTCCTGTCCCAGCAATGCCAGAGACTCTGCAGGTTTGGGGCAGGCAGCTGCAGCTGGAGCTTGGATTTCTCCCTTTCCTTGGGCAGTTCCTCCTTCTCCTTGCATTTCCAGCGCTCTCCAAACATCAGGAACATTTGGAAAGCCAGCAGTGAGCACGGTCAGTGCCTCATCCTGCATTCTGTCCTTTGGCTTTCTGTGGAAGAACTGCAATATTTATCCTTAGCCCAGCTTTTATGGCTTGGAGAAGTGACATGTCAAAAAGATGATTATTCATGGATTGTTCTGTGGGGCACTGCACAACCCCTGAAGGCTGCGAGGAATCTTTTTTAATTCTGAAATTTGAGAGGAGAGAAGCTCAGTGCAGTGGGGACAAAGAGGGGCTGCTGCACCCCAGCCACCCCCCGACCCCACTGGATGGGATATTAAGGATAACATCCCTAAAAAACGGAGGAAACAACAGGATTTCTAATTTCAAGTGACAAATCCCTGGGGAAAATACATGACAGCTTGTCAGGTGTTGTGTGTTATCTCCCAAATGGACAAGTTTGAAGTTCAGGGCTGAACCCACGAGCTCTGCCCAGGCTCCCCAGGGGATGGGCACGGCCCCGAGGCTGCCAGAGCTCCAGGAGCTCCCAGGGGTGCCCAGGGTGGGATTTTGGGGTGTCTGTGCAGGGACAGGGGCTGGACTGATGATTCCTGTGGGTTCTTTCCAACTCAAGAGATTCTCTGACATTTTCTGTGAGCACAAAGTGCAAATCCTTGGCCATCAACACTGGGAAAAGCCTTCCCAAAAAAGATTTCCCACTGAAACAATAAACCAGACCAGACTCCTTCTTAAGACCCAATTTCTTGTAATGACCAGACCCAGCTTTAAAAAATACAAAAACCAAGAGATATTTTAAACTGATTTATATTGCTTTAAGCAAGTGCCATCAAGGGTTATCACTTTCTGCTCAACCTCAAGGGTGAAGGATGGTTATGGGTTAACACAATTTGCTTTTTAGTTAAAGAAGAATATGGAATATTGCTTTATTAAGATTTTAGAATTGCTTTGGAAGGGACAGGCACTTATTAGAAGCACTTATAGAAGCACTTTTAGATACAGATATATTGTGTGACTGCTGAGGATGCTGAATGTGGATGTTTTATCCACAGGCACATTCCCAGTCACAGCCCAGGTGCATCCCAGGAGCTCCCAGGCTGCTGTGTGGACAAGGAATGACTGCAGGAAACCAAACCATTGGAGGGAGGAGCACCCACACCCACAGCTGCCCTGGCACTGACACCTCCCTGTCCAAGGCAGCACTGGGAGAGCTTCAGCCCCTGCTCAAAGTCAAGGACAAATCCCTGAGGAGAGGTGATCTCAGTCACCTGAGCCCACTGAAAAATTAACAGCTCTCCTGCAGCCTCCATCAAACATCTGAAAGATATTCTCCCAATCTCAAAGCCTCATCACTTTTTCTTCTCCAGTTAAGAAGCTTTAATTTGCAAACCCCTGTGAGCTGAACAGCAAGTTGGAGCTGAGCTGGATTTCACTTCACTAAAATAATTATTTAATAATGATTTAAAAATAATATAAAATCATATTAAATATAATATTATTATATATGATATACATATAATATAATATAAAAATAATAATAAATAATAAAAATATATAAATATATAAATAATGAAAATAATGAAAATAATGAAAATAATGAAAATAATAATAATAATAATAATAATAATAATAATCCCACGGCTGGGATTGAATAATGATTTTAAAGAGTTAAGATTTTAGCCAAGGGTTGGGAGCAATTTGTATTGATTAGGATGCAAGCTAGGGAAAACAAAAGCCAAGTTAGATTCAGGATGTTGTGGAGAAGTGGATGATGTGTAACATAAATAAATCTGGGAAGTTCCTGCATCGTTACAACCCAGAGTGGGCAGGAACTTCCCCCTGTACAGATATTTCACAGCTCAGAAAAACTCAGGCAAGCAGGTGAATCCTGAGCTCTGGCTGGGCACGCTCAAGCCCCAAAATCTCAGAGCTTGTAGTAATTAATCCCTTACCAGAAATCGTTTTTCCCAGTCAGCACAGCCAAATCATTCCAGCAAACTCTACCAAGAAATGCCTGAGTGGTTTCGTGGTAAAAGCATTTCTAGCCTAGAACGGTGATGGTTTAGGTTTTTATGATGTTTTAGAATAAACAAAATAAAATTAAATAATTAAGGAGTAACCTGTTGTTTTAAGTATTGCTGAATGGAAGGGATTTGGTTTCATGCATGCTGGTTTTCCCCTACTAATTGTTGTTTTTTTTTTCCTCTGTGTTTGTCCAAATCACACAGATGCTCTCTAAGCTGAGGGCAGAGGAAACACAAATGCCAAGATTCCACTGAAGAGAAAACCAGGGAATTGTGGCTGCACCTATCAGCTCCTGCCCTTTCCTACTCCCATTTCTGCTCCAAGGTAATAAAATCTTATTTTTGAGCCAGCAGCCATTTACAAATCTTTAGGCAAAATCCTATAAACTCCTCCCCTTCCAGAGGATAGCATCCCATGGCTCTCAAGCTCTCAGAGTTATATTGCTCATAAACATTTCTGAAAGATGAGAATTTCCAGGTTTGCTCGGGTTTGGGGTATTAAACACAAAGCATTTTGTTATCTTGAAGTTCCAATCTTCACATTTGATCTAAGCAAATGATGAGTATCTTGTTCAATTTAACAAAATTTCCTGTTACAGTAGAAACAATTAATTTTGATTTTCAGATGAATTTATATTAGAGATACTAAAATGAAGGAAGCGTTTTCCATGCTGTTTTTATTCTTGCAGTATTGAAAACCCAAATGTGAAGACTGTTCCTATGTTTAATGGTTATTTTTACAAATATTTCTATTTTGCATGCAGCTTGATTTTTGCTGTGTTCTTTTGTCCTTTTTCCTCCTCAGGAAAGAGGAACATTTCCCTCTGGAAATAAAACCAAAACAACTAATTGTAGTCTTCTCATGGCTTCAAAAGAACCAAAAATCAACATACAAGATTAAAAAAATCCACTGGCCAAGTCCAATGAACAGACCAGAGAATGCTTTTATAACTCCCAGCTCTTGTGTGACACCCAGGTCACAGATCTGTGGGTATTTCTCTGATTTAGAAGATTTTTGTGTGCAGAACTCGTTCTCAGCCAGCACAGGGCTGTGCAGAACAGCAGCAGAGACGTCATTGGGGCAGTCAGGTGGAGGAGCTTGGACATGGAATCCTCCAAAAGAGCAGGAGTGAAAGAGATAATGCTGCTGGGAGAACGTTTAATTCTGAGATTTGGGGATTTCCAAGTGCCCTCACTGTGTTTAATCTGCTGTGGAACTGCTCAGGGTTGTGTGCAAGGAACCTGAGGCACTGAACTCACCTGGCACAGCCACGCTGGGTTAGAAATCTCACCTCAATAATCACCCCATCCCCTGACTGAGCTGCTCCCCAGTTCCTCAGACAGTTATTCCCTGCATTTCCCCTGCTAGGAAAGCACAAAATCCACCCGAGGAGATTGCCATGGTATGAGAAACATCCTGGAGCACGAGGTGCTCTTTACCATAAACACTACCTGTGCTCAGGTAACCTGAAGGGCCAGTTGTGCTGCATTCTAGACACGCTCTTTCCAGACAAAACTACCCAAATATGACCCTACAGGTATTCAGTGAAGCAACCAGGGCATCCCAACTGACAGCACTCACTGAAAATAAGAGGAGAAAAATAAATAGGTGAAGCCCCTCAGCTTTGAAACGTTGTTAAAATCAAGGGAGGTGTAAGGATGTGGCACGGGCAGGTATAAATATGGACAAATTGATAGGTGAAATAAATAATGCTGTGGGGTTTTTCTTAATGGAAACAAATTTCATGGAATGGATTGGATTTCCTCCTGTGTGTCAGAGTTTGTCAAGTAAACTCATGTGCAAGCACTGCAGAACTTAATGGGGCTTTTGCCAATTAATTTAATTAAGGCAGCTCAGACCCTACATCAGTTGGTTAAAATCACAAAATCCTTCTCAGCTTTTAGGAAAAACTTAAAGCTGGTGAAGGGGCAGCTTGATACCCCATAGATTCAATTTATTTATCTGTTTGGAGGAATAACAACACATTTTATGTTGTTAAAACATGAAAACACGTCTGCCCTAAGTGATGGCACCACATCCACGTGGGTACAGCCCTGCAGTGAGCTTTGGGAGGGGAAGGCTGCAGCAGGGCTGTAAAAAGGGGGCAGGCAGAGTTGTGATACCCTCCTGGAATAACTTAGGAATTCTCAACAATTCTCTCATTGCCCCTGACACAGAAATTCCATGTGGCAATGGTCGGAATTTGATCCGTGCTGCCCTCAGGTCCCACATGTGAGGGATCACTGAAGTGCAGGTTATGGAGAGAAAAATCACATCTTACTGCATTTATTTTTCCTGGCAAAAAACCCAACCCAAACCAAACCAAATCAAACCAAACCAAAAAACCACAAAAACCAAAACAACCACCAAAACACCTCAGATTTTTGTCTCAGTTCTCTGTTTTTCCGGTGAAGGAAAATTCTCTTCCCTCTCCACCCTCCGTTCTCTGCGCTCTCCATAAAGCATCACTCCTCACCAGCAGGTGTAAGATTATTTCACAAGTTTTTAATATTCCTGATTATGCCAGAGTACAATGGAGCCCTGAGCTTTAAATCTTTAGGAGAAAGCTTCCTCAAGAACGAAAATTACAGATTTTCCACTAATAGCGACTGCCACTATAATGGACTTCATCTATCAGACAACATTTGTATAAAACAGAGATAATTTTGGTTTGGATTAACCAAAATCCGTGAATTTTTTTGTCTCTCGAGCAATGCCCATTGTTGTTTCACACATCCCTGGCCGGCAGAAATTCCTGATTTTCCCCCCGTTTCCCCCGAACCTCTCTGTGTCCTGTTGCTGCAGAGTCAGCAGAGGGAGCACAACGTAACTAAAAAAAACAACAACACCTCTTTCCAAGAACTCTGCTGGCACAGCCGGCCATGCTCCTAAACAAACAAACAAACAAACAAAAAAGGACGGAAAAAGAGCCTCGGTGGCTGATGCCCCCAATTCTGTGTGTGACAAAATCAGGACTCTGCCAACTGCAGCAGGAAAAGCAAAGTAACAGCAAGAAAACCTATAAAGACTTGCTTTAAAAAAATCCATTCCATTATTATTGTGTAAAAGGAGAGATATAAAGATTTTTTTGGTTTGTTTTTTATCCACGCACACACTCAAAACATTGTCAGAATTCAGGGCAGAAAACGATTCAAGGATGTGATGATGAACAAACACTCTGAACAGCAATATTGATAGGATTAAAGTAGTTATCCAAAGCAGTCATTTCCCAAACAAATTATTCAATTACTCATTAGAAACCACTGTGGATGAGGGAAAAGGGTCCAGGCTACTGAGAGAATGAGTATTGTTAATTTTTGATTGTAAATTCAAAGGGTTTTTGCTCCCCTGCACCCAGCCTGGAGCCAGGCACACTCCTGGGGGCACCACTGCCTCCCCAGACCCGGGAATTTCATTTCCAAGCATGAATTTATCAAAAGCATTTACAGGAATGAAAACTGACCTCACTACAGGACAGAGGAAGCAGATTTTTATGGGTTTGTCTCAATTAAAGAACTGTGAACTAAAGCTCCCCGTGCCTCAATTTAGCTGTGAAAACAAAGAGAACACCCAGGGTCTCTGGCAAAGGTTGAGTGTCAAAATAGCTCCAAAATAAAAATAATTTAGTGAAAAGATGAGTCCACAAATGACAGATAATGGCATTTTTAAACATGGATGGCTTTAAAAGCACTTTAAGACAACAGATGACATTTTCATCTCCGTTCCCCAGGTCCAGCTCTGAAGCCAATTAGAAATGGCCCCAAAAATTTAATATGACCACCTGAAAATCCCCAAAAAGATGCCAGGCAGAGAATTTACTTTGGAAAGAAGGGAATAAACCCTCTGTGCTGAAAAGGAATAAAACAAGGGGAGGGCTCTGGACTGAATGGGTTTGTCAGGCCAGGGCAGGAGGGTCAATGAAGCAGCTGAAGGGTTAATCAGGGAGCAGGAGGGGCTGAGGAAAGGCTCCTCTCCCACCCACTGTCCCAGCCTGCAGAACCAGCACAGGGCCCAAATTCTGAGAGCAGAAAGGAAAAGCAGCGACCTGGGGGCTGAGTGGAATGTTAAAAGTGTGCCAGCAAAGACAGGAACATCTCCAGACCCTGCTGGGGACTTTTCTGTCCCAGCTCCCAGTCTGACCAGTGCCAGAGGGCTCAGAAATCCCAGTGGTGCACAGCCACGTCCTCCAAAAAGCCAAATAAAAGGTAAAAAGAGGAGGCAACCCATCCATCCATCCATCCATCCATCCATCCATCCATCCATCCATCCATCATCCATCATCCATCCATCCATCCATCATCCATCATCCATCCATTCATCATCCATCCATCATCCATCATCAATCCATCCATCATCCATCATCCATCATCCATCCTCCATCCATCATCCATCATCCATCCATCATCCATCCATCCACCCAATCATCCATCCATCCATCTATCCATCATCCATCCATCATCCATCCATCCATCATCCATCCATCATCCATCCATCCATCCATCCATCATCCATCCATCCATCATCCATCCATCATCCATCCATCATCCATCCATCCATCATCCATCCATCATCCATCCATCATCCATCCATCCATCATCCATCCATCATCCATCCATCATCCATCCATCCATCATCCATCCATCCATCCATCCATCATCCATCCATCCATCCATCCATCATCCATCATCCATCCATCCATCATCCATCCATCATCCATCCATCATCCATCCATCCATCCATCATCCATCCATCATCCATCCATCATCCATCCATCATCCATCATCCATCCATCATCCATCCATCCATCATCCATCCATCATCCATCCATCCATCCATCCATCATCCATCCATCCATCCATCCATCATCCATCATCCATCCATCCATCCATCCATCATCCATCCATCATCCATCCATCCATCCATCCATCATCCATCATCCATCCATCCATCATCCATCCATCATCCATCCATCATCCATCCATCCATCCATCATCCATCCATCATCCATCCATCATCCATCCATCATCCATCATCCATCCATCATCCATCCATCCATCATCCATCCATCATCCATCCATCCATCCATCCATCATCCATCCATCCATCCATCCATCCATCCATCATCCATCCATCCATCCATCCATCATCCATCATCCATCCATCCATCATCCATCCATCATCCATCCATCATCCATCCATCCATCCATCATCCATCCATCATCCATCCATCATCCATCCATCATCCATCATCCATCCATCATCCATCCATCCATCATCCATCCATCATCCATCCATCCATCCATCCATCATCCATCCACCCATCCATCCATCATCCATTATCCATCCATCCATCCATCATCCATCCATCCATCATCCATCCATCCATCATCCATCCATCATCCATCATCCATCATCCATCCATCCATCCATCATCCATCCATCATCCATCATCCATCCATCATCCATCATCCATCCATCCATCCATCATCCATCATCCATCATCCATCCATCCAATCATCCATCCATCCATCATCCATCCATCCATCATCCATCCATCCATCCATCATCCATCCATCCATCATCCATCCATCCATCATCCATCCATCCATCCATCCATCCATCCATCCATCCATCCATCCATCCATCCATCCTCCCAGCAAGGCTGCACAGTAAAACACCAGGAGAAACTGTATAAATCCAAACACTTGGAAAGGCCAAATAAAAAAAAAGAAAAAAAGCCCCTCATAAATCAGTGGGAAATGTATTTTGTTCCCGTGGCTGGATTATAACTACAAGCTGTGCTCACTAAAAGCGCAGTCCATAAAATTTACCACCGTGTTTAAGAGGCAGTTGTTAATAGAAGTGAGGAAGAAAAACCCATTCAGGGAATAATGGAGCTGTTTCGTGTTAAATGTATTTAATTAAATATATTTTCTGTCCTATGGAATTCACACAGACTGGCCTGGGCTGCTTGGAACAGCAGCATTTTATTCCCTTGCAGCAACACAAACCCTTGTAAATGTAATTGCAAATGAGAAACAAGTTCAGGAACGCCACGGGCTACTCAGATACGCCACAAATTCTCCCGTCCCATTTTAATTTGTTAAAGTAGGGTTTGTTATTCTGATACCGGATGGAGATCCACCAAAATTCAGGTTATTCCAGGGTAGGGAAGCAACTGATTGCAAGGCTGTGCTCAGGTGGCTTAAATGGAAACTGAGAATGGTGGGCAAGGGGAAATTTCTCTGTAAGAAATACTGATTTATGGATCTGAAAAACTCACGGGCAGGAGGGTCAGATTTAAAAGGGAAAAGTACTTCAAAATCGTGGAGAACTCCACTACGAATTTCTGGAAGTGGCAGAGTTGGGCTCCTGGTGGTAAAATCTGACTACAAAAGAAATAAAAGTGTTCTGCTGCAGTCACAGCGCTGGCAGAACAGGGAGGTGAGGAGGTAATTTCTGTCAAATCAGATTTAAATTTTGTGGGAAAGGATCCTCAAAGTGTTCTTAGAAATCCCTGAGCAGAGGAACTGCACTTGCCTACTTCCAGTCACGCTTTGTGAGGCACCACGGGCTGAAACTAAAAGTAATCCTGATGAAAGGCTTCTCTTCCAATGCCTTTGGTCTGAAAATGTCTTAAAAAAAATCTCTCCCACTCTTCAAAATAGAAATGATTGTTATTTCATTTCTTTGGAAAAGAATTATCTACATATTATTATTATATATTTATATACATATTATATATATTTTATATACACATCCAGAATCATTAAAAATCTGAAAAATAAGATATATCAGCTGGTTGGTAATATAAAATCAGAATAAACCTCTGTAGGAGTGTAAATTACCATTTAAAAGGTTCATTGGTAGAAATGGCTTTGGTTCAAAAATGTCTTAAAAATCTCTCCCACTCTTCAAAATAGAAATGATTTAATTTCTTTGAAAATAATTAAATAAATAAATACATACACATCTGGAAGCATAAAAATCTGAAAAATAAAGTATAATCTGATTGGTAATATAAAATCAGAATAAATCTCTGTAGGAACGTAAATTGGCATTTAAAAGGTTCATTGGTCGAAATGGCTTTGGTTCGAAAATGTCTTAAAAAATCTCTCCCACTCTTCAAAATAGAAATGATTGTAATTTAATTTCTTTGAAGAAAAAAATTTTATATATATATAAATATATATAAAAAAAATAAAAATAAATATATAAATATATATAAATAAATGTATAAATATAAATATATATCCAGAAGCATAAATAAATAAGGTACCATCTGATTGGTTTAAAATATAAATTAACATATAATATTTAAGAATAATATTTAATATATAAAACCAGAATAAACCTCTGTAGGGACATAAATTGGCACTTCCAACGTGCCTTGGTGGCACAGAAATGTGGCTCCTGTTGGTTTTGAGGGATCTGAGGGGAGCAGAAACAAACAGCCCGACCCTGCCTGGTGCTGGCAGTGCTGTAAACCAGCCTCATTATATAAAATGTGGGCGTTGCTCTCCATGAATCATTGGGATTTAAAATAGGATCCTGATAGACAGGCAATGAATCACGCTGCATTTTGTAATCAGCCAGGGCTGATTCCTGGGACAGCCCTTTGCCCCCTTTGGCAGGCAGCGCAGGGAAGCTCTGCTCCAGCCCTGGAGGTGCCTCCCCAGGCTGGAGGAAGTCATTGATTCTAAAAAAATATCCCCAAAACCGCCGGGTGGGACACAAGATAGCAGAGCTTTGTCACCACACAATTCACCTGATAAGAGTGGTAACATTCTCAGGACTGTGCTTGGCTCCACGTACTTTTAATTATTGGCATTTATTTATACTGGGCAGGCCTTGTATTGCTGGGTCTAGAAAAAACTTTACCAAATACAAAAAATTAATACAGTTCCCAAATTTGGCATTGAAAATATTTAAGTATCACTGGGCAGGCTTTGTATTGCTGGGTCTAGAAGAATTTTTACCAACTAAAAGAGATTAATATCGTTCCAAAATTTGCCATTGAAAGTGTTTAAGCATTCCTGAGCAGGCTTTGTATTGCTGGATCTAGCAGAAGTTTTACCAATTACAAGAAATTATAATATAGTTCCAAAATTTGCCATTAAAAACAATTAAGTATTCCTGGGCAGGATTTGTATTGCTGGATCTAGAAGAATTTTTACCAACTAAAAGAGATTAATATCGTTCCAAAATTTGCCATTAAAATATTTAAGTATTACTTGTATTGTTGGGTCTAGAAGAAGTTTTACCAACTAAAAGAGATTAATGTGGTTCCAAAATTTGTCCTTGAAAGTATTTAAGTATTACTGGGCAGGCTTTGTATTGCTGGATCTAGAAAAAGTTTTGCCAACTACAAGAAATTAATACAGTTCCCAAATTTGCCATTAAAATATTTAAGTATTAGAGGGCAGGCTTTGTATTGTTGGGTCTAGAACAAGCTTTACCAACTACAAGGAATTAATGTGGTTCCAAAATTTGCCATTAAAATATTTAAGTATTAGGCTTTGTATTGTTGGGTCTAGCAGAAGTTTTACCAACTAAAAAAAATTAATATAGTTCCAAAATTTGCCATTGAAAGTATTTAAGTATTCCTGGGAAGTCTTTGTATTGCTGGGTCTAGAAAAATTTTACCAACTACAAGAAATTAATATAGTTCCAAAATTGCCATTGAAATATTTTAGTATTCCTGGGCAGGCTTTGTACAGCTGGTTCTAGAAAAAGCTTTACGACCTACAAGAAATTAATATCATTCCAAAACTTGCCATTAAAAATACTTTAAGTATTAGGGGACAGCCTTTGCATTGCTGGGTCTAGCAGAAGTTTTACCAACTAAAAGAGATTAATATTGTTCCAAAATTTGTCCTTGAAAGTATTTAAGTATTACTGGGCAGGCTTTGTATTGCTGGATCTAGAAAAAGTTTTGCCAACTACAAGAAATTAATATAGTTCCCAAATTTGCCATTAAAATATTTAAGTATTAGAGGGCAGGCTTGGTATTGTTGGGTCTAGAACAAGCTTTACCAACTACAAGGAATTAATGTGGTTCCAAAATTTGCCATTAAAATATTTAAGTATTAGGCTTTGTATTGTTGGGTCTAGAAGAAGTTTTACCAACTAAAAGAGATTAATATCGTTCCAAAATTTGCCATTGAAAGTATTTAAGTATTCCTGGGCAGGCTTTGTATTGCTGGATCTAGAAAAAGCTTTACCAACTATGAGAAATTAATACAGTTCCCAAATTTGCCATTAAAAGTATTTAAGTATTCCTGGGCAGGCTTTGTATTGTTTTGTCTAGAAGAAGTTTTACCAATTACAAGAAATTAATGTAGTTCCCAAATTTGCCACTAAAAGTGTTTTAAGTATTACTGGGCAGGCTTTGTATTGCTGGGTCTAGCAGAAGTTCTACCAACTTTACAAGAAATTAACACAGTTCCCAAATTTGCCATTAAAAGTACTTTAAGAGCAAGTGACCCATTCAGAAGTTTCATCTGCACCACTGGTGGCTGAGCTCTCAGGTGTCAAACTCGCTTTGAGGTCATCAGAAAGTTTTCCAGCTTCCACAGAAATTCAGTGTTTGGGTCCAAAATTAAGCAAAACTCTAATTTTGAATATTGCTAATGGCGTTTTGAATTTGTGCTAATGGCATTGAGACACCTGCCTGAAGTTAAACCCTTTCAAAAACTCAGCTTTTGGCTAAGAAAGGACTTCTGGAGCTAAGAAATGCTGTTAAATTACATCTCATGCACACAGATAAATCAGTGTGTGTCGTAACACACAGCCAGAAGAAATTAGGGTCTCATAAAACGCCCAATTTCCTGTGTAAAACGACGGCTTCAGTGGCAAGGCTGTGCCCAGAGCCAATAAAATAAACTCCCAGCACCCCCAGGTCCCAGTGGCACTGTCAGCCAGGAGCCTGCTGACGTTCCAGGAGGGAACAGCTCTGCCTGCAGCCTTCAACTACAGCAAAAAAAAACATTTATTGAGTGTATCCTGTGCTCACACATGACAAAAATCATTTATTGAGTGTATCCTGTGCTCACACACGCTGTGTTATATGAAAACTTCAAGCACAAAAACATTTATTGACTTTATCCTGTGTTCACACACAACAAACACATTTATTGGGTTTATCCTGAGCTCACACATGCTGTGTTATATGAAAATTGCAAGCACAAAGTCATTTATTTGGTTTATCCTGTGCTCACACACGACAAAAATCATTTATTGGGTTTATCCTGTGCTCACACATGACAAAAATCATTTATTGAGTGTATCCTGTGCTCACACACGCTGTGTTATATGAAAACTTCAAGCACAAAAACATTTATTGACTTTATCCTGTGTTCACACACAACAAACACATTTATTGGGTTTATCCTGTGCTCACACATGCTGTGTTATATGAAAATTTCAAGCACAAAACCATTTATGGACTTTATCCTATGCTCACACATGACAAAAAACATTTATTGGGTTTATCGTGTGCTCACACATGCTGTGTTATATGAAAATTTCAAGTACAAAGTCATTTATTGGATTTATCCTGTGCTCACACGTGCTGTGTTACATGAAAACTTCAAGCACAAAAACATTGATTGGGTTTATCCTGTGCTCACACATGACAAAAAACATTTATTGATTTTATCCTCTACTCACACATGGCGTGTTATATGAAAATTTCAAGCACAAAAACATTTATTGACTTTATCCTGTGTTCACACACAACAAACACATTTATTGGGTTTATCCTGTGCTCACACATGACAAAAGCATTTATTGGGTTTATCCTGTGCTCACACATGCTGTGTTATATGAAAATTTCAAGCACAAAATAATTTATTGGGTTTATCCTGTGCTCACACATGACAAAAGCATTTATTGGATTTATCCTGTGCTCACACACGCTGTGTTATATGAAAATTTCAAGCACAAAAGCACTTATTGACTTTATCCTGTATTCACACACAACAAACACATTTATTGGGCTTATCCTATGCTCACACATGCTGTGTTATATGAAAATTTCAAGCACAAAAACATTTATTGACTTTATCCTGTGCTCGCACATGACAAAACATTTATTGAGTTTATCCTCTGCTCACAAGTGGTGTGTTATATGAAAACTTCAAGCACAAATCATTTACTGATTTTATCCTGTGCTCACACACGCTGTGTTATATGAAAATTTCAAGCACAAAACCATTTATTGACTTTATCCTATGCTCACACGTGCTGCGTTATTTGAAAAATTCAAGCACAGAGTCATTTATTGAGTTTATCCTGTGCTCACACATGACAAAAACATTTATTTGGTTTATCCTGTGCTCACACGTGCTGTGTTATATGAAAATTTGCCCGTTCCTCTGTGTCTCCCTAAGACAGTGTGAGATTTTCCAGGATTTCAGGTGCTGTGGCAGAGCTCACACCCGTGTGAGCAGCACAGCTATTTACAGGCCAATCTCCTGCTCCAGTGCTTATCTGCTTCCATTAGGTCATTATCAGCGTGTCTCTTAATGCACTTTAATATATTAATAACAGACTCCATTCTTTGGAAGTGGTGCTGAGCCAATAATTAACAGCTGAGGTATCAATTTGGTACGGGGTTTTAAATAGTTGTACTCCATTATGGAATTCAGAGCACCAGGTTTGATTTGTTTTTGAAATGTTAATAAATTTAACAGCAAATGTTGTGTGCAGGTAATCTAAAACATCCTAGATACAATAAATTTGATACTTGTCCTGAAGAATTTTTGTGATTTTAAAATAAGCACATCAAATTTTCTCCATCCATGCCATGGCAGTAGGGAATTTAGGGATGCAGAAATTGGTAAGAAGCCTGGGATTTCTCTCCTTCCTCAAACTCTGTCATGTCAGTGCTTTTTAATGTTCACAAGACAGTAAACTTCAGGATTGTTTCCAGGAGATGAGCTAACACGGCACACAACTGGAGAGGGGTGAAATGCACTCATTAATATCCCAAATGCAGATCCCTGCCATGGCAGAATGCTGAATACTCCCACAGGAAGAGGAGGAGGAGGAGGGGAAAAAAAAAGCCAAATGAATTTAAACTGGTTCCTTGAATTCAATCCCACTTTTGAAGCTTTTCCTGGCAGTCAAACACACTGCAAAGAATCCATAAAAATGCTGCTCTCCTATTGGGATGAGTCGTTTCCATCCCATTCTCATCCTGCCAGCACTAAAAATGCAAAATGGATTTGAATGCAGTGGGAGTGGATGGAGGGCCCACACGATCTGAGTGGATGCTGGGCTTGGGCAAAATATTTGAATCCTTTGGACAATCCCCAAGTTGTAAAAGTGGGAAAGCAGCACGTTGCAAAACTCATTCATGAACATAAACGTGCTGAGCATTATTCTGCATTAAATACAGAGAGCTCAGGGAGACAGAAAATAACTTTCCTATATAGGATTAAACAGAATTTCTGGTACGTGCCAGTGTAAAATAATGATGTCAAGGTAATTCAAACACACCAAAATCCTGAGAAAGCAGATTAAAAAGCACCAAAGAGGGCTGAACATTCACACTCTCCTCTTTTAGCTGCCCCCCAAATTCATCATGTCACACACAAACCACAAATCCGCAGTGTTGCCCATGGACTCTGGGATATTTGATAACTGAATTGGTTTATTTTTAATTTATTGGGGATCCTCAGATTTTGTGGGGGATGCAGTTGTTTACACACAGCTCTTGAAGGGTATTTTCATTAGGGGCTGAAATTCTTCAAGCAAAGCTTGGAGGGGAGGCAGAGGTGACATCCCAACGTTATTCTGACAAGATAAACACCAGGAAAGTCAAAGGCACCTCCCCAAAATTGATTATATCCAACAGCAGGCTTTTACCTACACTGAGTACCCAACTAAATAATGCAATAATAAAAACACTTTTGAACTTTTGTACACCTATCATCTGTTGCACAAATGGATCTCTTTCATCTTGTAAGAAAGAAAAAAATAAAATTAACCTTCTCAACCATACGAACTGCAAAGCATCCAACCTGCTCAGCCACTTTTCAGCACCCCAGCAATCCCTGTCACCTGACTCCTGTACTTTTGACCCTCCAAAAAATTCCCAGCTGAGACAGGTTGACATGTTTTCACATGTGATTCAGGAATGATTGCCCTCACTAGTGCTGGGTACTTATCACGGGTTTGCATCGATCTTCTCTGCCTCTCCTGGGCTCCATCTTCCTAAAGATTCCTTTTTTTTCCAGGGAGCTTTGGAGCTATCCCGAAGTCAAGGAGACTCCAGGCTGGGAGGGTGAGCTGTTGTAACTGCAATTGCAACACTCTGGGGAGGATTTAATGAACAGCAGGAAATGAATGTGGAGTTCTGCTCCAAGTCGAAGTTACCTTGAGCAGTTTCACTTGTGAGTCCTTCTGTTGGACCACAAGCTTCAAGAGAATCTTCCCCATTCCTCCTTTTTTATGGGGTTAGCATAAAATACACTATTAAGTCACGTTGTGATCAGTGTTCTATTCCAGGAGAAAAAGAGGTGGGAAATTTGGAAATTCCCTATGGAATTAGGGAAAATCTAAACTGTGTTTCTTGCTCTTTGCGCTCTTCTCCTATTCCGTCTTTTTTGGTTCTCCTCTTCCCACTTCTGCTTTGTTTGTTCCCATTGATCAGGTCTAACACCCCAAGTCCCAGGGATAAATATTCCCTTCCCACATTCCATAGCCTTGACCCTCTTCTCTTTCTCTTTTTGCTCAAGCTGAAGGAAATTAAGCATTGAGAATTGTTTTTATGAATATTAAAGCCCGTGTTCACCTAAATAATACCAAGCTGGGAGAAAGAATACTAAAGCATCCACTGTAAAAGCTGGGAATTAAGGTTAGCACCAACATATTTCCTTTTGTGCTATTGCATTTCTAACTTTCAGGAAAAGAAAATAGAGGAATCTCAGTGGGATTTTCCTGTTTTACATACTTCAGAAAAGCTTTGTGCAAACTGGTATGTAAAACTGTAGTAACTACTGAGCAGAGGAAAAAAAAGTCCCAAACACTCAGGATCTGAGTAACTGTGAAATAACGATACCAGAAAGCCCCAGATAAACAGAACTGGTTTATCTTAAGTTCTGAATGAAATAAAATAGGTTGATATTGTAATTTTGTGGGCCAACAGCGTCCCTAACAACCTCCAAGTAGTCCTGGGTGTCACTTCATGCATTGGGCAAATCAAATTCTTCCCAGTGATGTAATTGTCCTTCCTGCCATCTGAAACTGATAAACTCCACTCAAAAAGGAAACACCACAATCCATGGCTCAGATAGGGGATTATCAGCTCAACCTCAGGTGATAATTCAAGTAGGGGACTTGAATCCTCCTGCCAGCCACCCCTCAGAGTTTTCTGAGAAAAGTCCCCATCCAACACAGCACAGAATTGATGGAAATATTGAATTCTTTTCCAAATGTACTTTTCAAGGGAAAAAAAAAACCCAAGACAGCGTTCTCCTCAGAACACAGCAGTGCCTCACTGCAAACACAACGGGGAAGTGCTGCCTGAACCTGAACTAAAAGATGAATATTCCCCCTGCAGCCCTTTCATAACAATAAAAAAGACAAAATATTTGTGGGGAAAGAACACGATTTCATCTTTTATTTAATTTCAAAATCATTAATGCACTTCAAAAAGAACTTAAATATAACCTGCATAATGATACATTAATGTGAAATTCTACAAAGTCCTGACTTTGTTACAGCTTCAAAAACCTCCTGTATTTTCTAATAAGCTATCTGGCATGGTTTGGATTTTATAATGTGTCTGAAAACTAAAAGGAAGAGATTTCTTTGATCTCATTTTCTGTTGGGTTATTCTTTCCCTGTGTTATTAATATCCCAAGAACACGCCTGATAGGATTTGTTCCTACTTTTGTCAACCTGTCTATTCTGAAGTAAAATTTTTTCCAATACCCCCATGGGAATTGCCTTGCTTTGCCCATGAAGGAACAAACATTTTCACCTGCCAAGGTGTGGGAAATGATTCCACACCTGTGAGCTGCCTGTGACTGCTGTGAGTGTCCCTCACCCCCACAGCAGGAGCTGTTTGCATTCACATTTAAATGTGTGTTTAAATATCTGCGTCTGCCAATGATAAACTGAATTCCACGGCTTTTGCTGCTGCTCTTTGCCTCTGCAATAAAACAAACGTTTAAAAAAACGTGTGTGATGTTGTTCTTCTTAATAGTGGTGACCTTCAACCCACAGTGTCAGCACGTGGCAAGTGACACTCACAGGGCCACCGTCACTGTCCCCAAAATTCCGTCCCAGGGAGATGAAAACTGGACTTGCTATTTTGGACAAGAACTGTTCAAGTGACATCATTTGAGGAGACAGACGGAAAGCGGAGGATCCACGGCTAAGAACAGCTCAGGAGTGAGCTATTTATGTCCAATTTCACAATTCTGCTATTTTTACCAGCTAACCCTAACTGGTCATTTTTGGAGATTCGTTTGCAGCTGGAAAGAATCTCCCAACGCTTGGCTGAAGCAGCAAAGCCCCCTGCACTTTGTGTTTAGCGGGGAAATGTTGTGGAGAGGATGGAGAGGAAATCTCAGCGTGCCCCAGGCACCTCTGCTCCCATGGATTTGGAACCCTCTGGAACTCTGAAAATGAGATGTCACCTGCCCACAGAGATCCCAGCTCATGGAAACTCACCTGCTCACATTAAAAATCCCAGCTGCCATCCTGTCTTTGACAGCGTTTGCTGCTTTCACTTGAGGAGAAAAGTGTATAATCGAGTTCTAGCAGAGTTTCAGAAAGATTAATAATTATAGGGTTATGCAACATTAACAATAGTGGTACCAGCAGAGCAGCTTGTGTTAAATTTTAACAGCATTGAAAAGAGGGGAAGAAAGAGATTGAGAAAATTTCAGTTCCCTTCTCTGTCATGTGCTCTTGTCATCGTCTTGGGTTTTGCTATATTTAAATTGCTGTAGGAATTTCTTCTGCGAGGAATCTGAGAGGGCAGCTGGCAGCAAAACCTTCAGTTTCGTGTTGTGATAAATATAAGGATACACCACAATTCAAGCCAAAAATGTAGAGTTAAATGCTATGATTGATAACATTGATAGCTAATTTCTTGCCTTTTTTTTTCTACTGAAAAATATACTAATTAACTTCCTGAGAAGTGCTGTTTTGAATAATTAAGTGTAACTATATTTCTTTAATCTAAATACACGTGCCATTCTCACACACAAACCACAACTCACACGCTGCAATTTTGCCCACAGACTCTGGGATATTCGATAACCAGACTGGTTTATTTTTGAAATCAGCAATTTACCTTCAATTGGGCAAGAGTACCAACAGTTAACTTTGCAATAAATGATTCCTGAATGAAAATGAAATTAATCCATCTTTCTTTTGAGACGATTCCTTTTCTAGGCAAGCAAGTTTGGTGTGAGGAACTAAAAGTCTTTGCAGTGACTTTGTGTAACCCCTCGAGCAGGCGTGTGAACAGCTGAACATGAGGCTCTGATGGAGACTGAGGGTGAGCTCCTGGCTTGGTAATAAAAGTAAGAGTAACACAGAAGGAGAAATAAAGGAAATAATATGGGAATTATTGTGGCTGTTAAAAAGTATCACTTTTCCCTTATCCAACTAGTTCTTTGAGCAGTGGAACCAATTCCCTTAGTTTCCTATGGGTATGTCTTTTTGGAATTCTTCATTTGGATTTTTTTGGATTTTTACTGCCCTCAGTTTTCTGGAGTGGCCAAACAAATCTCAATAGTTACGAATTTCTGTTGATCTCTTTAAAGATCCGGCTGTGTTTGAAAGGAATCACATTAAAATACTGCTGGGAACATCACCAAAAAGTGAATTGTGAAGGGACAGCTGGACTCCATCCAGAGAGGTGGAGTGTGACAGAGCCCTGAATGTCAGGGTAGGACTCTCCTGGTGCAAAACTCCCCTGGAACCTTTGGGATCACCTCGGATCCATGAGATTTGAAGAAGTCTCCAGCAGCTGAGTGCTCCTCATCCCCGTTCCTCTCCTGTCCTTTGCTAGCAAAGGTGAGAACATCTGCTCTAAACCCTCTCCCTACACCCTGCACAAACTGAGGAATTAATCTGCAGCAGCTTTGCTGCCTCCTCACCAGCACTGATGTATTTGGTGTAGAGGGATGTGACCAAGAGGGAAATCATCAGAGCAATGACCTAATTCCATCCCACACACCCAAACTGGCAGAGTTTGTGAATTTAGAGCCTGCTGTTGACCTCTCACCTTCACTTTCTACTATCACAAATCAGGCTAAACACCAGAAATATTTCTGGTTTTCTCTGGGCTCCAAGCAGCCAATGTTAACCTCATGGCACACCTTCCCAACCTGCTGAGACCTCTGTGGCATGGTGAGCAGAACTAATACAGTCAGAAATTGGTCTAATTCTGATTTCTGCACTGTTCGTGGTGCAATCTGGTACTGGACTTGGTTCATTCCAGAACTATGGATTATTTTTTACAGATTTCTCCATACACGGCCACTGAGTCAGAGAAGATAATTTGGAGACAAATACAGTCTCCTCTGAACTGTAAAATTCCCCCCAGTTCACTGAATTTCCCTTTTGCAGGACAGCAATGGCAGCATCTGTTTTGAACAGGAGTGCTGGTTAATATCTGCCCCTAACAACCCAAAATTTCCCCCATTACAGACACCCAGACCATGCAGGTACCCCATGGAACCTCCTCCTTCCCCAGGCAATCCCTGCTCCGCCATCTGAGATGGGGAAAAGCGCAAAACTATCGATCCTGACATTACAACAACGCATGGAGAGAGCCACAAAAAGCTCCCCCCCGAGATTTCCATCTCAATGAAAGCAGAGAAAGTTGCCAATCCCTCTCTGTTTGTCAGCTCCCCTGGATTATCAATGGGCCACGTGCTGTGAATCACAGCGCTCAGCCGGATCTTGCCTCTCGCCAGTTGTGTCTTGCTTTTACTATTTGTTCTGGGATCTTGAAACCACTGTTGTAAGCGGTTCAAAAATACACGCTGGAAAATTGTTAATGCCCTAGTCATACAATGTCATTCTGAAGCTCCCTGGGAATTTAGATTTGCACGGCTTATTAGGATATGACCTTTCCCTTGATTTTTTTATTTTAGGATCAAGTCAAGATGAAATTTCCCCAGTGGGAGTTGCTGTGTTTCCTTCGCAGATAAGGAAAAGAGCAATGGCAGCTCTGTATGGAGACAAATTCAGACATTTCTGCAGCATGGACAGGCCTGTGGGCTTGACAGACATCCAGTGCATTCCTAGAGGCTGAGAGGGAATTAACCAAAAAAACCCCAGAATTTTAACAAAGGTACTTCCCTGCATCTTTCATTTTTTTTTTTTAATTATTACTTTATTTTTCAGTGTCATCTGAGAGTAAACTGTGAGGAATTCTGAGGCCTGTGGCCTTGCATTCAGAGCACCAGGGCTTTCTGGAATATACTCCTATTCCTTTGTGGAATTATCTACGCCTACAGCAGCACTTTTTCCTCTTCAAAATATAGATTCTGTCCCAGAAATTAACACACGTCCCTGGGATTTCATGGACCTGATCTAATAGCAGGAGGTTGTAAAATCAATTCCCAAAATTAGTGCTGTGGGCTGATTACCACCTACCAATCACAGGGTTAAATACTTATTATATATTATGTATAATAAACATTTTTAATGGTTTAAGACAACAATTTCTTGTCTTTTTGCCTCTATGTCAATGAAACCAACAAAGAGAATTAGTTAAATAACTAGAAGTTGAACGATGTTGCTTATATTTTAAAATTTTCAAATGCTCATGATGATAGAAACCAGCAACTGTTAATAAGTTCTTATTTAGGAGGGAATAATTTTCTCTCTAAAAGTAAAGTCAATACAGAGATGACCAAAAAGAATGACATATTTTGCTTTTTGGCTATTCAGGGTGAAAGTTTTATGCCTTGAACCCTTGCTAGGCAAACAACATTTTTTTGTCAGCTATACAGATGCCAAAAGGAGAAAAGGAAGTGATGACGAAATAAAGCGAATTACTTTTTGTTAAACTGGCTGGCTTAATAGCTTGGGGTGGGCAGTGTGCATAAAACATTCCTACAGCCATGCCCCAGTAAAAAGGGAGGGTTTGGAGGTCACGGCAATGACAAAACCAACAAAACCCTACCAGGATTCAAAGGGACTTTAAATCAGCCCCGCGGTTTTTACGAGTTTCCGCGTCTGCGGCTCTCCAGGAGCGATGCCCAGCCCTGGAACGCTCCGAATGGGCCCTCTGCATGTCCCTGTCCCAGCTGTGAGCAGGGGGATCTCCCCACGAGGTAAATTTGCATTTCCAGCAGCAGCCCTTCCTCCTCCCACGGCTGACAAGAGATACGGGCGCGCTGCTCCCACAGCGGGGAGCAGACGGCCTTCCCACGGTGTCAGGCTCTAGGCAGGGCTTAATCTGCAATTGATCCCAGCCTAATCTGCCTCTCCTGGGCAAGTCCAAAGTCATTCTGTGCACAACCAGCCCAGCACCTCTGTGACACTCGTGTGTCCAACAAGAGAGCAAACAAACCCGCGCCGATAGCCCTGGCCGCCTATTGCCCGCTGATGTCACAACGGGCTGGACCTTCCTCCAACAAATCCACAGAAATAATAATAATAATAACACAGCAGGAGAAAAAATGGCCAGCTGAACATTCCTCCGTGCCTCCAGGAAGGGATCTCATGGATAACATCACTTCTGACCCGGCGGTGTTTGAAGAGTGATTCAACAGACATTGAGGATCCTTTTTACGGCGGTGACACAGCGCCGGTGCAGATGCAGAGTGTAAGGACTAAAAGTTTATTTGCAGAGGGCAGGACTGAACATTTCATGTGAACACATTCAGGCCATGATAAAGAGCTTTGTCTCCCATTAGTAATTTAAAGGATTGTGATTTGCTACTCCCAACACACCTATAATTGAATTCCTCAGTCATAAAATCACTGGTGCCAAACAAGCCCTGATATCTTTTATCAAGCCTCTTTTTTCTTGTCATTTGTTAACATATTTCTTATGGAGCTTTTCTTCTTTTTATAGATACATTTGCTTTAGTTATAAATTAACCCCGGAATTTACTCTCCCAGAGGCCACAAACTGCTTTTTTATTCTCTTGGAAAAGTTTCAGGCTCTATGAATTGATGGTTTGAAACAATTTTTGAATAACAGCTCGCGGTTCGGATACAGAGGAAGGAAAATCAAAAGATTGACAAAGTAGTTGAGACTAAAGTGGAAATGTTTAGATGCCTCTGTGGGCCCTCTGCTCTGGAAGCCATGATTGATTTACCAAAAGGGAAATGTTTCCCTGTGGGACTTCTGGTGCTTCCAGTTCCCTGTAGTGAAATTCTCAGATCCAGCCTCATTCTGAAATGAGGAACTTCCAAGAAGTCCTGAATTTCAGTGGCTCCAGAAGTTGGCCAGCACATCCCAAAGGTATGAGGAATACTCGGAATTTTGGAACACATTCTAAAACACCAATGTTTGCTTAACAGATTGATTCATATAATGCCCATTAAAAAATAATTTTTCAGTTGATAATGTCACTGTAAAGAAAAAAAGCTTACAATATTCACTGTTTCCTGTCGAGTCTTTGTTGGGCTCTTTTCATCCCAAGGGCTTTGGAAACTTTGGTTTTTTTCAGCCAGAAATGACTAAAAATGTGGAGGAGTTTGACCACAAAGGGCTGAAATCATTGTTGGTGTCACCACTGAAAGAGCAACAATTTGAGCTCAACTTGTAAAAAAAAAAATCAAAAACTTCCAAATGAAGAATTCCAAAAAGACATATCCATAGGAAACTAAGGGAATTGGTTCCACTGCTCAAAGAACTATTTGGACAAGGGCAAAGTGATACTTTTTAAGAGCCACAATAATTCCCACATTATTTCCTCTAGTTCTCCTTCTGTGTTACTCTTAGTCTTATTACAAACCACTGAAGTTGGAATATTTTGATTTGATATTAACACACCAGGTATCCATTTCTATGGTCTAATTCCCAATTCAGCTCAGGTAAATACAAAAAATTTTGATTTGATATTAACACACCAGATACCAATTTTTATGGTTTAACTCCCATTTCAGTTCAGACAAATACGAAAAATTTTGATTTGATATTAACACACTGGATATCCATTTCTATGGTTTAACTCCCAATTCAGCTCAGGTAAATAAAAAAAATCTAATTTGATATTAACACACCAGATACCCAATTCTTATGGTTTAATTCCCATTTCAGTTCAGGTAAATACGAAAAATTTTGATTTGATGTTAATACAAGAGATATCCATTCTTATGGTTTGATTCCCATTTTAGCCAAGGTTTCCCAAGGTGGACAAAATTTGAAAAATGTGCCTTGAAGGTTCAGAAAGCAGGGAAATATCTTGGAGAACTCCACATTTCTGGGTTACTCTTCCTGCTCAGAATGGCTGTGGCTGTGCTGCTGCCCCACCACACGTAAGGCGGTGACGACTTCCCAGCATCCCAGCATGGTTTGGGTTGGAAGGGACCTCAAAACTCATCCATGGGCAGGGACACCTTCCCCCAACCCAGATGGATCCAATTCCTGTCCAGCCTGGCCTTGGGCACTCCCAGGGACGGAGCAGCCACAGCTTCCCTGTGCCAGGGCCTCCCCCCACTTTTCCTAATTATGAATTTCCCTCGAATATCCAACCTAAATCCGCCTTCTTTCAGTTTAGCCAGTCTGAGGTGGGTTAAAAATGACAAGTTTTGTTTTTAAAAATATTCCTTTGAAAACTCCTCTTCAATTAAAGATAACAAAAGGGCTTGAGGAGTGCTGGGGTATTTTTCCTACGTAAATAAATGCTCTCCACATCTCTAATTTCCCATATTCAAGGCAGCCCTCTTAGAAAGGTAAACAGAGCTGCCTCCTCTCTGTGCTGTTTCTGAGGTTGCCAGTCAATTGTTTGAAGTCAAAATACTAAAAATTTTCAAGTGAAATTGTGCTTTGAGTCTCTGAATTGCCCAATTTTTATCATGAAGTCAATGTCTCATTCTTTTAAAAAATCTTATCACTTTTTCTCTATTTCTTCTCAAATGCTTCACCTGTTTAGTTACCTATAAAAGGTCCTTGATGTTTCTAAGTCTCAACAAAACACAATAATTTCAGCTCATTTAATTGGATCAATGACCACAGAGCTGAGAGGATTTAACACTTAAAGTATTTACCAACTTTTATGGCAGAAATGAAATTTAAAATAGTGCCAACACTGTCAAATATTTTAGCTCCCAAATTTTGAGGCGTTAAAATACACGTTCACCTTTTAGATTTTACACTTCTGTGTAAAATGCTTTCAATTTAATGACCACAAAACTAAAATTCTGTGGTTTATTTGTTGACACAATTTGGGGCCAATCAATCCCACTGAAAGCAGGAGATGTTGGGCAGAGCTCAGGCTGCCCTCAAGGACCAGAACCACGAATTAAACCCAGTTTTAGCCCTCTCCTCTCACACCTTGTGCACACAGTTCAGGACTTTGTTTGCCCTCTGCGCTTCCACTGGAGCCAGGAGGAATTTTCAGAGCAAACAATTTGTAAAATATCCCTTACAGGTGAGTGACAGTGTTGTCTCTAGTTCTTGGAACAGACAGCAGGCCAATAAAAAACTCAAATTATTTTTCAGAGCATTGGCTGTATCATATACAAGTATGGTACTAACTTCTGCTCAGGACAGATGGATAAATAGAAAGAGAATTTTGCCATCATGCCACAAGTTTCTGTAACTTGTTTCACCAGGGGTGAGACAAAAATTTGGAGTAATTTAAAAGATTTTGGGCTTAATTTATTTTATTTATTTACATGGCAGCCAAATGAACTGACACCACAGACTAAAATGACCTACAGAAGTTTTTCTTTTCATGAAATTCCAACCTCTACTTTACCAAACGTACAATTTCTGTCTCGTGTGCCACAAGGGAGATCTCCACATTACAAATGACTTTTAGAGCTAAAAATCTGTGAGAGGAACATCAAGCACAGATCACCTTGCTCCGAGGGCAGGAAGAAACTTAAAAAGAAATGATAATAAATCTGAAAGGTATTTCAGCTGATTCCATTTCAGCTCGTCCCACAAACTGAAGGCACCAGGACTCCCACTCTGGCCATGCTTGTGCCACTCCCATTACCAAACTTGGTGGCAATGTGTAAATGACCCCTTGCAAATGGTCCATGGCCCCTGCTGGCTCCCAAATTATTTCAGGGAAGTGATTGAATGGCTCTTAATTAGTTGAGCTAAAAACTAGGGCAGGGACAATTCTAAGAATTAATCCATTGAAGCTTCCACTTCCTGCACCTGTGCCCAAATTCCAGCACTCCCTGATTTACTGGCAGGGTTGAGGCCTTTGTGCTCAGTGAGGCTGGGGAATATCATTGCTTTGGGGTTTGTTTTGGTTTTCCTCAAATCCACTCGGATATTTAATTCTGAACAGCTTTGCCTCCTACCTGTGGTCCCAGTTCCTGCTGGGAATACCTGTGGTGGCTTCCCACAACTCTGGAGGTGTTCAGCACCAGTGTGAGCGTGGACAAGGCTCTCCTAAATCTCACCAAAGATACTTTTCTCTTGTACAGCCTTTCACCAACCACTAATAAATGCACTGACCCCTTTTTCCCAAATTTGAAGTTCATTTCAGTGAAATATCTGTGCAGAAACCCCTGTAGAGGTGGAAAATTCTAAAATACAAATTCTATTCTCAATAAAGATCCAATTGCCATAGCTGCCATCCAACAGAGGCATTTGCCCATCCATCTCTGTGTCTAATAAAAACACAGGAAATATTTTGCTGCTTCAAGGCTCCAATATAAAAATGGCAATACTGCAGTGAGCTGGAAAGCAGCTATAAGTATTCATATTTCTAATTATTTGTATTTATAATAATCATATTTATAATTATTCATATTTATAATTATTAAGCTTAACCTCGTCTCCTACTCTGAGAATAGACTGGCACCTCAAAATCACCCCCAGCTTTTAGGATAATCCACATCCTCCATGAATTTAGAGGAAAATTCCCTTTTCATCACCAAAGGAAATAAGGGAACCTGTTCTGGAGAATGTCTTTTAGAAGATGTAGAGAGGAAAATCCCATGCGTTCTCTCAGTAACTCTTCCCACTGCCACAATCCTTTCTGCAGCATATTTCCCATTTTTTTTTCTGATTTAATTTCAGGAATCCTTACTCAGAGGATGTTTCCTCCCAGGAGCTGCACAAGAGTTTAAATGACACCCTGGAAGCAGGCAACAGCTCTGTTCAGTATTTAGCCTACATTGTCTTTATTTCATTTATTTCATTTCCATATTCATAGCTGAGGGAGTGCTCTATCACTCGGCTGTTTGGAACTCCAGAGAATTCCTTCCTTCCCCAGAGTGACTGCCAGGTGTAATTACCACATTCATTAGCCTTTCCTGGAGTAATTGTCAGGAAAGTGGCAA
Organism: Acrocephalus scirpaceus scirpaceus; assembly: GCA_910950805.1. Taxonomy (NCBI): domain Eukaryota; kingdom Metazoa; phylum Chordata; class Aves; order Passeriformes; family Sylviidae; genus Acrocephalus; species Acrocephalus scirpaceus. Next base: position 1,994,293 of record OU383782.1, read on the forward strand.
CCATGCCTGCATCAACTCCTTCCTCCTCCTTGCTCTTTCCTGCTTTCCTTCCAGGACAATTAAAGCTTCTCTTCTTTCTCTTCCTTTATTCACCTTAATCCCTTTCCTCCCTTTATTCCTCCCTTTAAAATTTTGGGGAGGAAAAGGAGAGATGTTCCTGCTGTTTTCACATCTAGCAATTTGCTGTGGGTTTTGGTTTTTTTTTTTTAAATTCAAATCCACTCCCTCTGCCTTTCTGTGGATTTCCCCAGTCCAGCTCTTCCACCGGTGCCAACAGAGCCGCCCTCGTGTCTCAGGGTCAGGCTGGAGCAGAAATTCAAAATTGCCACATGCTTTCTAACATTGTGCTGTGCCTTTCCTGTTCTTGGAGAGGGGAGGGGACAGGAATCTGCTGCCCAGCCTGCGTCACAGGACGTAGGCACGCTCCAGGACAGCAAATTCAGGGTATGGAGGAGTTATTGTTATCCTAAACTTCCCTCGGGCTGCAGCAATATCCATTCCTGCTCGGCCGTCCCCAGTGACAGGAAAGCTGTCACTTGTTGTTAGCAGATCAGACAGTTCCTGCTCTCAGAGGAGTCGTAAGGGAGGCTAGATTTGAAAAACAGAGCAAACTTGGGCAGAAAAAGAACAATGAGCAGGGATGCCAAAATGCAGTGAAAGACCACGTTATGGCATTGTCAGCATATCTGAAACCAAGAAAAGCTGAAAATCTCATAAGAGACCAGAGGGAAGAATTCAAAATCAAGAAGGTTCCAACAATAAACTTTAAGCCTTGAGAAAGAAAGTCAAACATCTGTATTTTTTTAAAGAATTTCCTCAGTTTTTTAATACTTTCGTTGGCAAAAATAAAAAAGGCCGAAATAAATAAAGAAATGCAGCAGGCATAGCTAATCTGCCCGCTGCCTTCCTCTGAAATTTCCTTTAATTAATTAATTAATTAATTAATTTCCTTTCCTGATATTCACTGTGGACAGCTTCTTCCCATTTTCCCAACTCCCTGCTCTGCTGGGCCTCCAAAGTCCCACACTGGCCTTAGATCCCTGCCCTAATCCACCACTGCAATTAATCTAATCACCCTGCACACCAGTAGCCTCTATTAAGATTAAAGATAATCTCGCTATTTCACAAGATGAAAAAAAAAGCCAGGGCCAGCCTTACCATTGCACATTACTCCACCTATTCTGCATAAATTCTGGTTTATGAATATCAGAAGAGAGGAGGGCGCTGGTAACGCTGTTATCTTTTCGAAGCAGGATTGGGGAAACGCACAGCACTTCTCTGGGGTTCTGTCTGATCTCTCACCTCGACATTGGCACCAAACAAAGAAAAAAAAAAGCGTGGAAAGGAGCGCACATGACTTCCACATCCTCAGTGTTACATCACGAAGGATGAAGCAGCAGATTGTGTACAGCTCACGGCGCTGCCGCGCTGTGCGCAACTCTTCCCTTGCACAAAAAAAAAAAAAAAAATGCCCTTCTCAACAAAACTGTGACTCATGAAAAAACTGACAGATACCAATGGGAACAGCGATAGGCTCGTTTCATCATGGGGCCCGGTGCTGTGGACTCTGACATTCCCTGCTGAGTGGGGCTTTTTTTAAAACACAAATTAAGCACGCAGATCTTTAATATTCTATTTTTCGCTTACGGTTTTCGTAAACTTTTTCAAGAAGACATCCACAGGAAAATATCTTTGCTGTAGGAAAAGTGGGTCCTTGATGCTGAAGGGTTTCCCAGTGCTTCAAGCACTGTCAAGAGTTCCTGCCCACGCCAGCTGTGCTGTAATCGCTATTTCTTCATAAATCAGTAATCCTGATCTAAGAAAATAATTCCTCAAATGTCATTACCTGTGTCAGAATGCAGCTTGCATAACCTGACGTGTCACCCTGTCTGAAAACCTGAAGCAGGGCAAGGATTTCAAGTGTGGGTTTTATCCCAGGGGTTGGACTCCTGCAAAAAAAGCCCGACTGAAAAGCAGATTTTGGGAACACAATAAAAATCCTAAAGCTGGTAAAGCTGGCCACACGAGGAACAAAATTTGGGCAGTGCCCAAAGGAAGCCGTGCAAGGAGCCCTCCTGAGTTTTCTGTTCACCATGGCCTAAAGTTCTCCTCTGTGTCCCAAAAACAATTCATCAGCTTAAGACAACTGGCGTGCTCACACCACAAATAATGCTCCAAAAGCTGTCAAAGCAGGGGGGAATTTGCTTCCAGTAGCATTGATTATTATTATTATTATTAATAATAATAATAATAACCCAAAGAAGCAAGGTAGGAACTACTCATTAAGCTCCCATCAGATTTTAAAAAATTATTTTGCATTACATTACATCTGACTGATGAAAATTGCATTGAAAACATTGGTAAAAAACCTGAGCCTGTCAATGGAATCCTTGAATATTTGCTTTTTTCTTATTTTAAAGTCAAGACCTGAAACTTTCATAGCAAAAATTTGGAAACTTGCTCTGTAGTCAAAGGAACAACTCCTGTTTAGATGAGATCTTCCCTAAAGAATCCACTCCAGGCCAATTCTGCAGTTCTGGCAATAGCTGTAAATGTAAATGTAAAACCACCCAAGCCAAGTGCAGGAAAATAAACCTTTTAAATGGTGCTTATTTCATTCAGAGAACTGATTTAATGTGAAACCCTTGTGCTTTAAATAAGGCTTAAAGTTTCCTCTCGTTTATCATCTCAAACCATCTTCAGCAACAGCTGGAAATTCTGAAAGTGAAAGCACTTTGCAGAATTTTGTTTCCACATTCTCTAATCCTGTTCTGGGCAGAACTCAGGAAGTCTGCACCTCTGTGTGAGCACCCTCAAATACTCACCCATGTGTAAAACTCAATTTGTATTGCCAATACTATGGGATATTTAAAAGAAATAAAGCACTTGCCTGTTTCTCTTAGTGTTTCTAAGGATTTCAGAGCTCAAACACGCTCTCATGCCTTGGTGTACAAACAAGGCATCTCAGATCTGCAGCTTAAGAGCAAATGTTGGCATCTAGGAGGGACAAAAGGGAAAAAACCAGTGAAACCCTTGCAGAACTTTAGTGGCTCCATGAAATAAATCCATCCCCTGTCACTGGGTAACTCTGGGGGGATTGGAGCATTGCATCGTGAAGTCAGTACAAGAACATTGTTTTAGACTTAATACCTGCTAGAAAGCAACTAAATATTCTAATTTCTCCTCATCCTGAAGGGAATGAGACCCTCTGTTGCAGCCTCTTCAAAATTTCTCCCCGAATCTGGTCCTGAGTAAGTTTAGAGATAAACTCTGAGTAAATAAAGCAACCTTTTGCCCTCATGTACTTCTGTACTTGCTTATCTGTAGATTTCTCTGGGTGTAACTGAAAATAAAATTTGGGGTTCTTGGTTTTTTTTTTTACATTCATAGGTAGGATTAAAAATCAATTTAGCAACGTACCACATAATAACACGCTGCCAGGAGGCTTAAAAAGAGAGATTCAGCATAAAATATTGTAGCTGAAATACCACTGTAGGGAACAGCAACTCCAAGGAAAACACATTCGAGATGAAAGGATAAACTCTCGGTTTTATTTACTGTAGACATAAAAAGTCAGGACCTAAACCTATCATGAGGAAATATGTACATTATGAAAGGCAGTAAATAGAAGTGGCTGCATTTTTCCACAAGCCCCCATATTAGATAGCACCACAAAGCACCAGGTCCAGGTGGTAAAACCTGTTTTTCTGACCACCCCTACTAGAACATCTTGGTGTGAGTGTTAAAGCCTGTAATTAACATTTTTCCTTCCATAGTTCCTTTTTTTGGTGGAACAATCTGAGTCTTTTGGTGGCCTGACATTTCTCTCACACCACCATGGTCAAGCACTTCGTTCCCAGCAATATTCAAATATTCCCCTGGCGCAGGGAGTGAAAATGTTCATCATTCTGTTTGTATACAGATGGCAACCTGAGTTCAAAGCCTCTCAAACTTCAAAATTGCTGCTACACGGCCACAAATAGCAACAGCAGTTACACAATCCCTCTGTTCAATAAATCTAAACAAACACACAAGTACTATGGACTTCTCATGCAATATTATAACATAAAAATCCCATTTTGTGCAACGCGGTGTAATCACGCGTTGTGTAAAAAGTTTAAGACGAGCTCATAACTCTGGGCAGGACAGCTTTGTGCAAATATGAAATTCTCTGCAAAGCAAACGCTGAAACTCGGCGGAAAAACACGAGATGCAATAAGAAAACTTCCACTGCTCTGCCTTCTCCTGTAAATATTCCGTACAGCTGGAGGTGTTTGGATGCAAATGGCACATTTAGGGTTTTATACATGCAGGTGAGCTAGAGGAACTGGAGCTATAAAAAAATTCTGGGGTTCTGGCAAAAGGGAATCTAAAACACGTCACAATCCGAACTGTGATAGCAAGGAAAGACATCAATCCCCATGGAGCTCATGAAATTCCAGCAGCCCCTAAAGCAGCGCAAAGCAGACTATTTTATAATGGCATAATCATAGCTGCTAGAAGACCAAAAGCAGAATTCATGCCTAATTTGAAGTCTAGAATAAACTAATACCAATGCAACGTTGGCACCAAAACGTTGGTGTTTCCTTTGGGTTTGAAATACGTGAATAAATTGATCACACGCAAGGCAGATAAATGTACCCCTCCTGTTCCACTGGCATTTCTTACAAGTTTTAAAGAAAACTATGTAGGACCTCAGCTATAATAGATGCTCATGGTTATTTAGTTTCAGGCATTTAGTCTCCCAGAGCAAGCAGCAATTCCTTTAGAGCCAGACCCTCAATTTTGAGTGTACGAAACCCACAGCCACGCAGGAATTCAGCAGTAATTGCATGGAAGCAAACTGCACAGAGGACTAAACTTTTATCACTGCAAACCTGATCCTTCTGAAACAGCACATCCACCACCGACCTCAAGGAGGCTGGGATTTAATTTTAATATTTTTTTTTAGATTCTATGCCTCTTCCACTAAGCCAAGAAGTTCCTTTGCTAGCATGGAGCGTTCTGTGTATTTTCTGTTGGGATATTACCTAACATTTATTATCCAGCGTTATCAGAAATTACCCGGAGCCTTTCAGCACTGCTGAGATTAGCAGGAATCCATTCCCAACACAGGGTTAATCCCTTCCCCACACACACACATCCCCTCCAAGCACATCCAGAAGCACACACCGCGGTCACCCCGGCAGCCACGCGGGGCCGGACGCGCACCCCCAGAGCGGCGGCAGCTCGGTGTTTTGTAAATTGCTAATTATCAACCAGCAGAGTAGACTTTGGGATTCAGAGACTTGAATCCATAGACTTTGTCCTGAATGTGCAGCCTGCATGGCGTGGAGGAGATCTGCTTAGTCATGAGGAAAGGGGGTGGCTTGTGCAAGTCCACAGAGCATCTCCTGCAAGTCCATTCCAGAAATTCCCTACCCGGCTTTGGAGGTGGTTCCTTCTCCTCCCCTGTCTAAGGGGGAAAGTTTTCCTGTTTCCAGGGAAAGCTTGAGAAACTGCCAACTAAAGAGAAGAGGACACTGCACAGGAGTTGAGGAGTTTTTGTCTGCGAATTTGGGGATTTGCCACACAAATCCCTGAATTTTCCTGTCACAATGCTGATTAGAATCCATCACCATTGCCAGCATCATTTACTCTTGCAAGCATAAACGGACAACTGGCATTGCAAATTTCATTTTTTGCCTCAATCTCCCTCCTACATTGTTCCTCCATTGCAAATGGGGAACTCTTTGCACTCTCCTGTCCTGGACCACACAGTATTGAGGACAGGGGCAATTATTTCGTTTGAGTAAGAAGATGGCCCCAATCTTGACTAGGCCGCTCGCTACTACTGCAACACAGGCAATTAAAAATATCTATATAGTTCATGTATCATGAATTTTAATTGGAGAATGATGTCATTGTTTAGTTCAGTTCTATAGAGTGGTTTATGAGAGGGCAAACAGGCCAAATAATATAATGGAAGGTGTGGGTGGAGTGGGAGAAAAATGTGAACATCATCAAATTGACTTCAGTTCTGCGAAAGTTTCCGGATGGGAAGACTAAGGCAGAATAGGCCTTGCTTTATTTTCTTTTTTCCCCTCCCCTAAATTTAAAGAGCAAAAGTCTACGACAGATTTATTATCATTTGCCCTGCAGTGTGAGAAGAGCTGATGACTTTGCAGGGGAGGCAGAGGAGATTCCAGGTCGCAGCAGAGGAGCTGATGCTGAAGCAGAAACTTAAGGTTTCCTACGGTTGCCACATTTATTTTTCTCCTCCCTATTTCCTTATACCTGCAAGACCTGGGAGTATCCCAAGCCCACTGACCACAGGGCTGAGTACCAGAGGGATAATTTGCTCAGCAGCAGCGTTTTCTGCCTTGCCCCTGGAAGCTGAAAGCAGCACCACTGGAAAAAGGTGGCTACTCTACATTTAAACCAAAGCACAGCTGAAAAAACTCCCTGGGCTCTTCCCTCTGTGGAAAATAAAAAGTGGAGGGGGGAAGGAACAAAATAAATATATAAGATTTATCATTTAATGTAGGGATCAATTTATGTTTCATATTCCTGAGAATCTGAAATGAATCTTACGGCTCTTTCATTTTTCATTCTGCCTTGGAAAAGCCTCCACAGGGAAAAAGTCGGGGGCAAGGAGGAGATTTCCTTTTTCCCCAAGGATTCTGTAAATGATGTCCTTCAAATTGAGCTGTTAATGGGAACCCCCAAGTTCTGCTTGTGGCACGAGGAGTAGGACTTGAGTACAACAATTTTCTCTTGCTTTGGATCATTTCTATCTCTTTATCTTGTTAGTTCACAAAAACTGAACTGACACACAAAGAACATTTGGCATCAAGTACCCTGAAAACCAGACCCTGCTGTTAAAAAAACTACACACCATTATGGAAATAGTGAAATAATTAGCACTTATCATCTAATGTCATGCTGGATTTAATAAACCTATTAGTGATTAAAAAATGAAATCAGTAGCAATAACTAATGGAAAGTGTTGTATCCATGACTTTAACAGGACCTAGCATGGAAAATTTGTAACTGTAGGATGATTCCTCTTGAGTAACTGCACTGGAAACTTTTACTGTGTGACAGACGAGGACATGGGAATAACTCTCGTGAAAAAGCTTGTAAAAGAAACTCAGATTCTGAATATCAAACAGGCACAATCAGTGATTCACAATTAGGCTACTAAAAAGGACAAGGAAAAATATTCAACTCCACTCTGAGCAGATTAGTTATAAAAAAATACCTGAAGAGGGCCTCACCAATCAAGGTGAAACAAACTATTAAGTTTACTTTTCATTATTTACTCCAGCTTTGTACAAGACAGAGTTGTCATTCTACTTCTAAATTTTTTCCTGTTTTTACAATAAAATTGTTTTCAAAATTCATTTTATTAGCCATTACTATAAGTAGGAAATTGCACTAAAAGTAATTGAGACAGTGCTTAAATTTATTTTATTGACTTAAAAGTGGACTTATGGTTATCTTAAAAAGTCCACAGAAGAGCCAGATTTACAAGCACTGTTGATAATGGGCGCCTTTATCAGTCCACAAGGAAGGTTAAAAGGCACAGTTTTAACATTCCTCAATCAAACTCTAATATTCCAGAATTCATTACATGGCATACAAATCTTTACCAGGAAAAAATAATGATTTGTCTATTCCATATTGTAATGGCAGTTTCATTGAACGCTGATGTTAAATACTTTGTATTATCTGGGAATTTGGCACCGGGGCATTTCTGAGAGGCGCAGACCCTCCTAAGGCTGTTTGGAAATACAGAACCTCTGAACTCACCAGGGAGCGAGATATTTGACAAAACTGATGCACAAGAACACTCCAATTCAAAAGCTCTCTGTGTAAAAATGCCTTTTTTTTAGCATTTCTGATTGGTTATCATTCACAGTCAGTGCCAACTATTTTTTTTCAGCTCCCTCTCCCCTTGACAAGCCCATGCTTATATTGTGCCACATGCCTTAACACACTGCTAGGAGTGATTTCTTGTAATCTCATAATTAAATCTCTCAGCAATTTTTGCAGCAATTTTTTTTTTTTTTGTGACAGCCAAAGTGAATAATGATGTCAAACCCATCACTTGATGCACCAAATTCTGATATTAACGAGGGCACACCAGGAGAAACTTCTTTTCCAAGGAGAGAACTCAGTATCATGTGTCACAGTCGCTTGGTGGGCACTGGGAATTTTTAGTTAACTAGTAACAAATCGTAGTAACCTTTTAAAAGGTAAATTACTTATTAAATGATGCACTAATTAAAATAGATATTTTAAAATGGAACATTATAATCGTGCTCTACAGCAAAAGGCAAAGATGGGGCAGCAAGCCACAAATACACATCCATGTACGAATCCAAACACAATCCATACAAATCCAAATACAATCTGGTTACTTCAAGGAGAATTATAACTGACCCATCTGATTTGAAGGACCCTAAACTCCCCAGGACAGCCAGAAATCGATAACTCCCTCAGCTCTGAATGGCAACAAACGCCAGCCTTACATCACCGGTATTAATGAACGCATCCCTGTTAAGTCAGCATAGCATTGTCGTGCGTGTACGCGGGGCCACAGAGTTACAACACCACAGGAACTTGCACTCTCTAGCTGCAGAATACCCCGGGGAGAAATGACACCAGGAAGATTACAAAACGCTCCTGCGAACCTGAGGCATGCCATCAAGACACAATATATTTCAACATAGCATCTCAGTTGTTGCAGGCTGCGAGAGGCTCCCCGACTTTCTGCGATTGGGAAATTGGAAGGAAATAAATAAATAATAAAAAGAAAAAGGAGAGAGCTGTTCATTCATTGCGAGAGCAGCCAGGTGAGCCCGGCGCTGCTTTCCCCAAGGGCGGCAGGAATGGACGGCGCGCAGCGGATCCTCCCGTGCTCCCTCCCCATCACCTCCCCGTCCTCAGGGCAGGACATCGCCCCTCCAGCCCCGAGCATCCCCCGCTGCCCGGAGCCGCTGCAGCACCATGGACACAGCGCCCGGTGTCACCTGGAGCGGGGCCGGGGCTCTCCGGGCACCGCATCCCGCCCGCACCGCCCGCGGCTCCGCGGCCGCCGGGGCTCGGCTCCGGAGCGCTCCGCTCTCCCCGCTCCGCCGAACCGCCGGCCCGGCCCGCCCGGCACCGAGCATCCCCGCAGGGCCGGGGCATCCCCGCAGGGCCGGGGCATCCCCGCAGGGCCGGAGCTCCGAGCCCTGCCCGCGCCGAGCCCCGGCAGCCCCGGCAGCAGCCCCGGTCCCTGCCCTGCACTCCCGGCCGTGTCCGCAGTCCCCCGCCGTGCCCGCAGCCCCGGCCGTGCCCGCAGCCCCGCGGCTCCCCCGGCCCCGCGCTGCCCCCTCACCTCGGGCACGGTCCCCGCAGCCCGCACTGACCTGGCGCTGTCAGTTCTCCGCGGGAGAAGCTGTTCCCTTCCAGCGGGATAAACTCCCCCGCTCGGCCCGGCCTCCCGGGCAGGGCCCGCCTCCCCCGGCACCGCCTCCCGCCGGCCCACGGCAGCCAGCGGGGCCGGGCACGGGCTGGGAACGGGAACGGGGAGCGGGACGGGGCTGGGGAGCGGGATAGGGACGGGGACGGGGCTGGGAGCGGGGCTGGGGAGCGGGCTGGGGAAGGGGACGGACTGGGGACCGGGATAGGGATGGGGAAGGGGACCGGGATAGGGACGGGCACGGGGCTGGGGACCGGGACGGGGACAGGGACGGGGGCGGGCACGGGGCTGGAGACTGGGACGAAGACGGGGACGCGGATAGGGACGGGCACGGGGCTGGGGAACGGGACTGGGATGGGGACGGGACTGGGCACCGGGACCTGGACCGGGACAGGGACGGGCACGGGGCTGGGGACCGTGGGGACCGGGACAGGGACGGGAGTGGGCACCGGGACAAGGGACGGGCACAGGGCTGGGGAGCGGGGGCGGCCACAGGGATGGCGCAGAGGAGCGGGACGGGAGCGGCAGCGGGGCAGTGAGGAGGACGAGCAGGGAGGAGGAGGAGGAGGAGGAGGAGGAGGAGGCGCGGCTCCTTCCTCCCTGTCCCCCTGGGGCTGTCCCTGTCCCCCTCCGGGCCGGTCCCTCCGGAGCGGAGCCGGCCGCGCGTACCTGAGGGCAGAGCTCGGGCCCCGCGGCGCAGCTGGAATTTGATCTCTGCTCCCTGTAATCTCCCGTAACTGAAAATTCGCTTTTTCCGCCTGCCGGCTGCTTTCTCTTTTGCCTGCCCATCCTGCAGCCAGCTCCGCTCTGCGCTGCCTGGCTTTGGCCCGGGCCACCTCACGTCAGGCTGTGTCCTGCCGTGACAGGAGTAAAAGCTTTTCTGAAAAGCCTCTTAGCAGTAACAGAGGTAAAGCAAATTCTTTTTCACCTTTTTTTTTTTTCTTTTTAAATTTTTTCCCGCTTGAGATGATCCGTGGGCGCTCTCCCCCCGTGCCAGGAATGCGGAGCCGAGCGGTATAGGCTGAGCTCCGTGCCTCTCCAGAGGCAGCAAGCCCCAACAAGCCTGTCACCTCCTCTATCTCAGCCTCTGAGGCTTTGAAAGAGGAGTTAGATGTGGAAAAAAAAAAAAAAAGAAAAAAAAAAAAAGATATAAGATCAACAGGCTTTAGAGAGAGTCATCCTGGAACTGGAGGTGCCCCGGGATACAACAGTTTATCTTGAAAAACTCCTGATCCCTTGGACATCACTGGAAGCTTGAGAGGATCCCCAATTTGCCTCATTATGGTTCTTAGTCATCGAGAGTTTTGAAAGAGAGCCCACATTTGCTTTATTATTTGTATACTGAAGGCAATTTATAGATTAGGGTTGAACACGTCAAAATACCTGGACTACCTACAGATACTAACTTTGCCTCCAGCCTTTTGTTTATGAGAACAATCTCGCTGTCTGCAGAGGCTTGAAGCCTTGTGTTAATTTTTATGAGAATTATCTCTCCATTTGTATAGGCTTGAGGTGTTACCTCTGCCTTGACAGATCAAGGAATTTTTTTTTTTCAATTCCTGCTTTTTCCTTTTCATCTGAATTTTTTTTTTTATCCTTGGAAATATATTTTTTTAAGTGGTTAATTTTTTATTGTTTGGGTTGGGTATTTTAAAAGTTATTTTAACATACTGCAGTAAAACCTATCCCAGCAGTACCCTGGCTCAGAATTAGAAGCCAGCTCCTGCAAACAAGTAAAACAGAATTACCTCAGAATTACCGTGGATGAACAGAGAGGCAAACGTGGGCAAAACAACCTTGACAATAAGAGGTTTAAAATACCTCGGTGATTAATATTTCTACCACTTTACAGCAGGAGCTGAGCTAGAGTTTGAACAGAAAGTTAAAAGGAGGAGGATCTGAGCTGGACACTCACAGAGTTCTGATTTACCCTGGTGAGAACAGAGCTGCTGCTCTCTGCCTGAGCTGCTGGACAATTCTATATTTAGTTGAAATGGCTGAAAATAGAGGATCCCTCCCCAAAATCAAGGTTTGCAAACTTTTTCATCCTCCCTGCAGCTGGAAGCATCCCAAGAATTGGCAGGTATCGATGACCCCCAGTTGTGGCTGTGCTTGGAGCCCAGGCTTTTCATAAAGGCAGGAATACAAAGCACACTTTGGATTTTAATTAAATTGCAATAAGACACAGATAGATCTAAGCCAGTCCAGAGAAATCAGCCAAGCACAGCTCGCACAGGAATATTACAAACACAATATCAGTCTATTTCTGTCCTAAGCATTGTTTTCTTTAGCAAATTCACTTTTTTTGAACAGAACTCATAAAATAAGAAGGAAAACCAGAATGATAACTGATGTAAGAATTACTTAGATTTTGTACATATGCATTTCAGCAGATTGAGACAGGGAAGGAAAAGATTACTTAGTCAGATTTCCTGCCTAACGCAGATTTTTAGGTAAGATTTGATATCTCATTAAATGTTTCTTTTAGCTAATCTTAATTTGAAGGATCAAGAGATGAAGAGCCCATACATTTCCTCTGGTAATTAAAAGCATGCCTTATTTATAATTTGAATTAATCTGTTTTTTTTTTTCTTAACAAAGAGTGGGTTTTTTTTCAGAGAAAGCAAATAATTTCTGTATTGGCAAAGAAACAAAACAGGCTACAAATGTATTATCTGTGCTGTAATCAAGTTGCTTTATACAGTAATGAAAGGGCCATAATAAAGACATTTATCAGTTTCTCGTAAGTTTTTGTTTGCGTTGTTTGACTGGGCAGTTTTTGATGATCCAGACTTTCTCCCCTGCTTATCTGAGAGAATTCCTGAGCTTGGCTGGGAGCTCTGAGAGTTATGAAACAAGAATGAGATGTCAGGCTCAGGCCTTCCTGAGCCATGGGCAGCTCTGCCCTGAGTTCAAAGAGAAGCAGAAAAGACTCTCTCAGCATCAGCTCTGCTTTTAAAATTAGAAGATAATTTGCCTTCACACAAGATCAATTATGCTCTGTTTTTCCTATTGGGTATAAACCCATTAGTTAATTCTTTTCATGTGCAAGAATTGCGTTTTACATCTGCTTTAATCAGTCCCTTTTTCGTGGTGAGTCTTTTTGAAGCGTTTATTGCATCTGCAAAAAAAGAAATAATATTATTTCTGCTCGCAGTTATTACTGACTGACTGTACATTACGTGTTTCAATTATTCAGAAAATTTGAAGTAGATTAAATTGAATCGTGTGGCAAAAATAGTTCTCACTGAGATGAGAAACTGAACTGAGGGATTTGTGGAACCTCCAGATGGATAAGGGTGTTAGCAATGACAAAATAACCTCCCTTGAGCACTTTCATTTCTCTTTTCCATCGTGATGAAGGAATTTCTGTGCAGGAATCCCAGGTAGGAATTTATGGTTAAAAAAATGAATTTATTGGAGGCGATGCCGTGATTTTCACGATTGCCTTGAAAAGAGGGGAAACCTTACAAGGATTCCCACCCCTTCCCATCTCTGCAAAGACACAAATTCCATCTTTTATATTGGCATTTGATGCTTCCCCTGGGTTTGTGCTCTCGGTGTCCGGGGTGCGTTACTCAATTTGAAATCACCACTCCCGGTGCTGTGGGATGGAATGAAGGAGTAGCCAAGCTTTTAACATCTAGAGGGCAATCTCCTACTCTGAGAGAGCAGCCAGAAACCTGACAGCCTGAGCAGCAAAGTTCTGATTGTGCAAATTGCATGGCTGTGAAGGAATGGAGTTGAAATAATTTAAAAAAAAGTCCTGTATCGCTGCCTTTTTTTAAAGTTACCCCGTGTTCTTTCTCTGGGGTAATGTAGTAATTTAATTCATATATCTGGTGTCCTTTTATTGATAAAAAGCATATCTTGTTTGCCCTCAGCGTATCTCCTCCTGTCTTTATTGGCAGTTTTTGGGTCTGGAGAGGCATGTTTGGAAGGAGTAAGTCATAATATCCCACCACACTCCTATCTGCAGCTTGCACACTCTTCTCTTGAAGGGAATTCGAGGTTTCAGCTGCTATCAGTGGCATTTTACACAGATCCATGGCAAGACCTGGGGTATGAACTGCATTCCTGGTGGTGCTGGTGGGGGACTGTGCTGGGGTGAGTTTCTCTGGGGTGCTGCAGGAGGGACAGACCCGGGCACGAGGCAGATTTTCCACAGATAACTGCAGAGTAACAAGAACCCACTAAAAACCAACCTCCTTCACCTGAACTTCGAGGCTTGGATAGAAAGAGAACAAAATCCAAACCCTGCCTGCTGTAAATTCACTAAAGCCAAGCACACACCAGCCTGCCTACTCTAATTGTAATGGGGTTTTTTCCTGACCTTTAGTGTCCCCGCAGCTCTTAACTTCCCTGATTTCATCTCCAATGGAATAATTTCCTCTCTAGGACAGTCTGGCTCTTGTCTGGTTGGATGTGATATTCCTGTTCTGATTAAATGGGCCCAAATTGCACATCAGACAGTTAGCAGGGAAAAGAAAATACAGGAATAAGGAGCTCCTGATATCTGTCAGATGCGTTAATCCATCCAAAATTTATTTCTGAAGGAATCTTTTTAAAGCAACCAAAAGGTCCTTTTGAGCCTCGTTTAAAACCAGTTGATCCAAATTTCTTGGGTGGTGGAGCTAAGACAGATTTAGAGATTTAGAGGTAACAACTTCAGATTTAGAGGTAACAACTTCAGAAATCCAGATTTCTACAATGATACACGCTCAGACATCTGAAATGAGCTGATGCAACCGAGGTCGGCGTTGAGCTAATCTGGGATGGGAAGGAGGTGGCTGGGCTGTGGTTAAGGCATGGGACTGAGCTGCTGAGAGGTCCCACTTCCATTCCTGCTTGTGTCCCTGACTTCCTGTGGGTCACTGCAGCCACCCAGCCCGGTCTGCTTTTACCCAAACATGAAATAGAAATGATATTGCATGGCCCAGGGGCTCTGACACCATTCAATCGTTTTGTGTTGCTGTCCATACAATTGTTTTGTCTCACAAGAGAAATTTGTGGCAGCACATCACAACCAAGTTCCTAAAGCGACTCCTGTGGGATAATTTGCTGCCTCTCATGTCAAGTCAATGATGCCAGTAAAGACTAAAACCTCAAAAATGCAAATCTTAACTCAATGTATCTAGACAACTTTGCTTCCAGGTTCCAATCAAACATTTGTTCATGAAGAGGATGGTGTTCTCCTTGTAAGACTATGAGAAAGGTGCTCACTCCCTCATAATTGTGAAAAAATAATTAATTCCCTCCCCTCCCATTGTTTCTTTTGGAGAACAGCTCAATTTACTAATATATAAAATAGGAATAATATTCCATTGCTAAACCTTTGTGAGACAAGCCATTGCTGCTATACAATTGTTTTATGCTCATAACTTGTGTGGAATTGTATCAGCAGATCACAACTCCATTCCTGGAGTTATAGGAATATATCCAGTTATAAATCTTTATTCCTAGAGTAACTCCTGTGGGATAATTTGCTGTTTTATACAGCAAGTCAATGATGCCAGTTAAAACATCAAAAGTACAAATCTTAAATTTAATGTCTCGAGAACTTTGCTTCCAGGTTCCAATCAAACATTTGCTCATGAAGAGGATGGTGTTTTCCTTGTAAGAGTATGAGAAAGGTGCTCACTCCTTGATAATTGTGGAAAAATAATTAATCTCCCCTGTCCTATTGTTTCTTTTGGATGACTGCTCATTCATTTTACTCATACATAAAATAGCAATAATATTCCATTGCTAAAGCTTAGAGAGACAATTGTTTTATTCTCATAATTTGTGTGGAATTGTATCAGCAGATCACAACTCCATTCCTGAAGTTACAGGAATATATCCAGTTATAAATCTTTATTCCTAGGGTAACTCCTGTGGGATAATTTGCTGTTTTATACAGCAAGTCAATGATTCCAGTTAAAATGTCGAAAGTACAAATTTTAACTTAAAATGTCTAAAGAACTTTGCCTCCAGATTCCAATCAAACATTTGCTCATGAAGAGGATGGTGTTTTCCTTGTAAGAGTATGAGAAAGGTGCTCACTCCCTGATAATTGTGAAAAAGTCATTAATCCCCCCCTCCCATTGTTTCTTTTGGAGGACTGCTTGATGATCTCTTGGTACTTCCACTTCCTATAACCTTTGTCCCCCTTTATGGTTTTTATACATTGTTGTGATGGAGTTAATTTGCAGCACTATTTTTAAAATCCCTGCTTTCTTACATATTTACCCCAAATCTCCAGGGGGCTCCGATGGACGTAGGAAATGCTGCTGATGCTGTGGAGCAGCAGTTCACACTGCAGCTCCTAAATCCCAGGGAAAGTCATGGAATGGGAGCATCTCCTCATCCTAAGGACCATTCCTGTCATGGATCTCACATCCCCATCAGCACAAGTTTTATTTTTACTGCAAAAAGAGGTTTTAAACCAAAGAAATCAGGGTCTCTTTTAAGTGTCTTGCACATCAAGTTTATTTACTTAAATGCTTGAACACATTTTGGATTTATTTAGGATGGGTATAGGTAATAAAGAGTGAAAGAGAATTAGATGATATTCAGATTATCCTACAGATTTATTGATGCTTGCTGAAATGCCTTCATTAATCTTTAGAGATTTTATTTGGCTTGCATGGCTTTTGCTAAAAGGTCAGAGATTGAATAAATCAGCTTCTTGACTGTCTCTGTAGTTAATACACATTATTGTAGCACTAAAAGTCCTAAAATGATAGAATTTCAGCCAGGTTAGTGCTGAAAGAACCACCAGGAGTGGCAGAACAATAAAATGGGAGCATCCTCACCTCACATCTCCCAATTTGTGCTGCAGAGGAGTCTTCACCCACAGGGAGTTGTGACCTAACAAAACACACACCAAACCCTGCCTTCCACCCAGGCAGGAGGGTGAGAGAGGCAGAACTCTGAAAAATGACCCCAATATTTGTCCTCTTAGGGCATCCTATTCCCCGGGGTTGTTTTGTGTGTAAAAATGTAAAAAAATGTAAAAATGCCCACAAAAATGCTGAACACAAAGGCCAAAATGAGATTTTTTAAAGTTTTTAAATAAGATTTTTAATAAAAATCTCCTTACTCCATGATTAAACCTTCATATTAAAAATGTGCAGGGCATTCTGCTGGGCAGAGAAGCAGCAACTTTAATCTTTCCTTGAATTCTGTTTTGCAGAAGTTCAAGAAAACAAAATATGGCCAGGCAAAGCAGCTTGAAATGGGTGTTACATTAAAGACACCTCGTTCCAGCCATGCAAATTGTTCTCTTGGTTTGTCTGCTCCCCTTCTGAACCGACTCAAATAAGTCATTATTTTCATTTAAGATCTGAAGACTCCCGAAAAATAAAAGTTAATAACTGGCTGTGAGTGTGTGCTGAGCATTAGAGGATGCCAGGTAACTGGAGCAGTGAATCAGGGGCTATTTTGGGAGGAAAAATATTACAATAATTTTCAGGAAATAACCTTTTTGTTCCAAAACAGCTGTCATTGAACACTATTATATCTACAACAATTAAAATTATCTTTGGTAACTTTTAGCATTTGGCCCTGCTCCATCATTGTTCAGTTAAATATTTTTTCAAGTGTTTTAGGATTTCTGCCCACTGTGTGCCTGAAACCCTTCATCATCACTGGAGAAGCTCCTGGGTTTGTCCTGTTGTGCTCCTCAGGATATTCAACAATTTCTGTGAATTTTTTTTTTTGCCATTCTATAGCAGCAGCCCTTCTGCTGACTCAACCTGAGCTCTATAGAATTTGCCTTTTCATCTCGAGGCGTGAATGCCAAGAAGAAAATATTAAAAATCACACCAAAAATAAAAGAAAAAAAGTGCTAGCTAACATATAAAGTGAATTAGGAAGCATGTGCAAACATCCTGGTGAATTTAAATAGCTGGTTGGATCAGAAATGGAGGAAAAATAACATTGGGTCAGGAACAACACACAAAGCAGCCAGAAACCTGGCATTTCTAATTTGGGATATAAATACTCCCCTGCTAAAAATTTCCTCCTTACAAAATGCAATTGATTAAATAAAGGCAGGTTTAGAGCATGGGGTAGTGGTGGTTGATGGCTTTAATATGTTTCAAACCCCAATTAAAAATATTTCCACGTTGCTGGGATTTTTTAATTCCCTTAGATTGTAACTAGCTGATAGCACAAATAACATTTTTTGGCGTTTTTTAGAATGAAATTGGAGTTATTTTTATTGTAATAGCACTTGTGTTTGCTCTCTGTGCCTCTGAGCCCTCAGTTATTAACAGAGAGCTGAAAAAGCTCTTCAAAAAGTCTTTTATTCACATGTAAGGTGTGGTAATTTTTAATTATTAGCTCATTTGCATACTAAGAAATGTTTATTTTATTTGCATAAGTTCATATGGAAGCATCCCTTCAATGGGACTTAGAGCAGGTATCACCAAACTCATTTTTTTTTACAGAAATTCTTCCTCTGTGAGTTTCATTCCACAGGATTTTCTTACCCTGGTGTTGTGTGAGAAAAAAAAAATGCAGTTCTGGGAATTTACAGAGGTAAATTGTGCTGATTTCTGGCATTTTGGTTTTATTTAAAGCAATAAATAATAAAATGTAGCAGATCAGTGCACCACGGAGCAGAAGCTGGGGACCCACTGTTGTTGTAGTGAAATAAAATAAATTTAATAGAAACTCCCCCACTTTTATTTGAAAATAAAAATAAATTTAATAGAAACTCCCCCACTTTTATTTGAAAATAAAAATAAATTTAATATAAAATCCCCTTACTTTTATTTGAAAATTTTTGGAGATTTGGGCCTGGCCATGGTTCTGTGCACAATTCTTTGCTCCAGCAGCTGAAGCCAAACCTGTGGCAGCAAAATGCAAACACAGGGGTGGAGTGGTGGGACAGAAAATTGGATTCAGTTGGGAAATTCTCATGGTAGAATATAATTTATTTTGCATTTTACATATTCCTGCTCAAATATGGTTAGTGACAAATTATCCACTTATAAAAACCTTGTTGTGTTGTGTGGAGTTTGGCCCTTTGCTGATTTTTTTCCTTAAATAGACTTTATAGGTAATTCAACTTCTCTCATAAATCACTGAAAAGCTATTTTTTTTGAGGATAAAATAGATAATAAAGTGCACAGATAATAAAGTGCATCAGAAATCAAGATTATCTTATTCCAGCTCCTCTCCTCAGAGTGTGACAGCTCAAATTTGGTTGCAATTGAAGCCACTTTTTTGGGTGGTTTTCCATAATTTTGGTTTTTTTTTTTGTTTTCCAAGAATAATTTACACCTGCTTCCAGTGAGCACAGAGTGAGCCAAACATCCCTTTAAATATGAGGGGGAAAAAAAATGTACAGAATTTTCTTTCAGAGCACAGAATTTTCAGCTCACTGGGGGGAAGTTTTCACTCCTAGAAATGGATGGGTCACTACTGAGAGGAGAGGGGAGTTGCAACAGATTTTTTTTGGGGAAAAAAATGACTTTTTGTAGGCTGAGGCTTGGGCAGCTTTGCTCTTCAAGGATGTTTTTGCAGGCAGGAAAAAACAACAAAGAATTTGCAGGGGTTTATAATGGGGTGAAAGCAGAACAATGAATGGCCAAGGAGTGCAAAGCAGAATTTCAGATTTCATGTTCCACACAATAATGCAGAGCAGGAGTGAGGCAGGATTTGAACTTCCATTGAGATCAAGAGAACAAAAAAGATAACAAAATTAACTTTGTGTGTAGATACACAGAAAATTACTAGAAATTGGGAAAAAAATTTATTTGTTTTAAGAATTCATCCTGTTCCTCAGAACTGAGCTTTAAATCTGCTAATCTTAGCTCAGAAGAAAGAAAAACTTGGGGTAGCTGCTCTCCCCATGGCAGCAGCCTCCTTCCATTCTCTATTTTCTGGTTCCAGTTTCCTGTTTACTCATCACACAGCTCCAGGCTGGTTTTGCCTGCAGTTTTATTCATAAATCTACCTTTTTTAATTTAATTTTTTTTATGGTTGAAAATCTCAGCTCCATTGATATTTTACCCCATCTTTTTTTTTTTTTTAAATATTCTTATTTTTTAACTGGTGTGATGTGAATTCCTATGGTCCGATCCATTAACCAGCTCAGGATTTTAAATGCTCTCAAACTTTAAATTAATTTTTGTATTTTTTGTGGCTTTATTTGTGTTTGTTTCTTTTAGTGATTATTTTTTGTGTTTTATTTTTGTGTTTTATTTTTGTGTTTGCATTTTTTTGTGTGTATTCTTTTTTTTTTTGTCCGTTTGTATTTTTGCGTTTGTATTTTTGAGAGACAGTTCTTATAAAAATATCATTTTTTTTTAAATGGACAGCAGCATAACTTATTTCCCAGAAATATTTCTTTGGTTCCCTAATACTCTGAAACCACTTAAATTGAGGAAATAAATAAACAGTGATCTCTAGCAGCGTGGTGAGAGCAGGAATGTGCATGAGCTGCTCTGAGATCTGTGGGCACGGCAGCAAACCCACCTGTTAAATCCCCTCCTTCTGTCTGTATCATCTTCCAACCTTCTAGAAATGATTTGCTAAATATTTTATATTTGTGTGTCTCCAATATCTCAAGTTATTTATCAGCCTGTATTTGACACATGTCTAAGCCCCATTTTACAGACATTTTTTCTTGGGTGCTGTTGGCTTCCAGCTACATTTTTCCTTCCCCCTTTCCCACTGCTCTGCTTTTCCAGGAGCCAATTATCTCCTCCCCTTATACCTAAATAATGACCCCTGAGCTGGTGCTGAAGCTCTTCTGAATGACCATTTCAATAAATTATAAAACCTCCCCAGCACTCATTTAAAATTCAAATATTTGACTCAAAGGTAGAGAGTTGCCCTGGGCCTAAGCCAGGCTTAAAATCCCTTTTAAGTGAGGCAGGACCGCAATTTTAAGATTTTTGATTTGCTTGACCATCACCTGTTGGGTTTCAGCTGCAGGAACATCTGCAGCCCCAAAGATTTTTTAAAAAATCTCCTTTTTACCCTTTGTTTCTCTCAGAAAACAAAGAGCCAAGAGCACCAGTGGGGGATTACAGACCAACACAAACCAGGCAGAAGAAATAATTCCTTAATCTAGAAATTCATGCTTATTATGTAGAGCACAATAACGACAAAAATCCCAAACCAAAACTAAAATAGCAGCCAGAATAATGATCAAAAAGTCATTCCAAAGTCTTTAGGTTGATTTGCATAATAAGAACATTAGGAAAAGGCAGAATTAATTGAAGAAGGGTTGAGTTCAGATCTCTTAAATTTGAAATCACCCTCAGTAAAGCCTGGACATTCTGATTTAATTTCTCCTGCTAAGTCTAACAGTCTAATTCCTGTTAGAGGAATAACTCCCCTAAAAAATGAGGGGAGCAGAAGGTTTGGTTGTCACCCTCTGCCCAGCCGTGTTTCACAAAACAGGTGGGGAAAACTGGATTTTGGAGAGGACTTTTCCAAAACATATTTCCAGATTTATTTCCTAATAAACCTGGAATTTCCATTGCACCTGAGACCATTCACATCAGGCCTTTTGCAGAAGAGTTTTCTCAGTTGTTGGATCTTCAATTTGTTTTTTTAATTTATTTTTTTTTTAATTTATTGTTGTTGATCTTCCGGTGCTAAAATTTTCTAAGTCTTCTTTGAGCTTTCTAAAAACCACTGCACTTCTCTCCTGGGTGATGTTACCTCTCCTGTGATTAGAAAAACTGGAATTAGTGAGAAATGTTGAAGAGAAACCCAGCCCTGAATTACCCATTCCCTGCTCCCGTAGGTGAATGGCTCTCGCTGGTGGTTTATGGGCAGAAACGTTAAACATTAAACATTAAAAATCTGCTCAATTGTGTACAAGATCCTGAGAGCAGATAAATGACCCCACAATAACTTCAACTCCTAAAGCAGATGTTAATTAGGCTGGGGGTAATTTTTAAAGCATTGCCACAGCAGAGAGTTTCCAGAATGTTTTCTGCTCAAAGCAGAATTTGGGAAATTCCTTTTGCCAAATGTTTTAGTTATTCCTGGAGTTCTAGGACTGAATGTCCTAAAATGATGCCGTTTTAGTCATGTTAGTTCTGAAAGAATCACCAGGAGTGGCACAACAATAAATATTTATTCCTGGAACATAATTGAATAAAGACATTTCCATAAATTCTTGGGGTTTATTGTTTTAGCTCCTGAAACCAGCGAGGTGATTTGACTTTTTTAGGGATTTCCCTAAAGGACAGAGCTGAAGGATAAAGCTGGAATTTGAATGGCACAGGAATTTTCTGTCAGCAAAGTTCTTCTGTATTTTTTAAATTTTTAAAACATCCTTGTAGTCTCAGTACTTGTCCCACACTGCCACACGTGCTGGCACGTGTCTGCTGTCACCACCGTGGAATAATTTATATCCATCTGGAGATTTGTGTGTCCAGGACTGCAGCAATCAAGGCTTCAGTTCATGCCTGACAGAAAGATGAGCAGAATTTGGGCTCTTGCTCCTTTTCTCACCACCCTGGACAGGCTCTGAGGAGGTTCTTTGCCCCAGCTCTGTTTTGGTGAGTGATGTGCAGCCCATCATGGAAAACAGACATTCCTGAACTGAAAATAACAAATAAAAACGGTGTTTTCTGCAACTTTGGTTTCCCAGCTCTGAAAAGCCATCTCAGACTCCTCTGCAACTAAAGTTGCCTGGATGAAATCGGGTGTGCAGACAGAAATATCCATCCCTGCTAAAACCCAAACCTCTCCTTTTGTACAGGAAAAAAATTGCTTTACAGAATGGGAACTGTGGAAGAGCTTTTTCTCGGACCTGCAAGCACAGGATTGTGGCAAACAGAAAGTGACAAACTCTCTCCATAAAGGTGTGAAGTTCTAAAAGATGCTCTGCACGCACTTGTTTGGCTCAAGGGTGAATTTATGCCTGAAAATGACCCTCAGCTTGTCCTCCTTCGGGGCATCTCCTCCCTGGCTCTTCTTTTACCTGTTCTCCCTGATAACTGAGCCAAACATTCCTGCTTGGCTCCCTTGCTGGTGGCTCCTGGTGAAGAGTTAGAACTGAGGAAAGGCCCTGGCACCTTTCTGCATGGAACCTTTGAGTGATCAGTGTCTTGGGTGAGTGAACCAAAAAATGTGTTTTCCATTTCATCTGTTGAAAGTAGTTGGGATGTTTTGTTCTTTATCTCTTGTAACTCCAGGGGGAGGGGGGCAGATGAGTTGTGATAATGGGCCAGGTGTTAAAGTCAGCTGGGGCAGGGTTTCTTATCTCTGGGGCAGGGTTTGTTATCTCTGTCACCACCCGTCCATCCTCCAGGGGATATCTCCTGATAATGGGCCATGCAGGCTCACCAATGACATCACACATGACATCATCAGGGATATCTGCTGATAATGGGCCATGAGGGCTCACCAATGACATCACACATGACATGATCAGGGATATCTGCTGATAATGGGCCATGAAGGCTCACCAATGACATCACACATGACATGATCAGGGATATCTGCTGATAATGGGCCATGAAGGCTCACCAGTGACATCACACATGACATCATCCCATTGGGAGATGCTCCACCCAGTGTGGGCGGAGCCAACCATTCCCACCTGGATAAAAACTGAAACTCAGGAACACCAAGCACCCACATCTGGGGACTGGCCCTTTCCACTCTGGACCCCAGAAGAAGACCGGACCACCAGACCCATCTCTCCACATCTGGACCCTTTCTACAGGATCATCTCTACTTCACAGAACCACATTTGTTACTCCAGGAGGATTTATTTGGGCTGCTCCCAACACCCTGACCAACAGGGTGTCAGGTCGTATCCCTGACCCTGTCAGGGTTTCACCAGGACTTTTTTTTGCTTGCTTGCTTGTCTTTGTACAACTACTTTTTTTTTTTTTTAATATATTCCTAGTAAAGATCTGTTACTCCTATTCCCATATCTTTGCCTGAAAGCCTCTACCTGCAAAATTACAATAATTAGGAGGGAAGGGGATTTACATTCTCTGTTCCAAGGGAAGCTCTGGCTTTCCCTGGCAGACAACTGTCTTCCAAAACCCAGACAATCAGAACGATTTTGATTGATGCAGGGCTCTGTTTTGTGCCAGAAGGGCCTTACAGACACAGCTAGCAGCTTCTTTAGGCTGGGTTTCAACACCACCGAAGAATCCCATCAGCAGTGATAGGAGGAGCGATGAAGTGTTAGTAAAAGCAGGTGATGTTTTCTGGATTGATCTGCAATTTAAATGAATTTCTCCATCGCAAGGGCCACTGTTGGTACAACCTCAGGGTAATTTGCAGTGTGGGAAGCTGGACTGGAGGAAAGTAAAAGCAATTTCCAGCTTTGTTGTGACCTGTAGACAGCAGGGACTTGGACTGACCCTGAGGAGGTAAAAGTCAATGGATTGGGATCAAATCAGACCAAATCTTTTTGGTCTTTAGCACCACCAATACCTTTCTTTATGTGCCTGAATGTTGAAGATTGGTAGTACCAAGAAATTATTTGCCTTCGTCTGGAGTTGCTTTCATCCATTCTTTCCTCTATGTGGAATAATTTTATGGTTGGTAAAATCTGTGTAATCTTTCCCTAAATATTAAATTCCCCATCACATTGCCTTCATTCCTTCCTGAATCTACAGGAACATCACTATCTCCATAGGAAACAACACAGAGCACTCCATAGCTGTTCATAGTATTTTATTTGTGTTGTTTGTTTTATAATACTTATTATTTTTAATTAATTTATTTAAAATATTCTATTTTATTCTTTTCTATATAAAACAAAATATTTTATTATATTTGTAAAACATTTTATTTTAGTCTATTTTAGTACAACTTCTGCGTTCTAGCTTAATTCCCCAAAACTCTGTACCTAATCTTCAGCATGCAATACAACTTTTGCATTCTAGCTTGACTGCCTGAGACTCTGCATTTAATTTTCAGCATGCAATACAACCTTTTCTTTCTAACTTGATTCCCTGAGACTCTGCATTTAATCTTCAGTATTAAATACAACTTTTGCGTTCTAGCTTGATTCCCCTAGACTCTGCATTTAATTTTCAGCATGCAATACAACTTTTGCATTCTAGCTTGACTCCCTGAGATTCTGCATTTAATCTTCAGCATGCAATACAACTTTTTCTTTCTAGCTTGATTCCCCGAGACTCTGCATTATTTAATCTTCAGTATTCAATACAACTTTTGCATTCTAGCTTGATTCCTTGGGACTCTGCACTCAACCTCAGCTCCCTGAGATTCAGATCCACCACGCTCTGCTCCTTATCTGGTTTTCTCTCAATGTGAACCGTTTGGCCTGTCTGACATCACAGGCTCTGCCAAACAGCAGAGAAAGCAATTGGAACTCTCTGAGCACTTCAGCCCCAAGCCCTGGGCCAAATTCCCCGTTGTCATCAGCTCCGTTGCCGTAATCCTGGGGCTCCACAACAGTTCATGGAAATGTGCTGACACAAACGGGGCCCGCAGCCCCTCTCTGGGGCTGGGAGCCATTCTTCCCTTGCCTGATGGGAAGGAAATTTTCTTGTACATCCTGGTGCTGTTTTGTGCAGCCCGGCTCGTCAGCGCTTGCCACCTTTGTCCCCCTGGTTACGGAATGTGCTAAATGCAGCAGCTGGGATGAACTGCTGTACCATCCCCACGGAATGGGGCAGCGGTCACATCCACTCTTGGCAAATGCCTCCAGCCTTGGATCCTGTTCCTCGCATCCTGGGGCTGAAAGTTCTGTTTACTACAGTTTTCACAATAGCCTGTGAGAACGAGGACTCCCAGAACACAATAGTGAACCTCCCCAGGAGTTGCCAAGAGGGGAAAAAAAATCCATTTCCTTCTCTGGCAGTGGTGGGATGTAGGTAAGGCTGCACAGCAGCCCTGGCCAAGCCAGAGGGGCAGAACAACACTTTGGGCTGCCATCGAGGTTCATTTGAGAAAATGGCTTTGCTTCTTGGACAGTGGCAGCCTAGAGTGACTTTTCTTGTTCAAGGAGATTAAATAAAGGGAGGAAAGAAGGATGGAATGTGAACATTGAAGGAGAAAGGAAACTGTGGGCATCTCAATTCTCAACCTGCCCTGCAGGTAGCAAGAAATATCATTTAAAATAGAGAGTGCCCTGAGTGCCGATGGAAAACATGAGGACAACTTGTTTATTAGGCAGAGGATGTCTGGAAAACAGAGATTCCCGAACTGAAAATAACAAATGAAAATGTTGCTTTCTGCAACTTTGGTTCCCAATTTACACCACTGCTTATTAAATATCAGTAACAGAAATTCTAACATGAGGAATAGGCTGGGAATGCCCGTGAGAAGTTTCTGAAAGTGTGAAACAGTCAAAAGAATTAACCAGAATGTACAGGACTGCTGCTCCAGGGTTCTGCTGGTTCTTCTGGCTCCCAAAAATCCTTTTCTTGCGTGGGAGAAGGACTCAGGGGTTGAGGTGAGAAGCAAAGGTGATATCCATGGTGGTTTTTCCTTCTTTTCCCTGGAGAGTGGGGAAAGAATGGCACAGCTGCCACTGAGGCTGGGCCTGGAGACCAAAAACCCCTTTGAGAAGTAAAGATGGAGGTAAAAGTGCTGAAGGGCTTGGTTTGTACTGTCAGGGAGAGTGAATCAGGAAAGGATAAAATAGAAACAAGGACACTTCATTGGGAAAGGGAAACAGAGGAGTCAAACATCCAAGAAAGAAACAGAAAGAGAAAACAGATGAGTAGAGGATCTCCATCTTCTGAATTCTGTCATTGGGGTTTCCCTCCATCTGGTACAGATTTTAGCATATGGGTGCTGATTTTGAGGCAGTTAACACAAGCAGAGCTGTGCTCTCACAGCTGGGGCAGTAGCCTGAGCGAGGCTGCTCTGCAGGCATGAGGCCTTTTCTGGGATTTTTTTTCAATTATGGTGTTAGTTCTGTTCATCTTCAGCAGCATTTACAGCAGAATTAGTCAGACTTGCACTCAGCTCAAAAGACATGTTTTTTAAATTAGGCTTCAGTCGAAGAACAAATGGATTGAAATAACAGGAAAACGTGTTCTGTGAAACTTTGAAAAGTTCCTTAAACCCCCAAACTAAAAAACTCTGGAAGTGCAATGATTCTCTCTATATAAACTCATTTTATTTCCTCATCTCAGTTGCCTGTACAAGGCTGCTTGAAATTCCCAGTGCCTTTGGAAGAGGAGAGGGTTTGTGCCTTCCACATCTTGGAATCTTCCGAAACTTCACCGTTTTGGTTCCGAACTCCCCATTTCGGTGTTCCGGGGGAGCTGAGGATGGGGGCAGCACCATCAGAGCCCAGGTGAGGGGCACGGGGCCAGGTGTGCCCTGCCGGGGGCACATCTGGGGGGGATTTCTGCCGGCTGCAGTGGCCAGCTGCAGGATTGCTCTGGGGAAGGGGAGGATGAGGGAGCAGCGTGGGCGGAACGCGGGAGCTGGCGCTGGTTGGCTGCGGCCGCGCTCGCCGTGCGAATGTGCTGACTTTTCTGGGGATGTGATAAATGGCTTTCAAGAATAGCAGGGATTTCTTCATCCAGTTTTGCAAGTACAAACAATCACGATGCCTTGTAAAAGAGTTGCCTGGATCCCCTGGTCCCAATGTAACAAAGATCAAACTTTCGGCTCCTGCTGGTGGCTTTAACTCCTGTTGTGGAGGGAGGAGGGTGAGGAATGCCAGAGCTCAAAATCAGATTTATTTAAAATATTCTACTTTATTCTTTTTAATTTATTTTTATAAAAATCAAATATTTGTGTCTTAATTTTGTTATATAAACTTCTGGGGGGGAAATACTCAAAATGAATCTTACTTTTTTATTCTTCTAAACACTGGATGCCAGAGCTCAGAACCAAATATTTGTATCTTAATTTTTTTATATGAATTTTTTTTGGGAAAATATTCAAAACGGATCCTTCTTTTTTATTCTTTTAAGCACTGGATGCCAGAGCTCAGAATCAAATATTTGTATCTTAATTTTTTTTTATATGAACTTCTGGGGGAAATACTCTAAATGGATTTTGCTTTTTTATTCTTTTAAGCACTGGATGCCAGAGGTCAAAATCAAATATTTGTATCTTAATTTTTTTATATGAATTTTTTTTTGAAAATACTCGAAATGGATCCTACTTTTTTATTGTTTTAAGCACTGGATGCCAGAGCTCAAAATCAAATATTTGTATCTTAATTTTTTAATATGAATTTTTTTTTTTAAATTCTTGAAATGGATCCTTCTTTTTTATTCTTTTAAGCACTGGATGCCAGAGGTCAAAGTCAAATATTTGTATCTTAATTTTTTAATATTATTTTTCTAATATGAATTTTTTATATTAATTTTTTTTGAAAATACTCAAAATGGACCCTACTTTTTTATTCTTTTAAGCACTGGTGGCTTTAAACACGGTCGCTGCTTTGTGCTGCAAATTCCGTGTGAGTTTTCTGACACCCCAGTGTGTATTGAGGGACAAAAGGCAGGCACTGGAGCCCTCCAGGACAGAGCAAAGCAATTTTCCCTTAACACTTCCTACATTAGTGATGGGATTAGCTGGATTATTCCCTTTTTAAGGCACGTGGAAGACAAAAACATTTTTATTGCGATACGTACGCAGCTGTAGTTTAGTTTTAGAAAGGAAAGGAGAGCACAGGATGAGGTTTAAGCTTTATATGTCCCAAAAGAACCCGAGGTGGATCTTCAGTTAAAGCACCAAATGTGCATTGCTGAGGTTCTCCCAGTCCCTGAAAACCCCCAGGGGATAAATCAGCACAACGTGTCACTGTTGGCAGGAATGTTTCTGTGTGTGCAGGATAATCCCGGGCCTGCCCTGCCACACGAGCTCTGAGCTGCCTCCCATCCCAGGGGGGAGTTATTCCCTCAGCACCAGGCTCCGTGCTGGAGGTGTTGATCCTTTTAGAGCAGGGATTACAGAATCTGTGCACAAAACTGCAGGGGGAAAAGTTATAAAAATGGGGTTTGTTCCTCCTAGCTGGGATGCTCTGGAGTTCTGAGTTTAACTGCAGTTGTAACTTTCCTGTTTCAGAGCCCATGGGTGGAAAAACCCCCGATCCCTGTTCCTCTTTCTCTGTTCCCTTGTTTCCCTTCCATCTCCCTGCTGTGAGCAGGGGGAATTGGCACTGAGGTGTGCTTGGG
Organism: Acrocephalus scirpaceus scirpaceus; assembly: GCA_910950805.1. Taxonomy (NCBI): domain Eukaryota; kingdom Metazoa; phylum Chordata; class Aves; order Passeriformes; family Sylviidae; genus Acrocephalus; species Acrocephalus scirpaceus. The sequence goes on from OU383782.1 coordinate 2,022,841, forward strand.
TCAGGGCCGCAGGAACAGCCCCAAAAATCTCCTTCCTGCAGCTGCAATAAAGAAAGTGAAATGTGGCGTGTGCCTGTGCTCAGCCAAAGAACAGAACGTGGAATTTTTAATTGGGTGGGCGGATTTCTTTTTTTTAATTTAGCGTTCTACCTAAGGTTTTCCCTTTACAGCAGGCTTTTAAAATACTGCAATCACTTTCAAAAGGAATTTGTTATCAAAGGTAAGACACGGTGCATGATTTGGCAATGTTTTTGTAGGTCACTCAGTTATTTGTAGCCTTGTCTCTCTCTGTTACTTATTATTTCCTCTTTTTGCAAACCCTTTTCATATGATTTCTTATTGTGTGCACATGGAAGTTTCCAAGCTAAGGCTGCCCAATCTGAGCCCAGCAAAAGAGGAAAAATGAGGAAATGATTAATTGTGTTTGAATTTGATCATTCTTTCAGTTTTAATTGCGCCGGGGCTCTTAGCACTGGGTGAGTTTGGAACGAGCACCAACACGAGTTCGCTGCTTTGTCACCCTGGGATAGCCTGAGATGGCTCTGGGCAGGGGGAGAGGAGGGATGGGGGTGGGATGGGGGCGGGATATGGGGTGGAATAGGGGTGAAATGGGATGGGATGTGGGGAGGGATATGGGGTGGGATGGGGGTGAGTTAGGGGTGGGGTATGGGATGGGATATGGGATGGGATATGGGATGGGATATGGGTGGGATGGGGATGGGATATGGGGTGGGATGGGGGTGGGATGGGGTAGGATGGGGTGGGATGTGGGGTGGGATATGGGGTGGGATGTGGGTAGGGATATGGGGTGGGATATGGGGTGGGATATGGGGTGGGATGTGGGGTGGAATAGGGATGGGATGTGCATGGGATAGGATGGGAAGGGGGTGGGATGGGGATGGGATGTGGAGCTGGATGTGGGGGTAGGATATGGGTGAGATATGGGGTGGGATGTGGGTTGGATGTGGGGTGGGATGTGGGGTGGGATATGGGGTGGGATGGGAGTGAGATGGGATGTGTGGATGGGATGTGGGGTGGGATGGGGATGGGACAAGGAGATGGACGCAGGGGTGGGATGTGGGTGGGATGTGGGGGATGGGGGTGGGATGAGGAGCTGGATACAGGGGTGGGATGTGGGGTGGGATATGGGTGGGATGGGTGAGGTGGGATGAGGGTTGGATGTGGGGTGAGATGAGGAGCTGGCTGCAGGAGTGGGATGTGGGTGGGATGGGAGTGGGATATGGATGGGATATGGGTGTGATGAGGAGCTGGATGCAGGTGCGGGATGCAGGGCTGGGATGTGGGGTGGGATATGGGGTGGGATGGGATGAGGGTTGGATGTGGGGTGGGATGTGGGTGTGATGAGGAGCGGGATGCAGGTGTGGGATGCAGGCCAGGATGTGGGGTGGGATATGGGTGGGATGAGGAGCTGGACACAGGTGCGGGATGCAGGCCGGGATGCAGGGCTGGGGTGGGGGTGGCACGCGAGGCTGGCCGCGGGGCGGGCTGCGGGAAGGTGCGGGGTACGGGGAGGTGCGGGATGCGGTGACTCCCTGGGGGCTGCCACGACCGGCCCTGGCAGCGGTTCTGCGCGGCTGGACGGGATCGGGGTGCGGGATGGGATGCGGGATGCGGGATGGGATGCGGGATGCAGGATGCAGGACGCGGGATGCTGGATAAATTTCAGGCTGAGGTTCGGGAAGTGGTTCGGGATGAAGTTTGGGATGTGGTTCGGGATGCGAGATGCGGTTTGGGATGAGGTTCGGGATGAGTTTCAGGATGAAGTTCGGGATGCGGTTTGCCATGCGGTTCGGGCTATGCTTAGGAATGAAGTTCGGGATGCGAGATGCAGTTCGGGATGGAGTTTGTGATGAAGTTCGGAATACAGTTCGGGATGTAGTTATGGATGGGGTTCGGGATGCGGTTCAGGCTGCGGTTCTGGATGCAGGATGCGGTTCAGTATGAGGTTCGGGATGCAGTTCGGGATGCGGTTCGGGATGAGGTTCTGGATGCGGTTCCGTCCGCGGTTCGGATGCGGTTCGGGATGCGGTTCTGTCCGCTGTTCGGTTTGCGGTTCGGTTTGCGGTTCGGTTTGCGGTTCCGCCCGCGGTTCGGGCTGTCCCCGGTGCCGCCAGGACCGGCTGCTGGCGCCGCCTGCTGGGCACGGCCGGGAGCGCCGCCGAGCCCGGCCCGAGCCGCGTTTGGCCCCCGGAGCCGCCGGAATTGGGGACAAACCCCCCGAACCGCGGGGCCGCCCCGCTGCTGGGCACCGACACCGAGCTCAGGAAATAAATCCAACAGCAGCGACCGCCGCTGTGCCAGCTCAGGGGAAGCTTTGCTTTAAAACCAAAGGAAAACTGAAAGCTGCCCTGTCGAGATTTGCTCCGTGTAGCCACAGCTTTGATCCTCCAAAAAGCATCCATTTCGCCTTTTCTGTAATATTTAACGCTCTGGAATAACAACGAGCAGTCGCTCTAGCAGATGCCACAAGTTCAAATCCAAACCCTGGGTGGGAAACTCTTACAGATAATTAGGAATGAATTAGTGAGCAGCCAGCTCCGAATCAATAAAATCGATCTGCGCGCTGCTTGCATCACCCGGGCGCTCGGAGATGTTTGCCCGGGCTGGCGGGGCCGGGTGTGGCGGCAGCTGCTGGGCTGCGGCGCTGCCCGCGACTCGGGTGATTCATGGAAGTGCCAGGAACTTGGAACACGGGAGGGATGCGTTCCCAACAGCTGGGGAGTGACAAATCATCGATTCTGCACAAGCAGCACCGCTTCAGGAGCTCTGTGCATTGCAGCAGACAAGTTCATTTATATCTCCTACTAATTTCCCTTCTCTTGGTTTTGATTGTTTTTTTAATAATATTGTGATCCAGTGTTTTGACAGAAATTTTCACTGCCAGATTTCCTTCCCAAATCCATGGTGATTTGATGAATATCAGGAATCCAGAGAATTTCAGAGTACCCCCAGTGAGAAATGGCAACAGGCAAATCCATCCTGACCAGATCTGCTTTGGGGAAGGGACAGGGTGAGATTTTTCTGCTGCAGGGAGTTTTGGGCACATCTTTTCTGTACACTGCTACAAAAGCTGATGTGCTGGAGTGAGAAATGACCCAGGGCACCGAGGGCAGTGACAGATGGATTACAAACATTGTGAGCACTGGGAGGCAGGAGGATGATGTGAGCTGTCCACCCTCGTGCTGATCAAAAAGAAGTTTGGGACTAAGATGCACAGAAACAAATGCAGATAAGGCTGAAAAATATTTCATTCCTCAGACAGCTTCTCATCCTGATTTTTATTTCTTTTTGAATTTATTTTAGGAAAACCCTTTGCAGGAGCAGGAGGGGCTTGCTCAGAGCTGGGGCCCCGTGCTGCTCTCTTGGATGAGGATGCACACAGGGACCCCATTTAGGGGTCCCTACCTCCCCTCAGAGCTCACCTGCTGCACTCCAGGGCTTCTCTTGGAAGGGTCCCAGAGCCTCCTGGTCTCTGCTGACCAATATTTGGTCCCTGGGGTTTGTGTCTTTCACGACAGCACAAATCCATGGGGGTCCTGCTGTGCTGCTCGTGTCACTTTTCCTGTACAGCAGCAGAGCTGCTCAGGGTCACCCGATTTTCAGGAGATTTTGGCAAAACAAACAGCTGGGCACAAAGGAGGCTTCCTGAATTTTGGGTCCTCTTGACTCCTGAAGTTCTCACTGGAGCTTGAAAATGACAGTGTTTGCATTTGGGAAATGGGTATTCCCTGCATGATGAGTATTCCTTGTGAAATATTAATATCCAGAGTAACCCACACTCCTGTTTGTTTGTTTAAAATGTGAATTATCCCCGTGCTGGACAGAAATCCATTCAGCAACATCATGGCCTTGTCTGGCTCCAATCCTTCCAGCACACACAGGATTTTCAGCCTTCATTGATATTAAAGTGCAGCTGGCTGGTGAATGCAGTGGAGTCCTTTTGGTTTGGGTTTATGAATAAAAAATCTCTGCCTTAGCAGCAGATTGGGCGCCAACATTTCACTTTCTGCTCCAAGAAAGTGACCAGCTCCTCCAAAAGTGACATAAATTACTTTAATTGTTGCAAACCCCCTCTCAAGGCTGTCGCAGCCAGATCAGCTCAACAAGCAGAAAATCCCTTGGCCTTTTGTGAGCGTGGCAGGAGCTCGGTGAGGAGTGAGGTTCTGATCAGCCCTGCTGCTAAATCACTCTGGAGGCTGATTGAGAGGGGCACTGAGGGGTGCTGAAAGGCACAGCTGGCACCAGGACATTTTCTGGATTGGGTGATGGATTGTATTTTGGAGCTGAGTTGTGCAAACTGGGCAGGGAAGTTGCTCTTGACTTCATCGTCATTTCATCGCCTTCTCCAGACTTGCTGATCTCAATGCAAAGGAAACGAGCAGGCTTCAAAATTGGTTTAAAATCCCTCCTAAACTTCATGAACAGAACTCAGAAAATGCAATTCCTAGTTCAGGAATTGCTGGAACACTGCACAATAAGTGACAGAGATTGATTGGTTTAAATGAATATTTTTTTCCTTGTCCGTGTCACTTTTATTCCCACATGTTTGTAATCACTCGGGATTTTTCAGACTCTGCTCTAAGGATGAGGCTGACTGGAAATAAAACTCAGAGATTTTTCCACCTCTTGGAGGCTGCTGTTTAAACATCCCCCAGCCCAAAGGAAATGTCTGCAGTGTCACATTCTGGTGACGAAATTCGGGTCTTGTGACATCTTGCCGAGGCAGGCACAGGCTGTTATTGCTTCCTGAAGGAAGTTTCGGATTGAAATATTAGAAAGCAGGCACAGAGTGGAAATTCAGGCTCAGTTTTAGTCAGGGGGGGCTGTGGATTTCAGAGCAGCCTGAGCTGCACTCAGAGGTGAGGCAGAAATGGAGCAAAGCCCAGGTTTGGGTACGACCTGCCTGAGGTTTGCTCTCAACACCTGTGCTCAGTGGCAGGCCAGGAACAGCACAAATGTTCCTGCATTGCAATTTCTGACACAAACTGACCAATTATGGGAAGGCCAAACCCAAATACCCACAAATATCCCCTTTTCACAGGTCCTTCCTGTGAGGAAAGGAGCAGAAACATTCATTTTCCTCTACTGGTACAACTACAATCTTGGTTCACAAGAAATTTTGGCAACTCAGCCAAAACCCAGCCAAAACCCAGTAACTTTAACTTGGGCTGGCTTCAAGTGATAGGTGCAAACTCATTGCTTAGAGGGAAGAAGAGAAAATCCCCCAGAATTCTGCTGGATCCACCCAATGGTCACTAAAATTCAATGTTCCATCTCTAATGGCCATAGGAGAGGATAATAAAAGAAAGGTATTTTACCATTTTAATTCAATATTTGCCAGAGTTATTTTTGTTAGTCATGGTGCCTTGGTGTACTGATTGATGAGAATTTGATGAGGTGCTCTAATTTCCTCTTCAGACTTCTACAGAATGGACAAAATTCTGGATTTTTTTTTTTTTTTGAGAATGATCACCAAAAAAAAAAAAAAAAAAAAAAAAGAAAAGAAAAAAAAGAAAAAGGAAAGAACTAATGAATCACCAGGATTACCAGGGATGTTTGCTCTCCCATTCTGGTTCCAAACTGGAGTTTCCTTTGCTGTGCTGCAGTGACTTGCAGCAGTGAGCCCCGAGCTCAGCACAGCAGCTGCTGAGCCCTGTGCACTGATATCCACCCAATGGTCACTAAAATTCAATATTCCATCTCTAATGGCCATAGAAGAGGATGATTAAAAAAGGTATTTTACCATTTTAATTCAGTGTTTGCCAGAGTTACTTTTATTAATCATGGTGCTTTGGTGTAGTACCCAAACACAGACCCCTGATCGATGAGAATTTGATGAGGGGTTCCAGTTTTCCTTCTACAGAATGGAAAAAATTCTGGATTTTTGTTTTTTGAATGATTACAAGAGAAAAAAAAAAAAGAAAAAAAAAAGAAAAAGAAAAAGAACTAATGAATCACCAGGATTACCAGGGATGTTTGCTCTCCCATTCTGGTTCCAAACTGGATTTTCCTCTGCTGTGCTGCAGTGCCTTGCAGCAGTGAGCCTGGAGCTCATTGCTGCAGCTGCTGGATCCACCCAATGGCCAAAATAACTCAACATTTCATCTCTAATGGCCATAGGAAAGGATAATAAAAAAGGTATTTTACCATTTTAATTCAATATTTGCCACAGTTACTTTTGTTAGTCATGGTGCTTTGGTGTGGTACCCAAACACAGACCCCTGATTGATGAGAATTTGATGAGGTGTTCTAATTTTCTCTTCAGACTTCTACAGAATGGACAATAATTTGTTTTTTTGGAGAATGCCAAGGTCACAGGGGTGGGTAAAAAAAAAGAAAGAAAAAAAAAAAAAAAGAAAAAAACCCCCAAACTAATGAATGACCAGAATCACCAGGGATGTTTGCTCTCCCATTCTGGTTCCAAACTGGATTTTCCTCTGCTGTGCTGCAGTGACCTGTAGCAGTGAGCCTGGAGCTCAGCACAGCAGCTGCTGAGCCCTGTGCACTGATATCCACCCAATGGCCAATATAACTCAGTATTCCATCTCTAATGGCAGTAGGAGTGGATAATTTAAAAAGAGGTATTTTACCATTTCAATTCATTATTTGCCATAGTTATTTTTGTCAATCATGGTGCTTTGGTGTATTGATTGATGAGAATTTGATGAGGTGTTCTAATTTCCTCTTCAGACTTCTACAGAATGGACAAAAATTTGGTTTTTTGGAGAATGCCAAGGTCACAGGGGTGGGTAAAAAAAAAAAAAAAAAAAAGAAAAAGAAAAAAAACCCCAAACTAATGAATGACCAGAATCACCAGGGATGTTTGCTCTCCCATTCTGGTTCCACACTGGATTTTCCTCTGCTGTGCTGCAGTGCCTTGCAGCAGTGAGCCCCGCGCTCCCGTGGCTGCAGCGCTGCAGCCGCAGCTGCATCGGTGCCGCCCGCAGCGTCCCGGAGCTGCGGGGGAATTTCAGGAGAAAGCGGCAGGGAAATTTTGCCTCTGCCGAGCGGAAAGCGGATGGAAATGAATTCCTGGGGATTGCTGAGTCACGCCAGGAGCTGATGCAAGGGCGCCTTTATCGGCGCGGGAATCGCGGGCGCGCCCCGGGTTCCGAGCGCTCCCCGCGCCTCGCTCACCCCGAGCGCACCCAACGCCCCCGTGAAAATGTTCCACTGGATTTCATTCCTTGAATTCAGTGCTGTTTGCTAAGTTTTTAAGCTGATATAACTCGGAATGTGTTCCTATATTTAATCAGCCAATCTAGAAGTCAATCTCAGAACCAGCCGCTAATTAGGGTTTTTACGCGATTTGGGTTCCCTAATCCCCATCCAGGGAGAAAAGGTGGAAAATCTTGGAAATCTGCAGGAAATGTCGCTGTTCTGCCAGGGATCTGGGCACAGAAATCCACGGCAAAAACATCTCCGAGATGGGAAAGCTGCTCTGATATTTGGGGGTGTGACTTTTGGTTTTTCATTGCAGCAGAAATTATTTAAGATTTAAGTGAGTATAAACCAATAAATTCTCCATTTTCAGTCACTTCTCCAATTTTGCCCACAACATCAGACTGTATCACTTTAATTAAGTCATTTCTATGTGTGACTAATTAATCATGTTGTGTTACCTCAGTGGAATGAGGACCAGCAAAGCTGCTTTGTGAGAGAAGAAAATGTCCTGAGAATGTTAAGCTTGACCTGGAGAGAATTGTGATAAAACGTGTTCTAATTTCTGCATCAATAAAAATAAAAATAAAGATAAAAATAAAGATAAAAATAAAGATAAAAATAAAGATAAAAATAAAAATAAAAATAAAAACATGCTCAGTGCAAGCAAAGTGTTTAACTGGATTTTAAATTAACATAAATGAAAAATTCCATTTTCCAGACAGCTGAGGGAAATGGGAGATCAATGCATTGCTTGTTTTGCTTTAGAAGCTCTCCAGTTTAAAAAATGATTGATTTTCCTTCTTCCACACCCTGCTGCCATAATTATGTGAAGAATCTGGATCATGGTTCCGACTCGATTTAACTGTTTTATAATAAGTCACAAGCACACCTTGCCTACTTGATGATATTCCTTTAAGGTTGTGCCAGTCTTTCCATTATTAAATCATGTTTGGTGTTATGTGCTGGTGGCTTAAAAAAAAAAATTCATTTCAAGCTCGAACTTGCCACGCATTCCCAGTTAGCCATTTGTGTGAGGGAGCACAAACCCATCACTGCCAACAGCTCAGCTCTCCGTTTTCAGCTGAATGGAAATGTTGGCCTTTTAAAAATGTTCATTCATGAGCTCTTTGGTGAGTGAATTGGGGGAATGAGCTTCAAAATAAGGAAGAGCTGTATTTTGGGAATATAAAGTGTGTGCTGCCCCCATCATAGACCTGAGTTGCTCATAGAAAATCTGATTTTTGGGTCAATTTGTGAGTTTTAAACAGGGAAATTCAGATACAAATACAGGTAGAGGAGCTGCAGTGAGCCCCTCTCCTGCTGTGGACTTGTTGGTTTATCTGAACCTCAGAATCAGGTGAGAACTGAAGACATTTGTGGGACTTTTTGTAACGTTTTGGGTACAGATTTTCCATGCACATCACCCTCATCCCACAGGAACTCACAGGGATTTTGCACCTCAGCACCACTGACCACTCCTTAGGAATTTTTTTGGGGGAAAAAAAAGCTTTGTGTATTGTAGAACAAGGCAGAACTTTTTAATAGTGGGATTCATATTCCAGCAGAGTTAAAAATTAAACATTGGAGTCCTTTATGTGCCACTAGGTTGAGTTGAGTGCCCTGGCTGCTGAGTTTTTTGCATGATGTGCTGAAGGTCTGAACAAAATAAAAAAAGTGATTTGAAGGATTTCCACCTCAAGAGGATGCAGAAAAACACCTCTGAAGGAGGAGAGCAAAAATCCTCTTCTGGTTTCAGCCTGAGACACAAATGGCTTTAACCATTCCCAGGGTGCTGCTGCTGCCTCTACCAACACCAATTTTTGTGTCTTCAGTCTAAAACCTGACCTGCTCTGTGTCCTTGGACACAATTGGATTTTAGTCCCCGTTTGTCAGAACCGAATTCAAATTGAATTCAGCTTTTATTCAGCCAGCCTTTATTATCTGCTATTTGTAAAGAGAACTGGGGCCAATTAAGCCTCCAGTTTGTTGGGTTTTCTTTTCATTTTAGGGATTTTTTTTGTTGGTTTGTTTGTCTGTTTGGGTTAAGGCTTTTTTTTTTTTTTGGCTGGGGGGAAGACTTTTTTAGGGGTTGATTTTTTTTTGTTTTGGTTTGGAGTTTTTTTGTTTGTTTGTTTGTTTGGGGTTTTTTTTAAGACCAGTTTTAGGCTTTTGCTGTAGTCAGAGAGGGGTGGGCTGAAAATGCATCCTAAAAGCTCCTCGGTGGGGACATTTGCTGTAGCTGTGTGTTGTGGACACCCCTCCCATCCCACCCCAGCCCAGCTGCATCCTGTGCTCACATTTAATGCTGTGTGGGATTAATTGCTGTGCTCTCCTCTCCAAAGACTTCCTAGGCTGGGCTCTGCTATCTCCCGGATCAGGGAGACGGATTCTGATGTGGCTGGAGTCTCTAGACAGTTAAATTCACACAAATCCACTGAAGGCAGCTCGCTTTCCACAAGTTGCTGAGGGCAAAATTTGGCTTTTTGCAGTGTGAGGGTGGGCTGTGTAACCCGAGCAAGTTTCAGCTTGCTCAATTGTGATTTAACAATGAATTTTCCCCCCTGCTCCCCAGAGATGCTCTCACCTCCTCGCTGCATGAAAGGATGCCTGTAGTCACTGTGCACATTAAATAAATATGTAATTTCTCACATAATTTTACATTTAAAAGTCCCACTCGAGCTCTGTGTGTGTGTGTATATATAATTTTGTTAGGTGCAGGTATAGAAATAAACCAGTCTTGGCTCTTCCCTTTTGTGCCTCCTGGAGACATGTAATCTACAAAGCGGGAGAAGTGCACGATCAAATGTGCCAGGGTGGAATGCATAATTATTCCCGAGGAGGGTAAGTCAGTTCAGAACTTGTACTGACATTCTTAAGGGCAGCAGGAGCCTTCTTGCCACGGGATTACATCAGCTCCCGTGGCCCAGAGTCAACACAAACGCTTTCCCTTTCTAGTAAAGAAGGTGTGAAAGATGCTAATGCCTTCAGAAATGTACCCAAGCACGGAGGTGAGGAGAGGAATCCTTGTTGGAGTGTGGTGCTCACCTGGAAGTGAACCTCACCTGGCTGCGAGGGGAGCGGGGATGGAGACATCTTGAGAGAACTTTTTTAATAGATTCAGGCACGACTCGCAAACAGACCAAAAAAACCCCATCTAAATAAGAAAAAGAATGCTTCCTTGATCCCAGTTCAGAGACATTCCCACAGCAGGTGGGGCAGAGGCCTTTAAATTACAGGTCTGCAGCATCCACCCAGGTTTTTAGGGCTCCATCCATGAGCAAACCCCGCTGGACGCAGACGGCGACTCCCATTTCCAGGGGGGTTAAAAGATGAAGGCTTGGCTGGGGTTGTGCGGTAACAACAACAGAGGTGGAATCCATTCCATGTGGAAACACCTCCCCCAGCTCCCCGGGAGCTGCCAGGTAATTTCTTGGGATTGTCGCCGGGACAAACACAGCCCCAAATTACCATCACTGCCAGGCAGCAATTAGCCCTGGTTCAGCTGGTGGGCAGGGAGTGACTAATTTCCATTTCCCCATGAGGAGAGGGGAGGAAAGGAACATTTCCTTTCTCCTGAGCGAAAAATCTGGCCCTGGGAGCTGTTTGGTGGATCTATTGTGCGAGGTGGAGCTGATGTGTCACCCTGGCAGCGGCGTTTGTTTGCACGCTGAGTCCCAGTGGCAGGAGTTTTGTGGCACATCCTGTTCCTTACTGCACCAGCCTGCTGGAGTTTGGGACTGGAGGTTAAAAAGTGGTTTCACATGGGGAAAACCTGCCCAGAGATTCCCTGTGCTAGTGGCAGAAATTGCTGGAGCCATGCAAGGTATATATATATATATATAAATATATATATATACACAGAAACAGCTATATAGGATCTTTGGACCCCAGTGAATGCATGGATTTGGAAGGTTCCCCACCTTCCCAAAGCAATTTTTGAACCCCAAGAATTAGAAATTGTAAAAAAGTAAAAATTTTTTGTAATTTGTAAAAATGGCCTTCTGTGCCAGATTTAATTATACATGAAAAATTATTATTATTATGAAAAATGTATGAAAAATTCAAGCTTCAGTTAAAGATGTTTCTCCCTGTCACATTATATATAAAAATCAGACATTTTAATATAATTATTACTGCTTTAGTGCAGTCTGCATTCAATATTTCCTGTCAATTGCCACGAGGAATGTTTTGTATTGGTGGAGATGGAATTTGGCCTCCCATCCCAGCTCACACTGTGTGCAGGCAAAGTGCAAAGCAAGGAAAAGAGGGAAAAAAGGAGCTTGAAGCAGCCCAAATTCTGAAGAATTCAGTGGTGATAGAGTCAGGATAAAAATGTCCTGTTTAAAGGGCCCATCTGGAGGGTTTCCATCACCCCCAGCTGCTGCAGCAGCCCTGGCAGAGGGGTTGGCTCACAGCTCCTGAACTCATGGCGAGGATGCTTTGCCCCTCTGCTTTCTCTGTGTTAAAACCACCCCTGATTTCAGGGGAGGAGGCTGAAATGCTCATTTTGTGACAGCAGGTGTGAATTCAATAAATGCCTCCTCTCACACTTTGATCACCTGGAAAAGTTTTGCCCAATATCTCCAGTTCCCACCAAAGGAGCCTTGGGTGGCAGAGTTTGCTGTGAAATACCCGAGGGGCAGGGGAAAAGAACCATCAGCATCTTCCTTTTCCTTAAAACAGAGCTGCTAATCCACATGAGTTCTTTGGGGGATCACCCTGACTGCTCTGAGTGACAGGAGAATGAAACCCCACTTTAGGGGGGCACGCTGGTGAAGCCCAGCTCTTGTTAATTTTAATTTCAGCACTATCCAGGGTTTCTTCAGCACTGCAGACATCCTGTGAGTGATGGAGCAGATCCAGCTGGGTAATTTTAAGTCCTTTCACTACAGCACCTCTGAAAAGTGCCTGTCACTCAAACATTTTTAACAGACTGCTGAGAGGTAGCTCCCAAAAGGAAAAATAGTTAAATACCAGCCCACACGCTCCACTTGTTTCTTTTCCTTCTCATCTGGAGAGACAACAGTTCTTTTGTGTTGCCAGTGTAGGTGCTTTATAAATCTGCGTGATTTTTTTACCAAAAATTCATTCCTAGTGAAAAAGGCAAAAGAAGAACATGAGCAGCTTTAATTTTTTACTGCTTACTGTAACTACCTTCGTGGTGCTGGGAGGTACAGGCCAGTGCAAGGCGAGAATAACAACTCAAAATTTTGTCTTTAGGTAAAAAAAAAAGGTTATTCCTCAGAGGTTACAAAGCCTTGAAGGAGAATTTTTGTGCTGGGAAACTCAAGTGTCAGATAATGTGATGTGCATCAGGTTTAAAAATGTGGATTTTCAAACATCACATCCACCCTTGGAAGTGCTGAGCAATGCCACTGCTAAAAGAACTTAAAACTTCAGGCCCAGTAAAAAACCCCACAAATTCTGTTAATTTTATTTTGTTTAAATTGATCCTTTTTCTAATTTTTTGTGCTGTAATTTGTGGTTAAAAAACTCCCAAACACATCTCTCCTGGGCTACCTTAGTGTGAAACAGGGGATGCTGCTTCTGTTGTTCTTATTTTAAATTTAAAGAACTGACTTGGTACTGAAGATATGATTTGAATTCTCTTATCTTTTAAAAAAAAGTTTAATTTTATTATCTTTCTTAATCTTGAGTTAATTTTTGAGCTGCAATAATTTAGCTACGGAGGAGTAAATCACTGTTTCATGAAACTTGATGTAAAATATCATCTCAAGGTGGAGTTCTCTTCCTCAAAAAAAGAGAGGGAATTAGAGAAACTGACAGGATTTTGCGAATTTGGCTGCTAATTTGTATAACTGAATATGCATTTGGAAAACTAATCACTAATTTTAGGTACCTATTTTGAATATTTCGATAGGAAATTTTTAAAAATCACCTTAAAATTTTTTGCTTGTTTAGAGGTGCATGTCTAAGAAAAATCATTTCCTTGTTGGAGACACATATTGTAACTCAGAACTTAGATCCATTTGACAGGTTAGACGATTTCTCTTAAATTGCTCTGAGTCCAAAATTTATTTTTCCATACTGGCTACTTTTGGTATGGAAAAATAAACTCTGCTAAGGACCAAAATTTGCAATTGGTGCTTTGTTTGCAGCTCTGCCTTGCTGAGCAGCTTTGCTCTGCCAGGGGAGCAGAAAGGCAGAAAGGCAGAGCAGAATTAAATTGCTTCTGAGTCCATGCTGCAGGAGTGACCAGGGACAGGAATGGGAATGGCTGGAGAGGTTTGGGTTGGATATTAGGGAAGAATCCTTCCCCCAGAGGGGGCTGGGCACTGCCCAGGCTCCCCAGGGAATGGTGACATTCCCAAGGCTGCCAGAGCTCCAGGAGAGCTTGGACACCGCTCCAGGGATGCCCAGGGTGGGATTGTTGGGCTGTCTGTGCAGGGACAGGGGTTGGACTGGGTGATCCTGTGGGTCCCTTCCAGCATGGACTCAGAAACAATTTAATTGTGCTCTGCCATTCTGGAAAGGACAGAAAAGGACACCCAGCCCCAACCTTTGGCAAGCTGAGTCCTTTGGGATGCTGTGGGCTTGGTATTTCTGAGCCTGAGAGAATTCTCAGCTTGCTAACCATTGCTAGCTCCTTTCCCAAGGGAAAACTTCAACCGTTTCTTTTCTTAAAACATCTTCCCCTTTTTCCTAAAACATTTCTAAGTGGGCAGTGGTTTTTTTCTCACAACAATCTTCCCCAGCTGTTGTTTCCTATTACTTAACCAATGGAAAGAGGTCTCAGTCCTACTGACCAATGAATAATTTTTTAGTGAAGCTTGTTATAAAAGGAGCAAAAAGATTGTAAATAAAGCATTGATATCCTCTCCTAATACTGGAGTCAATTGTCCTTATTTCGTGTCCTTCTGCCACAGGATGTCCCTGCCCACCCAGGCCAGGGCTCCCACAGATCCCACCCCAGCCCCTGGATCCTGCTCATGGACACTTCCAGCCCCCTGAACTCCTGCTGGAAGCTGCTGATGGACAACAGGAAATTTATTTGGGGTATTCATTCCAGCCAAGGAGTGGCAGTGCCCAGACAGCTGCAGTGCCTTTCCCAGTTTTGGAATAAGGAGCTTCCCTGTCTGTGATCCCTTCGTGCAGCCAGCGCTGGCTGGGAGCAGGGCCTTTGTTTTTGTGAGGTAGGAAGTATGCAAAGTACACACCGTGTTTACAAAGTACCTCAGCACTATTTTGACTAATTTTTACTGGAGAGTTCGTGGTTGTTTCAAAGCTGGATTAGTCACTTCGACCATAATTAGGATCTCTTGGAATCTGCTTCAGCATTTCAGATTGGCTTCGGGCCTGATGGTCAGAAAACGGCTCCATCTCAATCTCCAGACTAAACCTGATTAGTAGCTCTTAGCTTTTATTGTAGCTTTATTTATCTTGTAGCTTTCTTGTATCTTTTCCCTGATTTTGAAGCGAGAGATGAACAAAGATGGAGTGCTGTGTGTGAAGCCTGTGGCACCGTGAGCATGGAAAGGTGCAGGTGAGGAGCAGAACAGCGCTGCCAGGCTGGGGCTGGCAGAGCTGAGCCCCAAATCTCCCCTGGGATTCCCTCCACAGCATCCCATGGGATAACTGGGCGCCCAGACCTCACCCACCGAGCCGAACCGCAACCCCTTCGAGAAACGAGACAAAACAACCCAAGCTTCAGCATTTTGGATTGGCTTCAGGCCTGATGGTCAGAAAACGGCTCCATCTCAATCTCCAGACTAAACCTGATTAGTAGCTCTTAGCTTTTATTGTAGCTTTATTTATCTTGTGCCTTTCTTGTATCTTTTCCCTGATTTTGAAGCGAGAGATGAACAAAGATGGAGTGCTGTGCGTGAAACCTGTGGCACCGTGAGCATGGAAAGGTGCAGGTGAAGAGCAGAACAGCGCTGCCAGGCTGGGGCTGGCAGAGCTGAGCCCAAAACCCCCACTGGGATTCCCTCCACAGCATCTCATGGGATAACTGGGCGCCCAGACCTCACCCACCGAGCCGAACCGCGACCCCTTCGAGAAACGAGACAAAACAACCCAAGCTTCAGCATTGTGGATTGGCTTCAGGCCTGATGGTCAGAAAATGGCTCCATCTCAATCTCCAGACTAAACCTGATTAGTAGCTCTTAGCTTTTATTGTAGATTTATTTATCTTGTAGCTTTCCTGTAGCTTTTCCCTGATTTTGAAGCGAGAGATGAACAATTTTGAAGCGAGAGATGAACAATTTTGAAGCGAGAGATGAACAAAGATGGAGTGCTGTGCGTGAAACCTGTGGCACCGTGAGCATGGAAAGGTGCAGGTGAGGAGCAGAACAGCGCTGCCAGGCTGGGGCTGGCAGAGCTGAGCCCCAGATCCCCACTGGGGTTCCCTCCACAGCATCCCATGGGATAACTGGGAGCCCAGACTGCAGCGATGCTGTTGGTAAGCTCAACACCAACCGAGCCGAACCGCGACCCCTTTGAGAAACGACACAAAACAACCCAAGCTCGAGCAGCCCTCCACAAAAACCTCCTTTTTCCCCCTGATTCCGTTCCGGAGCTGTGCTGCAGATTGCAAAGCCTTGGCCAGGAGGCAGAGCCCGGGGAGGGGAGCGTGCAGCAGCTTGTGTGTGACACTCCTTGGCACGCTGGCACTGCGGGGAGGCGGCGTGTTCCGCACACTGCGTGGGAGGAAACACCAGGCACCTTGGATTGCATCATCCCCACGGCTCTTTTTCTTTTTTTTTTTTTTCTTTCCTCCCCTTTCTTTCTTTCTTTTTTGTCTTCCAGATGGTAAAACAAAGGCTGTAGTGAAACCCGTTTTCTCCCAGGAAGAGGTGGGAGGGAATTTTTATATGAGCAAGAAACTTTGCCTGGAGTGGAAATCTGGGGCTAATGAAGTACCTGTAATTCATATTGTGCTAAATATTGCTGAAACCAGGCATGTACTAATCATGAACCGTGCCAAACTATGCATAATTACTATGCTTTCTCTGTAGCAGTAATTAATTTGCGTTAGCAACTTTGATTAATCTTTCTAATCTAAAAGTAAAGTGCTTCTCAGACATGAAAGGCTCTCCAAGCGCTCAGGGTTGTTGTTGCAGCCTCGTGGAGGGTGTTTCAAGCCAGTGGGGGGCAGGAAGGGGACAAAGCTTAAAAAGAAATCCCAAATCTAGCTGATATTTATGAGCCAATAATTAATAAAAAGAGTTATAGAGTTCTGTTTGGCCACAGAATTCATCAGCTAAGCCACTGGCTGCTGTCCACAGTGCACTGCTCCTGAAAGAGAAGAGAATTGTCAGTCAGAGAGCTTCTCCAAGGGCTGTTCCAGAGGTGAGGGGCTGAGATTCCATTTCACAGAAGGCAGCGAATCCATGTTCCCATCGCTGCAGTGCAGAACTCACCCAGAAATTCATTTTGGTCTTAGTCTAGGCAGGGCTGTGCAGCTCTGGTCCCAGGCCACTTTGTTTTGGTCAGTCCTGCGAGGGCCAGCTGTGCTTCCTGGGGGACCTGGAGCTGCCCACTTTCCAGGAAAAAGCTGTGCTGAGCTCCCTGAGTGAGGCTGCTGCCAGACAGAGCCACCTGTGCTCCCGTGTGAGCTCAGCTCTGCCACCTCTGCACATCCAAGTTTCCACCCCTCCCCGCCAGCCTCCCTCGCGGGCTCTGCACCCTGAGGAACCCGAGCCTGCTGAAAGGATTTGTCTCATCAAAAGGTGCTCGTGATTTACCCAGGCCCCACAAGCCACCACATCTCTGAGAGCTGAAATTCTGAGGCAAACAGAGGTGTTCTCTACAAACCCACTACAAATCCAAGTGGGTTTTTAGGTGACCACGGTGTTGCTCTTTCTCTCCCTCGGCCACATTAATATTATTAAGTTTTTTTTCTTCTTGTTTCCTCTGTTAGCGCTGTTTCCTGGCAAGGATTGCATCTAATTCGTGATAAGAGATTCAGAATGACATGAAAATCCTTTAGATTTCTAGAGCAGTCTAGAGCTTACCAACAAGCTGCAGTTTGATTCAGACAACTTTTTTTTGTTAAAAACTGCTGCTACTGCCTCAAAATCTGGGATCAATTCTGTTCGCACAAGCCAGAGAAATATTTTTAAAACACACAACTCAGTAGAAAATATAAATGTGATTCCAACAATTTATAGAGTTTTTTTTTATAATGCTGATTCAACAAAGGAGTTCATTGTGATAGTTTATTTTCTTACAGCTTTAGTTTGTGTTCAAATATTTTATAATCATAAAGCTACCCTCTTGATATCAGTCAAAATAGACAATATATATTGATGTCGAAACAAGCTTTGTAGAAGACATTTTTTTTTTAAATCAGGCATGGGACTTTACATTTATTAGAAGGTGTTCACAAAAATAAGGGGAACATCATGCATATTCTTTGCAACTAAACCCAGTTATGGTTACAGCCTGGAAATAAATCCTTTAAATAGACATATGGAGATACAGTAGTACATATACACTCTATTTATGACATTTAGTGTACTGATAACTCCCAGCAATACATCAGAAGTCCACAACCAGCTGATGGAAGGATTGGATAAGGAGGAAGAAACGGCTTCAATTTCTCACATTATTTACGTGGCTTGACAAGAATGTCAGTGTGAGTGGCCCCCTGAACCTGGGAGGCGAGAACAAGTCAAGACTACACTCCTGCAGTACAAAACATTTACACACGAAATACACATGCACTGCAACGCATTGGAAACGGGCAAAGCCGGGAGAAACCCATTCCCCAATGCTTTATTAACACAATTCTACAAAGGAGTCTCAAATAGGATTATATACTTCAGTCACAGTAAGGCCACAAAATTACAATGGATAAGGACCTCAGAGTGGGACATTCTGTGGGAGCAATGGAACCCTTCCTTCTTTCCAGACGTTTCCCCACGTGTTCCTGGACGGGATCTCCCTTCACCAAAGTCCTCCTGCTCTTTCTCGGTGTTTCTGTAGGTTTAACATATTGCTTGGTACAACAGTGAGCACAGTAGAGAAGGGTGCTGGCACAGGGAGAGAACAAAACCTACGGGACATTCACGGCGGTGTCGGACTCTATGGGGCGGACACGAAGCTGGCTAATCAGAGAACAGACTGGCAAAGGATTTCCTCAGGTTCCGGATGGTCTCAGCTTTGGCCTCGTCCTCGTTCACGGACGACCTGAAGAAGGAGGACTCTGTGAAGCTGAAGGCGTTGGTCAGGGACTGCGACTTGCTGCAAGACACAAACACAACGGGTTCTGCATGGTCACGCTGCGCCCCGGCCTCCCCGCCCGCGGCTCTTGGATCAGCAGTGAGGAGAGGGGAAACTGTCCCTGAGATGGACAAAAATGGGATTTCACCAGCAGCAGTAGGTATGTCCCACACAGTTATGTGCCCCTGACTCCAGAGGAAGGCTTGAGGGTGATATTTCTTTCAAGGAACACACCGATGTTTTGTTTGCTTGCTGTGGGTCTGAATTGGAAGATGTAAATTAGAGCCTTGAGGAAAACGTGGGCCTGGCTGCTAAATCCAAATCAGAACCCAACAGGGATGATTAATAATTGTGTTTTGGTGAGGCTGCAAATAGCTGTGTGCAGAGAAAAATCAGGCATTTTACAGGAGTTTGAATCCTAAATTGTAATGTTCTCTCCCTCGGCCTAGATGTGTTGAACATTAGATCCTTAATAGAGGCTTAAAGACATTTTATATCTTTGAAAAAATGCCTCAAGATATGAAAAAATAATATCAAAAGATATATTTTTCCTTTTCTATAGGCAGTGCCTGACAATGCTACTCCATTCTTAGCGCTATCATGTAACTCCTGTGTAAGTTCCCATAAGCATGGAAAACACTGCAAGGAAAACAAGAAGGAAAACAGGTAAAGTTTGAAACTTTAACTCCTGACTTGTCAGATAAAATAACATCTGAAAAATAGGCTTGAACTGAAATAGAACACATCAAGGAGTTATCAGCTTTTTACAAAGACATCCCTACACTGGTAAAATGAGTTGCCTGGTTTCATTTTTACCTCAGCACAATAGATTCCAGTTTTGGCTCCAGTAAAACTGCAGCACTTTCCTTATTCAGATTGTCTCAGACTCCTCACGGTTTGCAGCTCCTCTCCTTCTAAACTAATAATGTACAGCAAACAGTGCTGCAGGCGTTTTAGGTTTTTCATAAATTATAGTTGTGCTAATGAGAATAGACTGATAAATGTTTGTTTGTACTCACTGAAAGAGGGAGGGTGGGAAGCAGCACTTGACTTGATTAGTAACACAATAAGTAGCCTAATTAAATATTTATTCACAGATTAATAACATGTACATACAGGTTAGGCAACAGCATGTGGGTGAATACAAAGCATACACATGCAAATAGAGTTAATCCTACAGGCAGGAGATCTGAGCCTTGGTGTGGACCTAAAACTGCTTCTGAAAGTTAGAAAGCTGCTCTTATTATGGCTTGCATCTTAAAAACTTTCATTTCTCCTTTGTTATTTTATTTTAAAGAGAGACTCTTCCATTTGAAGAAGAGAAAAACTAATCTAGATGGGAACAAAAAGCTTAAAGGAGAAAGCTGGGAAGCAGCGTGTGGCAGAGTCCTCCTGAAACTGCTCTTAGCTGCTTTTCTCCAAGTCAGAAGTTTCAAACTACGAACTGATTTCCATCTTGCTTTAAAAAAATCCACCTCTCTGTGCTCTATCATCTTAAATGATGGATGAATCAATTTGAGGCTTATGATTATAAAACAGAATAAAGAAATACATTGTCCCAGGGAGGCAAGGGAAATATTGTCCTCTTTGCACAATATTGTCATCCAGCACATCCCTGGCACTGAACTGGGCTCAGGGGAGGACCTGGGATTGTTTCCCACCGGTGGCAGCACAGGAGTGGGTGGAACA
Source organism: Acrocephalus scirpaceus scirpaceus (assembly GCA_910950805.1). Taxonomy (NCBI): domain Eukaryota; kingdom Metazoa; phylum Chordata; class Aves; order Passeriformes; family Sylviidae; genus Acrocephalus; species Acrocephalus scirpaceus. The sequence goes on from OU383782.1 coordinate 2,042,902, forward strand.
AGGGGATCTGTGTTCCTTGGAGGAAACAAAGACTCCGTGCAGGTCTTTGTGCATACCAGACTAAGGAGATGTGTCTGAGATTCTCCTGGCAGTGGTTGTGCTGGGGCTGCTGTGCTGGGAAGCTGCAAACTCTGCTGATGCTTCCCTGAGCTTTCTGTTGGCTGCGCCTGAGCTCTGAGGGGGGATTTTCCCATATTCCATATTCCTTACTGGCTGTGGGTAAATCAGTAAGGAATCTTCCAGAAGTGGGACAACATTCGTTTTTTTTGAGTTTTGTGCAGCCTTCTCTGGGCTTGAGCACTCAGGCAGCGCCACTGCACAGCCAAGGGCAGCACAAAGAACCAATTTGGCAGCCACTGTCCAACGTTATCCGGCCTGGATTGTGCCTTTGGGAGCGGGACCTGTTGTCCCAGCGACTGCAAGGTTAAAAGTTGAACCAGATAAGACTTCCTCTTGGAGGGCAGGCTGACAGCACACCCAGCCCGTGAGTCAGTGGCACCAAAAGGAGGAAACAAAGACAAGAAAGGTGATGCTTTTTCAGGCCTGGCTGGGGCAGGGATTGCACAACGGGCAGACGGAATTTTGTGCGGCGTTCAGGACAGAACTAATGCTAACGGCTTACTTCACTCCAGCACCAGACATTAACCTTTCTGAACTGCTTAACCTCATTTTAAACTTGGGAACAAAACCTTCACTTCCCCCCTGACTGTCAGATCAACCCCCCAAACCCCAGTCACACAAAAGCTGTGCCGTGAGGAGAAGAAGAAGAAGAAGGGATAAAGCGACTCTTACTTAAGCTGCGGATGCGACTGAGGCTTCTGCTGTGGTGCAGGCTGTGGCTCTGGCTGGGGCTGTGGCTGTGGCTCTGCTTCCTTTGATAACCTGGAGCTGGGAGGACCTTGGGCCTGGGGCCGTGGCTGCTGGGTGGTGGGTCCGGGCGGGCGCTGGGGCTGCGAGGCTGCGGGCTTTGCTGCCTGCCCCGCGGGGAACACGCGCTGGGGCTGCAATGGCTCCTGGCTTTGGGATTGCATTCCTTGGGGATGCACTGGGCCCCCTAGGTTCAGCACAAGAGAAACTTCATCATGTTATCGTTGCAAAGAGGCCTTATTTTTTTAGAGTTCATACCCAACACTTTAAAATCATCCTCTCCAACGTGATTAACTCTACTCTCGAGGCGAAAGCCTACTCACACGTGCTTGCATGTTCACACTCATTAGGAACTTGCTTGGAGCCCCCATGAATCAGCCTTAAAATTGCTAAATAGCACCCAATTCATCCCAGGCACTGACTACAAACCAAATCAATGGAGTTCCACCCAGAATAGTTTTGGCCCAAGTCAAGGAGAGGCTGTGAGGTAACTGAACACAGTAATAATATCTAATTCAGCAAGGCATTCACTATTTTCTGTGTAGTTATTGCAGTTTTCTTCCTCCAAAGTCTCACAATCATTTCTGTAATAGTCCTCTCAGATTCAGTCTTACAGCAGTAAAACAATCTCATGCTGAAACTTTCTGGCTGGTTGAAAGTATTTTCATCCCTTACTTAACCCCTTAGTGAGATATGTCAAGAACATTACAAGAAACACAAGAGTCACTGCTAACTCTTTACCAGGGAGGCACTTTACTGGCAAACCACTGCGTGAAGTGGGAAACTACAACATGCAGGAGAGACTCAGGCTGTGAAATCCACGGCTGGAAGATGCCACAGCATCATCCAGTGGTTTTTTTTTCTGCTTTCTGACTGAACTAATGCTGTGTCAGACATCAGGGCGTGCTGCTTCTATCTCAGCTCCCAGGTCTGACTGGGGTTTGCTGGACTGATGGTTGTTCAAACTGAATTTCAATCCTTGCATAGGAAAATGCACTCAGGACCTGTGACTTCAGGGGAGAAAGGATGGGTTGACATTCTGAGTGTTTGTTTGTATAACATTTCACTCAGGATAAGAGCTGTTGCAAACATCACAGAACACAACTGAGCTAGACCTTCTGGATATCAGGGAAGTTTTAGTCTTGCATAGATATTTAGTGCAAGTAAAACACTTAATCTGCTCAGGTCTCTAAAAGCAAACCTTCCTATCTAGATGTACAATACAATTTTTTTGTTTTGTTTTGTTTTTTAAATTGCTTTTATCGTTAACTTTCCCCTTACTACACGAATTCCAGTGTGTGTGTGTGTGAGGACAGCACGTGCTAATGCCTCAGTGAGTTTTAACACAGTTGTAGCAGTGTGTTGTGGTGCAGAAAGATAAATAGCACGTACTGAATGTTAAGGAATGTGCCTGCATTGTTTATTAATCTGAACCACTTTTGTAGGAAATATTTGAAGGTGATAACATGGTCTTGCAACATCTTAAATAAGGAGCTTTTTCTTATTAGCCTCCTTTCACTCAATATGGAAAACCAGAAAGGTTTCTTTCCCCCACTTGTACGTACAGGCTTGAATGCCAGAAACTTTACACTGAAGACAGATATAACTTTCTTTTATTGCACATTAAGCTGTACAAGAGATTTCACATAAAAGATATACTGCTGTCACATTTCCAGCGTTTGCTCACTTTCTTGCAGCTGGGTTGTACAAAAGGCAACAATCATGAAAGAAACTTTTACCAAAAATAACTCAACAGAACTGAACATTAAGCCTACACTGTAAAACATCTGTTCCCTGTTACCCACAATATTGCACCTAAGCATGCTGACATGCAGAGAGACATCTTGGCTTGTTTCTTGGCTGTGGGATGTAGGAATTGTGTGTGCCCCTGCGAGTCCTTCCCAGGGAACAGGCTGGAATCCTGTCTGAGACACCCAGGTCTTCCACACACACACACACACTCACACAACGCACAAATGTGGTGTGAAAAGCACTTGTGAATACTGGCACTACTCCATGCAAAAAAAATACCAACTGCTTGAAAGGAAAATCAGTCATCAGATTCAGCTCTCCACCCCAGGGCAGTATGGTTTGTTGTCTTTTAGGGTGTCTGGAGGAAAGGATTTGTGAACCTGATTTCTAGGTGGAATTTCCTTGATATAAAGAACGAGATAGCCAATGCCATCGTTGGAACGATCACTGACCCAGACAAATGCTGATCACTAAAGCAAAATATCCATGTAATTTACTGATAGGTAGTAAACAGCAGCACTTACCACAAACATTTAAATAGCTAATAATGCATACCTTAATTCTCATCTCACCAGCCAGCTCGCACAAATAAAAGAAACACTAAGAATGATGAGACTCGCTGATAACTTTTTCCAGTGTTTGTAGGGAAAACAGACGTAGAACATGGGGCTGTTTTCCCTTTAAACATAATTGTTTGCACTAAACTAATGGCCACTACTCATCTCTGTACATATTCAAGATGAAAATTACAGCTTCGTGGCTCGCTTGCAACTCAGCTTTCTGGTATGCCAGCAGCGTGCAGCTTGTGATTCTAGGCTAGATTTCTCCCAACAGATTAACTGCCTGCCCGTGGAGCTCTCACAGCATTGCATTAGAAATCACTTGTGGAAAAATCACAACAAATTCACCTACAGAAAATCTAGCAGTTGTCAGGCACCTCAGGTCCTTTTGCATGTTTGATGTCGAGCGGTTCTTAGAAACCCTATCAGTGTGGATAGCGTGGGGACTGGATTTTCTTTACAGCTCTCTGCATACTTGGAGGTGGAAAATAGGAGACCTGAGTTGGTTAAGAAAAACCACTGACGTTTTTTTTGTCTTGCATTTTCTAACCCAGGATCCTCAGCTGGTTAAAGGTACCTTGGTCTGCCATCCCCTCACTTCTCAGTATTTGCAATGAAATGAGCTCTTACAGGAAGTTTAACAGTCCTTGAGGTACTTCCCACCAAATAACCTGGGATTTAAGTCTTAGGTAAGCATAAGATTTTTTGAAAGTATTTGCATTAGTTTTCATTAAAAATCTCCGTAGACTACTAATTCAGAATGACAACAAAAGGTACTACTTCATTGAAATAGGATACATTAAATACTCACACTTTCACTGAGATATTGCACATAGGTGGCCCATTTACATAGCTTTGTAGCTAATAATTTAATGCAGAATTACTAAAAATATGAATACCAGTATGTAAAATAGAAGATATTTTAAATATTCCTTGGGAAGAACTGTGTTTTAAGGAGTCACCCAAACAGCAGACTTCCACTCGCGTATAAGTTAAAACTCAAAAGGTTCGTAAACTTTATAAAATTATAAATCAAAAGCCTCACTAGCAAATCCTAATCTAGACTTTTAAAAATATATCTGGATCACCTACCTATTTGGTCATGCACACGCACAGGAGAAAATAAAGGCTATGAGTACGGTGTGCACACACTCACAGAGTAAGCAAAGGGACGGGGGGCTTTGCACCTCGGGGGGGTTTTACTGAACGATATCGAATACTCCAAAAAATACTGTCTAACCATCCAGGAGGTACAGTGGCACTGGGCTCTAGAGAGGCACATTCTTTGTACACTGTTGACAGCAGCCCTGCAATCACAAGTTTTACAGAGGAAGGTCGGAAAGCATTACACGCACAGACAGGAACAAGGAAACAACCAGACGGGAGAGTTGACACTGCATAGAAAAAACACAGTCCAGGTCAGCACTGAAACAATGGCAAATCGAACAGAACTGGGATGCTTGCATTAGGATTGTTTCTTTGCTCTCAATTGGTTTTTTTGTTTTTTTGTTTTTTGTTTAGTTTTTTTTCCCACTTTTCATTTTTGCTTTAACCCTTGCTTTTGGTCTCAGTTATCTAAGTAGCCTGGACTTGTTTTGGTCCTACTGCAACGCCATTACAGTCGAGAATGTACTGTAAACAACCTTGAGGTGGTGGTCGCTGAGGTGGGATTTTGTTTGGCTCTGGCTCCTTTAGTGATCCACTCTGGAAAATACATTTGAAAACAGAAGAGAAAAAAAAAATAAAATTAGAGTAGCTCCTTTCCAATTTTCCACTAATTTGTCTTTATTTTCATTAGAAAACTCTTTATTGGTGGGGCTGAACATATACTTTAAATTTATTCCAGATACCATTTTTTAATTTAGCTGCTGCCTGACATGATATATGAATCCTGGACTAGTCCAAGGCTGAGCTCTTATAAAAACTGTTTTCCCTTTGCAGCATGTGATCAGGATGCAGGGACTGCCTTCCCAACCTTACCTCCATTTGGGGAAGGACTTTATCCTCAGTTCCCAGCACCATTTTTTTGTATGTCAGTGCTTCTGCTCTCTATTTTTTTTTTTAAAGGACAGACTGAATAGGAAATGGATTTCAACAGATACCTCTGTGTAATTTAAGAAATAATTTATTTTTAACTACGTTCACTTGTATCCAGAAGCGTTTGCACAGCAGGAGTTTGGCCAGTGACAGTTTTCAACTTTGATTTGCTGGCTGTAAGTGGGGAGGGAGGTGGGCTGCTCCAGCTTCACTGTTTTGCTAAGCAAAATGAAAGAAGAAAGCAAAAACCACAGACAAATAATAAAAATAATTGAAGTGACTTCATGCTTCTCCATCTGACACGTTATTAGAAACACATGTAATACTTCACTTTTCAAAACAGGAGGTTGATTTGGCAGCATCCTTTTCACATGGATGCTTGTGAAAGGAAAAGATGGGCCTGAACCAAAACCTTGGAGCAGAACACCCTCTGGGAACAGGAGTATTGGAATCCAAACTTTGTCACAGGCCCATCTCTAATATTTTGAAACGTGAAAGACGTTAAATCATTGGACATTATAGCTTAGGATTTGTTTTTAAGGATCCAGAAATGAAATTGCCATCTGTCAAGAGGAAAAAAATGCAGAATTTATTACAGAGCAAATGCAAAATCAATTAAACACGTTTCTTGCAGAGCTTACTGGGATTTTTTTTCTGATAGATTTGTATTTGATCTCGCTCCTGGTGCTTTATTTACAGAATAAATCTTGCTCCTGGTGCTCTGAATCCCTGCCCAGCAATGCAGCTGTTGAGTTCTACACGGCACAACAACCCTCCAGTGCATGCAGCTGCTGCAAGTCGCTGTGTCTGCTTTAGCTGCATGAATAAAAGGACACAGGGCAGCCCCAAAACTCTCATTATTCACCATTACCGACCTGTAGGAGGAGTAAAAAGGATCCACACAAACTCTGCTCCTTGGTTTACCTGACCCACTCACACAGTTCCTGGTGAGCGTCACTAAAGGGGTGAGGATAGGTAGAAAACAAGAAAATTTTGTAAGGAAAGATGAAGCCACCAGAAAAAGCCCCAAAGTGTGGGTTGGACTCCTCTCTTTTGGTTTCCCTCCCTGTGGCTCTGTATTTTCTTGGGCTTCGGATTTTTACTGCTAGTTATTGCACGCTGATCCCCATGGGAACAAATTCCCATTCTGATACCAATGTCTTTGTTATTTTGTAAATACTAAAGTACTAAATACTTTAGTATATAAATATATAGTATATATAGTATATCTATATATATTAAATACTAAAATACTTCTCATACAAATTTCCCCAAACAATCTCTGTCACCTGTTGTTTTGCTAAAGGAGAAGAGACGCAGTCCTTCTCCGACCAGTCACTGCCCTTTCAGCACTCTGTGTTATAAAAGGGCAAAGATTTAAAAAAGTAAAGCCTCCTGATCATCAAGAATTGTCTGTGTGCCTTCTTTCCGCCTCATCACTGTAACACCTCCCTGCTCTGGTTGTCAGAGCCTCGTGTGGGAGCTGCCGCGCTGCCCCGGGCCCATTCACTGTCCCAGGCCCATTCGGTGCCCACTGTGTTTGTGGTGCCCGCGGTGTTTGTGGTGCCCGCGGTGTTTGCAGTGCCCGCGGTGTTTGTGGTGCCCGTGGTGTTTGAGGTGTTTGTGGTGTTTGTGGTACCCGCGGTGTTTGCGGTACCCGCGGTGTTTGCGGTGCCCATGGTGTTTGTGGTACCCGTGGTGTTTGCGGTGCCCGTGGTGTTTGAGGTGCCCGTGGTGTTTGCGGTGCCTGCGGTGTTTGCGGTGCCTGCGGTGTTTGCGGTGCCCACTGTGTTTGTGGTGCCCACTGTGTTTGCGGTGCCCGTGGTGTTTGTGGTGCCCATGGTGTTTGCGGTGTTTGCGGTGCCCACAGTGTTTGCGGTGTTTGTGGTACCCGCGGTGTTTGAGGTGCCCGTGGTGTTTGCGGTGCCTGCAGTGTTTGTGGCGCCCATGGTGTTTGCAGTGCCCGTGGTGTTTGCGGTGCCCATGGTGTTTGCGGTGTTTGTGGTACCCGCGGTGTTTGTGGTGCCCGCGGTGTTTGTGGTGCCCGTGGTGTTTGAGGTGTTTGTGGTGTTTGTGGTACCCGCGGTGTTTGCGGTACCCGCGGTGTTTGCGGTGCCCATGGTGTTTGTGGTACCCGTGGTGTTTGTGGTGCCCGCGGTGTTTGTGGTGCCCACGGTGTTTGAGGTGCCCACGGTGTTTGTGGTACCCGCGGTGTTTGCGGTGCCCATGGTGTTTGCAGTGCCCGTGGTGTTTGCGGTGCCTGTGGCATTTGTGGTGCCTGTGGTGTTTGCGGTGCCCGTGGTGTTTGCGGTGCCCGTGGTGTTTGTGGTGCCCGCGGTGTTTGAGGTACCCGCGGTGTTTGCGGTGCCCGTGGTGTTTGCGGTGCCCGCTGTGTTTGCGGTGCCCATGGTGTTTGCGGTGTTTGTGGTACCCGCGGTGTTTGAGGTACCCGCGGTGTTTGTGGTACCCGCGGTGTTTGCGGTGCCCGCTGTGTTTGCGGTGCCCGCTGTGTTTGCGGTGCCCATGGTGTTTGCGGTGTTTGTGGTACCCGCGGTGTTTGAGGTACCCGCGGTGTTTGTGGTACCCGCGGTGTTTGCGGTGCCCGCTGTGTTTGCGGTGCCTGCAGTGTTTGTGGTGCCCATGGTGTTTGTGGTGTTTGCGGTGCCCGCGGTGTTTGTGGTGCCCGCGGTGTTTGCGGTGCCCACAGTGTTTGCGGTGCCCGCGGTGTTTGTGGTCCCTGCTGTGCAGAACGCGCTCACTGAAACACCTGCGCTGGCATTGGGAGCTCCCTGGGGACCAGGGCCATCAGCCCAGAGTGCCCAGCTCCAAGGCAGCCCTGCAGGAGCAGCTCCTGCCCTGCCCCAGGGTTGGGATGTTCCTGGCACCCCCTGCTCTGCTCCTGGGGCAGTGGGACATGCACGGAGTTCTGGGAGGGAAACCACCAAGATTGGGCCTTCAAGAGCTCCAAGGGTTTCTTTCTGGAGGCCCATGTGACTTTGTTAGAAAGCACAGAGTGTGTTTTATAATTGTAATTATCATGATTAGCACGTGATGAGCTCCCTGCCCTTCCCAAGGGCCACAGCCCGAGCTGGGGCTCTGCAGTGGCACAGGGTGGCCAGGGAGGGTGTGAGCTGTGGGAAGTGGATTTGTAGAGAGACTTTGGAGAAATAGAACTGGGAAAGATGTATTGTGGTAGGACCCACGAGGGGTAATTTTAGATGATTTGCTTTAAATCATTAGCAACATTGTGTAGCAAAAGCTGATAGGCCAAACCCCATATATATATATAAAAAAATATAACTATAAATATATAATATAAAATATAAATTCTAAAATATAACTATAAATATAGATTATAGATTATAGATATAGATATAAATATAAATAATATTATATTTTACAAACTATATACTATATAATATATAATATAATATATATTATATGTAATATATAATATGTAATAGATAATGTGTAATATATAATATGTAATAGATAATAAATATGATTATATAATATATATTATAATGTATTATAATTAGGAAATAGTTTGGCTTCTGATTGTAATAGGGTGAATTGTAACATCTGGACCCTCTCACCCTTCATATGAGACTGAAAATGGAATAAAAGTTTTTAAAACTCCTCTCAGGAGCCCATCTCTAGGTCAGGAAAAAGGAATAACCCAACAATGAGCGTTACCCTTTTCCTGCTAAAATAAAGGCCATGTAGGTAAAACTGGTGTTTTATTTAGAGGCACAGGCTGGCAGTTTAAATTCACATCCAGTTTAATGTTAGAGCAACATCTGCAGGGCCTCTGTGTGCCCCCTGTGTGCCCTGAGGCTGGAGCAAATCTGCCATTTGTTCTTGCTCTGAAATGTCTCAGGTTTTATCACAGGACTGCAGCCCTTACGCAATATCTCCCTTCCCACAAAGAGATGATTTTATCCTAAACCAAGCCTTCCATAAACATTATAGGAGCTCTGCTAATCCTTCCCTCAGCTCTGCTGAGAGTCTTTTCTGCTCTCCTCGAGTGCATTTTCTGTTGAAGGTGTATTTTGTATTTCCCCCTCTGCAGTCACTGACTGCAGCTGTCCTGATTTTACCACCCACACATCCTTTTTTTTTGTTTTAAATTCTTTTTTTTTTATTCACCAGATATCACCTGGTGCTTCCAGGAACCTCACCCACACTCCAGGCCAATCACATGGGTATATTACTTTTGGCTAATTAGCCAACCCACCCAAGCTGACCCAAAAAGTCTAATTAGCATCACATTCCTAATTGAGAAACCTTACTCATGGTTCTTCAATGGGCTGCAGTAATCCAGCCCTTTTCAAGAGCCTTTCTTTCAGACACTCAGAAACCTTGATACCTGATATTAAAGGCAGGCTTTGAACCAGCCTTGTTTGCTGCCCTGAGCCAAGGCCTTTAATAAAATCCAGGCTCCTAAACCCCCAGTTTTTGGCAAATGAGCTGCAGACTGTTCCTCTCAGCCCTGCAGGGTGGTGCCAGAGCAGCTGTGGGAGCTCCTCTGTGAGCACAGCGGCTGGGCCAGACCTGCCCTGCACACAGACTCTCCCTTCTTGCTGATTTTCTGTTTCCCTTTGCTGCCCAGCCTACGAATTCACCCTCCTACCACCTCCTTGTAGCTCAAATTTATTTTCCTGTGCTGCAGCTCTGACCTGCAAACAGGCTGAGCTCAGACACTGCAGGGATCAAAGGGTTAAATGCAGGGGTTTACCATGGAAAATGGCCCTGCATGGGTCCTCATTGGGATACTCAGGGCTAAAGAGCAGAATCAGAGGTACAGGAGAGTGTTTGGGATGGTTTAGGGCAGAATCTGTGGCTCAGGAGTGTGTTTGGGATGGTTTAGAACCTTAAGAACAGAATCAGTGGCACAGGAGTGTGCTTGGGATGGTTTAGGACCTAAAGAACAGAATCTCTGGCACAGAAGTGTGTTTGGGATGGTTTAGGGTGGAATCTGTGGCACAGGAGCATGTTTAGGATGGTTTAGGGCAGAATCAGAGGTACAGAAGTGTGTTTGGGATCGTTTAGGACTGAAAGAGTGGCTCAGGAGTGTTTTTGGGATGGTTTAGAACCTAAAGAACAGAATCAGCAGCACGGGAGTGTGTTTGGGATGGTTTAGGACAGAATCAGAGGTACAGGAGTGCGTTTGGGATTGTTTAGGACTGAATGAGTGGCTCAGGAGTGTGTTTGGGATGGTTTAGGGCAGAATCAGTGGCTCAGGAGTGTTTTTGGGATGGTTTAGAACCTAAAGAACAGAATCAGCGGCACGGGAGTGTGTTTGGGATGGTTTAGGACAGAATCAGTGGCACAGGGGTGCGTTTGGGATGGTTTAGGACAGAATCAGTGGCACAGAAGAACGTTTGGGATGGTTTAGGATTACCTGAGTGAGATGCAGCAGCTGATGGCAGGAGGAGCCCCTTAGGATTTCATTTTTTGGAGCACAATTTCCACATCCCACGTGAATTCCCATGGAGAAGGGGCTGCTGATGCTGACAGGAACATTCTGAGGGCTGCCCAAACCCCTCTCCTGCTCAGAGGGGTTTGCTGTTTAAATAACTGCCCCAAAAAACACAGCTCCCCTTGGGGAAGCCTCTAAGCTGCAATCCACTCCAGGGATTTCTCAGCTCTGGGTAGAACAAGTGAGGATTTGGCTGCCTAAGGACCTTTAGGGATATTACCTAATTACAGCCAGAGCACAAACTTCTCTACTAATTTAAAATATAAATGTCTCTAGATGTCCCTGTGGCACTTCCTTCCTTTCCATGCTCACCTGAAACTGCCTCCTTAGAGTTTTAGGGGTAGAACTGGCAGAAAAAGCTGTTTATTCTTCAAATAAATTGTATCAGAATTTGATCAGGGCATTACTTCTTTTTCTACCTTTATATAAATGCAGATTGGATTCTTAGACACTTGAATTTTGAGCAGTCTGAAGAATGTTGAAATGGGTGGGAGCAAAAGCAGCAACTTGGCAGGGAAATAGCCCTTGGGCAAAAGAGATGCTAAACAGAGTCCCAGCAAAAATTGATTTTGATTTGGCTGAGGTTGAAGACTTTGTGAACTGCAGTTGGAGCACGTAGAGTTGTTTTTGGGTCTCGTTTGGTTTTCTTTGTAATGCAAGGACAGGAGCTTTCCACAGGTATTTCAATATTTGAGGGGAAAGCCATGGTTTTCAGGTCAAGAAGAAGAGGGGTCAATTGAGAGTTGCCAAAATATGAGCTGAGTTAGGGCTCATAAAGGAACAGGAATAAATAGTAAGACAAACAACAGGAGAGCTAATGTGTGAAAAAAAATGAACAAATGTGATTGCTAAGGAGAGAGGTCACTGAGAGAGTTTAAGTGGAGAGTAAATAGTAAATGAATGTTTGAGGTGTTATAAATTATGATAAACACAGCAATGAGGGCAAGATGGCAGCTGGGATAAAAGCTGAAAATGAGATGCAGGTAAAAATGAAACATTTTTCATCTCAGAAATGAAAACCAGCTGACTCATGAAACACAGAATTTTTGCCCTTTTTTTTTTTCCTATGGACAAACCAAGAATAGATGAAAATGAGCTGCTCAGGGCTTGGGTTCTTCCATCATTTCTCTCGATGCCTCTCCTTGTTTCAAGATTCCTTGTTTCAGGAATTCCATACCAGGCCTCTCTAAAAACTGGGGCTGGCCAAGTTACACTGGAGAAGGTAAAGCACTGCTGATCCAAAATTAACCCCAGCTCTCAGTTTGATGAGAAGTGGGATGTCAGCTTATCAGGGAAAAGGAATTTCTGATAATTTCTGAAGTTATCAAAGCTGCTTCCACAGCCAGGCAATCATTGCATGAACAAAGATGATTTTTTTCCATTTCTTCTTCAGCTCTTTTGTTGCTTGAAGAAATCAAATTTCCACTCGTGCTTTTGGAGCAGGGAATGTTCAAACTTTCAGGCAGCTCTTCCCAGGGAAAATGTTGTTCCCCCCAGCCAGGGAGGGAATGAGGAATCTGGGACAGCAGCGAGCTCCCCCGTGTGCTGACACTGAGAGCAAGGGCAGCTCAGAGCAGGGAAAGAGCTCAAAGATGGGGAAAAGCAGGGAAAAAGGGTTCAGGAGATCCAGGAGAGCATCCTGGGACTGGCCAGGTGAATAAAAAAGGGCTCAGGAGATCCAGAACATCCTGGGACTGGCCAGGTGAATAAAAAAGGTTCAGGAGATCCAGAACATCCTGGGACTGGCCAGGTGAATATAAAAGGGCTCAGGAGATCCAGGAGAAGATCCTGAGGCTGGCCAGGTGAATAAAAAAGGTTCAGGAGATCCAGGAGAACATCCTGGGACTGGCCAGGTGAATATAAAAGGGTTCAGGAGAAAATCCTGGGACTGGCCAGGTGAATAAAAAAGGGTTCAGGAAATCCAGAACATCCTGGGACTGGCCAGGTGAATAAAAGAGGGTTCAGGAGATCCAGGAGAATGTCCTGGGACTGGCCAGGTGAATTAAAACGGTTCAGGTGATCCAGGTGAACATCCTGGGACTGGCAAGGTGAATAAAAAAGGGCTCAGGAGATCCAGGAGAGCATCCTGGGACTGGTCAGGTGAATAAAAAACGTTCAGGAGATCCAGGAGAACATCCTGGGACTGGCCAAGTGAATTTCCTCTCACCTTTCCCAGCCTTTCCACACTCACAGAGGACAAGGTGGGGCTGGGCAGTGCCAAAATCCTGGGCTGAGGGGTGAAGTTGTGGGGAAGGTTTGGACCCCTGAGCCCAGGGATTTGGGGTGATGCTGTGCTGTGTCTGCTCCTCCAGTTTTAACAACAAAAAAGGTTATTTTAATGACTATTTGGAAATATGGGATGGGAAGTGATCCTTGCATGAACAGGAGGAGCTTGAAGTCTGCAGAACTTCACCTCGAGGCACAGAGATCCATCCTTACTGGATCCATTCAGAGCTGCAGTTAATCCCTGGAAAGGAGATGGTGCAGCAGCCTCAAGCCCAGCCTGAGAACCCCCATTTAGTGTTTGTAGGATCACAGAGCCCTGGAGTGCACAGAAAAGAGGAGACACCTGAGCTCTCCCCAAATTAAAGTGAATTTCAGGGCTCTGCTGAGAACCAAACACAAAAACCTTTCCCAGCTTCTCCTCTCTCTCCTCCTGGTGCTGCTGCTGCCCTCGGCCACCCACGGGAGCTTTGGGGGCTGCTCTGAGCTCTGCCAAACTCTCTGCCAGAAGCTCCAGACCCTGGAGGGGGATTTGGAAGCAGCTGAGGACAAGTTTGCTCTGCTGGGAGCTTCAGGAGTCCATCCCCACATTCCAGAGCTGGAATTGTGTCTGTGTGAGAGGGTTGCTTATTTTTATTTTTATTTTTTCCTATGGCCAAATCAAGAATAGTTGAAAATGAGCTGCTCCAGGCTTGGATTCTTCCATCGTTTCTCTTGGTGCTTCTCCTCTTTTCAAGGTTTTGACACACGTTTAGCACGTGGTGCTTATTGAAAATAAACTGGGCAGAATTCCTGCAAGTTAAACACAGAGGAAAGCCAAGCCCCTCTGCTTAACTGGGGATGGTTTAAAGGGCAGAGAAATCAAACAGAAAAGTCAAGTGGAGACAGGGAATAATAACAAAAAAAAAAAAAAAGAGGAGAGGAAAAACCCACCACAGTGGGGAATGGAGGGAGACCGAGGAAAAGCCTCCAAAAAAAAAAAGATATTTCTGTTAGATTCAGCTTAAATAAACAGGATCAGAGTGTAAAAATAGATGAAAAATAAGATAAATTTTTTTTAAAAATCGAAGGATGGTATCTATGATAGTGATTACAGCACTAAGGCTGAACAGAGAGGTCCAGCCTGGGCTCTCCTGCCCTGTTTGTGTCTGTGGCAGCTTTTCCCTGGGCTGTGACCTTGGGATCACTGCTTCCCTTGCTCTGGTTTGGAAATTTGGGGTTTGCTCTAGAATGGAATCAGGAGAATTTTTGCAAGATTTTTTTTTTCCAAGATTTTATTAAAAAAAACAGCCTGTGGGACCAAAAATCTAATTCTCACAAGATCAGACAGGCCAGGATTACTTTAAACCCCAAATATTTTCTTTTTCTTGAGGAGAGGGACCATGGAGTGTCAGAATTCCCAACACCACTGGCAGACTGGGAGATGATCAGGAGGCAACAAAAAGTTAGGAAAAACCATCATTGTGTTGTGGGACTGAAGACAAAAAGAGAATATTGATGTCATGATGTTTTGGAGAAATGTGGAAAAGCATCAGTTGAGTATAATGATGGTTTTGTTTTTCAGTTTTAGCAGAGCTTTGTGGCTTTCTGAATGAAAAAGTCAGAACTGCATCCTACAGACAGCTGAATCATCCAAATCCTCCTGGGCCTGAAGCCTGACCCTGCCAGGGGCTTTTTCCTTTGGGATTCTCTTCAAACTTTGTGACCAAATTTTATCTTTTTGTCTTTTTTTATCTTTTTGGCTTTTGTTGGCTTTTCTGCAGCAATCATTTCTTTTTCCAGGTAAACTGCTGGTGATGGGCATCCAATGGCGAGCACTCAGAAATTTTAACAACAACAAAAAATCAGGGTAGTACACCCAGAAAAGTTCATTTCATTTGGCCAAATTTCTGTTGATGTCAGTAGAAATTTTGACCAATTAACCCCAAACCTTATATGATTTTTTATGACAAATTATATGACTTTTAGTGTATTATTCTAGAATCTAAAGGCCATCAGATCCATTCAGAAGGGCACCCTTGGTTATTTCTTGGCACACTGAAGCTGAGCAGGATAACCATTATCAGTGTTTTGATTAAATCACCCTCCTTTCATGGACAGCAAAAATCCCAGAGTGTTGATTTATTTTTTGGTTTTTATTATTTATTCACCTGGGACCTCTGTTCAGGGAGAGGCTCCAAGCCAGCTCTGAGCAGCTCCTGTGCCTCCCTTGGCTCTCACTCCATCTGCTGGTGCAGGAGCTCAGGAAGGATTTTAAACCAATTAATTTCCCTTTCACCATCACTTTGTCAGTAAAATTCCTGCTCAGTCATTGCTTTGTTTTGTTTATGTCTTTATATATGTTTATTTCAGTTACTTGTATGTTTATTTCAGTTATTAATATGTTGTGTTTATGTCTTTATATGCTTGTTTCAGTTATTTACATGTTGTACTTATGTCTTTATCTGTTTATTTCAGTTATTTATATGTTGTACTTATATGTATTTATATGTTTATTTCAGTTTTTGATATGTTGTATTTATATGTATTTATATGTTTATTCCAGTTATTTATATGTCATATTTATGTGTATTTATATGTTTATTTCAGTTATTTATATGTTGTACTTATATGTCTTTATATGTTTATTTCAGTTTTTGATATGTTGTATTTATATGTTTATTTCAGTTACTTGTATGTTTATTTCAGTTATTAATATGTTGTGTTTATGTCTTTATATGCTTGTTTCAGTTATTTACATGTTGTACTTATGTCTTTATATGTTTATTTCAGTTATTTATATGTTGTACTTATACGTCTTTATATGTTTATTTCAGTTATTGATATGTTGTATTTATATGTTTATTTCAGTTATTGATATGTTGTATTTATATGCTTATTTCAGTTATTGATATGTTGTATTTATATGTATTTATATGTTTATTCCAGTTATTTATATGTCATATTTATGTGTACTTATATGTTTATTTCAGTTATTTATATGTTGTACTTATATGTCTTTATATGTTTATTTCAGTTTTTGATATGTTGTATTTATATGTATTTATATGTTTATTTCAGTTACTGGTATGTTTATTTCAGTTATTAATATGTTGTGTTTATGTCTTTATATGCTTGTTTCAGTTATTTACATGTTGTACTTATGTCTTTATATGTTTATTTCAGTTATTTATATGTTGTACTTATATGTATTTATATGTTTATTTCAGTTATTGATATGTTGTATTTATATGTTTATTTCAGTTATTTATATGTCGTATTTATGTGTATTTATATGTTTATTTCAGTTATTTATATGTTGTACTTATACGTCTTTATATGTTTATTTCAGTTTTTGATATGTTGGATTTATATGTTTATTTCAGTTATTTATATGTCGTATTTATGTGTATTTATATGTTTATTTCAGTTATTTATATGTTGTATTTATATGTTTATTTCAGTAACTGATATGTTGTATTTATACGTATTTATATGTTTATTCCAGTTATTTATATGTCATATTTATGCGTATTTATATGTTTATTTCAGTTATTTATATGTTGTACTTATATGTCTTTATATGTTTATTTCAGTTTTTGATATGTTGGATTTATATGTATTTATGTGTTTATTTCAGTTATTTATATGTTTATTTCAGTTATTTACATGTACTTATATGTCTTTGTATGTTTATTTCAGTTATTTATATGTTTATTTCAGTTATTTACATGTTGTACTTATATGTCTTTATATGTTTATTTCAGTTATTTATATGTTATATGTTTTTGTATTTATATGTTTATTTCAGTTATTTATATGTTGTGTTTATATGTTATATATGTTTATTTCAGTTATTTATATGTTGTACTTATATGTATTTATATGTTTATTTCAGTCATTTATATGTTATATGTTTTTGTATTTATATGTTTATTTCAGTTATTTATATGTTGTGTTTATATGTTATATATGTTTATTTCAGTTATTTACATGTTGTACTTATATGTATTTATATGTTTATTTGTTATTTATATGTTGTATTTATGTCTTTATATGTTTATTTCAATTATTTATATGTTATATCTATATGTTTATTTCAGTTATTTATATGTCGTATTTATATGTATTTATATGTTTATTTATTTATGTTGTATTTATATGTCTTTATATGTTTATTTCAGTTACTTATATGTTGTACTTATATGTATTTATATGCTTATTTCAGTTATTGATATGTCGTATTTATGTCTTTATATTTATTTCAGTTACTTATATGTTGTAGTTATATGTATTTATATGCTTATTTTAGTTATTTATATGTTGTACTTATATGTCTTTATATGTTTATTTCAGTTATTTATATGTTGTAGTTATATGTCGTACTTATATGTCTTTATATGTTTATTTCGGTTATTTATATATCGTATTTATGTCTTTATATATTTATTTCAGTTATATGTTTTTATTTATATGTTGTATTTATGTGTCTTCATATGTTTATTTCAGTTATTTATATGTTGTATTTATATGTCTTTATGTGTTTATTTAAGATATTTATACGTATTTTTATGTTATCGATATTAAAGATTTTAGAGTTTATTTTCCAGCATGAACTTTGTGGTTTTGGCATATTGCAACACCTGCACGTGGAGCTCCAATGTTTAAAATAAATCAAACTTTGTTCATGGAATGGGGGCAGATTTAAATACATGAACGTCCCTCATCCAGCAGCTCCAGCTGAGTCCTGCCCCTGGTGTGGCCTCGTGTTCAAAGGGGGACAAAACCACCTCAGTGTAGGGAAAAAAATCCCCAAACCATCATTTTATACTTGTGATAAATAAATTTTTCTGGGTGAACTGTGCCCCGAGTGTGGCCTTTTACAAGGATGTGGCGAGCTCAGGCTCTGACTTGTTTATTTTCTGCTGCTTTTCCTAATTCCCTGTGTTTATGTTGAGATCTAAAAGAGAAACAGCTGTTCTTATATTTTCATTAATGGAAAAACTAAGAATTTTTGATTAAAATAAGAACACACAGATAAACATTGTGTGTGTATATATATATAAAATATGTATATATATATAATTATATATGTGCACACAATGTAATATTTATGTGCACATATATAACTGAATATATGCCTAATATAGATGTATATATAATATAATATAATATAATATAATATAATATAATATAATATAATATAATATATATAATATATTATATATAATATAACATAACATAATAATATAATATAATATAATATAATATAATATAATATAATATAATATAATATAATATAATATAATATAATATAATATAATATAATATAATATATGCTGTGTATATATACACATAATACATATACAAATATTTATAATATTAACATTATATTATAATATATATATTAAGGTAGCCTAATAAAGAATGTATTTATATTATATTGAAATAATAATAAAAAAAGAAAGAAATGCGTTACAATAACGTGATGAAAAACTTTGGAGAATGGAGCATTTTTGATTTGTAAAATCTATAGAAAAGCAGATTTTAAATGTGATGCAGCTCATGGAGGAGGACGTAATTAATGCCTTGGAGTAACAAATAACAGATAAATCCCCAAATCCAAATTTCCAAAATTCCAGAGAAGCCACAAGGTGTCGCTGGGATGCAAACAACCAAAATGCTGCAGTAAAGGGGCACCACCTCCAGCAAAATGCCAATTTTCAGAATGGTTTTTGACTCAAATAACCTTTGGAAGGTGCTGAATTTCAGGCTCTGTGATTGCTGTGCCCCATCAGGAATTTTATTTTCCTTTGCTCTTTATGAGTTTTGCTGCCAGTGGTTCAGATTCTATCCCGATACATTTAGGAAGGCATCCACAAGAACCGTGTAAGTATTTTAATAAGAAATGTCATTTATCTCACCAAGGACTAGGATTTAAAAGACTTTTATGGAACTAATGCTGAATTCTCCATTTCCACACAACTCCATGAGGGGACCCTTCCCAATTAAATGTGCTAAGATCAACCCAAATAACTGCATTTTCTGGTCAGCACAAAAACTCCTGTGACTGGAAGCAAATTGCTGCTCATCATAAGAATTTTCTTTTTAAAAATCCCACTAAATCCAAGGGATGGGAGGTAACAGAACTGTGGCTGCTCCTGTGGAAATCCAGGAACAAGGAGTTTGCTGATGAATTGGTTTTTTTTTCAGGAATTCACATTTTTGTTATTTACACTGTCCACGTGTGCTTCAATTTTCTCTCTGGGCATGGGACAATAAAAGTGGATAAACTACGTCATGCAAAGGGCCAGGGAATGGAGAATAAATTGATTTTATGATTGGTTTGTTAGCACTGTGCCACTCCTTTCTTTGACACCAACCAGAACCAGGATGTGGCTGGGAATTCTCTGCTCCTTGTGATGTCATCACATCGTGGATATTGTGCACAAATCCCTTCCTCCTGTCCTCCCATTCAGGAAATAAATCTTTATTCTTCCCTGGATCACCCAACAGGACTGAAGGAACATTTTCCTACCAGGATTTCCCTCAGCTTCAGCTGCTCACGTGCCCACAAATATTTGCATTTTATGCAAAATCTCATGGTCAATGTCGTTTTCTCTGCGGAATTTCCTCCAGCACAACTCACCTCTGGGCAGTTCTGAGTGGATGTTTGACCATTTTTGTTGTTTTACACACAAATGTAATGGTCAAGGAATGAGCCTGAGCCAGCTCCTGCAGAGCTCTGCAAATCCAGAGCAGATTCACTGGGTAGTTTAACCCATTTTCTTGATTTTTAGGAAAAAATTTGAAAGAAGCTTCTCTAAAGATCAGTCAAAAGTCGTCAAAGAGGTCAGAAAATATGGAAAATCCACAATTTTGCTGCCTGCAAGTAGAGCAGGTTTGTTTATGGAAAGTTTTTAAGATGATATTCCCAGATAAAGTTCTATTTTCAGCATGGTTTGGGGTAAAAGAAATGATCATGACTTCACTAAGAGAAACAACTTCGTTTTTGAAGGATTTTTTTTACCACAACAGGTGGAATTTCTGTGAGTCCAAACCTCCTCCTGCCCAACTCCTCTGCCCTCTGTGCACCAGCAGAACTTGCTACAGAGTCTGGGCAAGGCTTTGCAGACAAATAAACAGAAAATAACGTAGAAAACACATATTTTAACCCCCCCCATTCAGATATCCCAAGCTTTGATGGGTTTAACAATGCCAGGAGCTGCCCTGGGTGAGGTTTCCCATTGGAATTTGCTCCCTCTGGCACTGGGACAGGGAGAGCTTTGCCAGCCTGCAGAGCCCTGCAGGGCCAACCCTCCCCACCAGGACTTGGCTGCCCAGGGCTAAACAAAAGCTGATTTGCCCAATCATTGCTTTGTTTTCTGATGGATGCTTAATTGGAGTGGGGCTGACCATTAAAAATTATGGCATGTTTTTATGTCCAGTGCTACAGTCTGGACTAAAATAGAAACACTTTTAACCCCCCCAATAATTTATAATATAATAATATAATAATATAATATATAATATAATAATATAATATTATAAACTATTATTATAAATAAATATTGTTAATTTATTATAAATAAGAGATAAATATTATCTATTTATTATAAATAAGAAATCAATATTGTTAATTTACTATAAATAATAAAATAAGAAATTCAGAGCGTGGCACATCTGGAGCTCTATTATTGACCATGGGCTGCTCATTTCAAAGCAGAAGTAGCAAAACTCAGCAATTACTTTTTGATATCTCCAGTATTTTGGTTTCTACACGTGCACAGAGCTGATTTGGGATAAATCATTAATGGTTTTGCATTTTGTGTCACCTGCAGATGAACTGGGTGTTCCTCAAGAATAGGAAATAATTTCTTAAATTAGGAAAGGCTGCTCAAAAGTGAAAGGGGCAGCTTTGTTTTAACAGGCTGATTTTTACTCCTGGCAAAACCCAACTAAAAATTAACTCCACGTGAGGAGTTATCTGCTTTAAATTCCACAAATGTGTTTCATGATTCTGCCCTAAGGCTGGGAAGAGGAATGGGTGTTTGCAAACGGAATCTTCAGCACAAAATCAGGTCCCCTTTACCTGCCCTGAGCTGGTACAATGAGGCCAATTTGAAGAGTCTGATTAAGAGATTCTTAAATTAAAAAAAAAGAGAGGAAAACTAACAGATATTGCAAATATTCTGAAGCAGCATCTCTGGTGTTCACAGCATTTTTTTGCTCAAGTGCAATCCTTAATGTAAGGATAGGTAAGGAAAAGGAGATAAATGTGGAGTAAAATCTTGTTGCCATCAGGAAGGGCTGAATCCTTCAGGAAAAACCTAAACCAAACAGGAACCTGCCAGAATCCACCATCCCAGAATATTATCTCTGCATTCACCCAAAACTCTGGTTTAAGAGCAAAAATCCCTTTCCACAGACGTGCTGAGTGACAGCAATGACTGAGGAATTCAGGAACCTTCTAAAAATGCTCCTTGGACCCAGTTTTCATTCCGGACCCAGGTGGGCAGTTTTTCCTTGGGAATGCTTGGAAACTTTATTTCCATCCAACAAGCAGCCAGTTCCTTTGGATGACAGCAATATCAGTAAATGCTCCTCCTCCCCTGGCTGCTCTGAAACCCAGGACAGCCTACCCACGACCTTACATTTTTTTCCCCAAAATGCAAAATATCAAATGTGACTCTATTCATGTGGCAGCGATGTCGGTTACTACTTTAAATTTTGATTTATCTTGACTTGTATTGACTGGATAACTCTAAATGTGACTCTTTGCTTCATTTTAATACCTGGATAATCTGTTGTTCCTAAAAAGGAACTATTTTGGCAAGAGGTGATTTAATTTTTCCCCTTCTCCTTTCTCTCTCAGTGCCCTTTACAATGGACTTGAGTCATGTTGGATGGAAACTTCTCCATTGTACGTGGTTCTGTGGCTGAAACAATTTTGTGCTCAGTTTCAAGTGGCTGCAACATAAATAGAAGCCACACCACTCAGTTTTTTTTTTTCATGTGGGATGGGGTATTTTTGTGTCTTAAAGCACGATGAGATATTTGAAGAACAAATTAGTCACTCTGCCTCAAGAACCGCTCTGTCTGAGGTAGGCCACAAAATTGTTCTCAAATTGTTTACCTGGTGTGGAGCCTGCCAGGAGCAAAAATAGAGCCTTGATTTAGGCTTGGTATTTAGCTATTTAGGCCTGGTAATTCCTGGCTTACAGTTTGGCTGGTTCTGGTGCTCAGCTGATGCCCGTGGAGTGCAGAGGTGCAGGGCAGCAGCAGAACCCTTAACGGGTCATGGGCAGGGTGGGTTTGATGATATTTTACCTACAAACTGTTCTAGTTCCTTACCACCCTCATTGTAAAGAATTATATATAAATATCTAAATATCTTTCAGTTTAAAACCATTCCCCTGCCTCTCAGCCCAGCTAAAAAAAGAGATTTATAAACCTCCAGACCCCCCCAGGTCACCCCACTTGTTACTGGCTTCTATTTAAACACTCACCCAACTCCTCACCCAGCAAATTCCACCCAGCAAATCCACACCTCTCCCAACTTCTCTGCTCCCAGAGCCTTTTACAGAAATGCCACACTCCCCCAAGTTATCGAAAGGATCAGTACAATAAACTCCATGTTTTTTAAAGCCTGGAAATGGAAACACAAAGGGGAAGCCAGCTGGTAGCAAAGCCAGGGGCAGAATTCTTCATCCCCACACTTTAACTGTCAGGCCATGAAAGATAAAATAAGTGAAATGCAACTTTTTGCAACTTCTGGCCCGTGTCTTCTACTATGCTGAACATATTTCAGGAGTTTCTTGGATTTCTAAGGTATTTTCATGAATAGCAGCACATTAAAAAAGAATATAAAATAATTAATTTCTCACAAGAACAAGAATTGCTCAGTATTTTGACATCCTCAGGACCAGGGTTTTCTATGACAGCGCTTCTAAGCATTCCCATGATATTTTATAGTTGGGACTGAAAGGGAGGAGTACAAAGCCTGGTAATTCCCTGAACCCACAGGTAGAAACACAGCAACACTTGCACTCCTTGATTATATCTGGAACAATCTCACTGCAATGCAACAAACTGATAAAATTGTTGGTGAATTCTCCAATCCTTGAGGCTCCACAGGTGTCCGGATTCTTGGAGGAAAACCTTGAGCTTAAAACGACAGACCGAGATGCTCTCTTTTAAACTGAATTTAAATTTAATTTTATCCTACCTGAGGCTGCTGAGTGGCAGTGGGTCTCTGAGGAGATGGAATAGGAGTTTTGGACAACATTTGGTTCATTTTGCTTACGACTAACTCGGTGATGTGCTGCCTGTCTTCGGCCTGGTGCTCCCCGATCAGGGGCATGGCACAGTCCATCACCTGCAGAATGCAACAGGAGATCAGTGCTGGCAAGGAAATGGCAGGGAAATGTTGAAAAATGCAGCAGGACATCAGGGCTGGCAAGGAAAAGGCAGGGAAATGTTACAAAATGCAGCAGGATTAGGAAGGAAATGGCAGGAAAACATTGCAAAATGCAACAGGACATCAGTGCTGGCAAGGAAATGGGAGGAAAATGCTGCAAAATGCAACAGGACTGGGAAGGAAATGGCAGGGAAATGTAAAATGCAGGAGGACTGGGGAGGAAATGGCAGGGAAATGTAAAATGCAGCAGGACTGGGGAGGAAACAGGAGGAAAATGTTGCAAAATGCAACAGGACCAGCAAGGAAATGGGAGGAAAACATTGCAAAATGCAACAGAAGATTGGTGCTGGAAAGGAAGTGGCAGGGAAATGTTGTAAATTGCAACAGGACTGGGAAGAAAACGGCAGGGAAATGTTACAAAATGCAACAGGACTGGGAAGGAAATGGCAGGGAAATGTTACAAAATGCAACAGGACTGGGAAGGAAATGGGAGGAAAACATCGCAAAATGCAACAGGAGATCGGTGCTGGGAAGGAAAATGTCAGGGAAATGTTGTAAAATGCAGCAGGACTGGGAAGGAAATGGCAGGAAAATGTTGCAAAATGCAACAGAAGATTGGTGCTGGGAAGGAAATGGCAGGAAATGTTGCAAAATGCAGCAGGATTAGGAAGGAAATGGCAGGAAAACATTGCAAAATGCAACAGGACATCAGTGCTGGCAAGGAAATGGGAGGAAAATGCTGCAAAATGCAACAGGACTGGCAAGAAAATGGCAGGGAAATGTAAAATGCAGGAGGACTGGGGAGGAAATGGCAGGGAAATGTAAAATGCAGCAGGACTGGGGAGGAAACAGGAGGAAAATGTTGCAAAATGCAACAGGACCAGCAAGGAAATGGGAGGAAAACATTGCAAAATGCAACAGAAGATCGGTGCTGGAAAGGAAGTGGCAGGGAAACGTTGCAAAATGCAACAGGACTGGGAAGAAAACGGCAGGGAAATGTTACAAAATGCAACAGGACTGGGAAGGAAATGGGAGAAAAACATTGCAAAATGCAACAGGAGATCGGTGCTGGGAAGGAAAATGTCAGGGAAATGTTGTAAAATGCAGCAGGACTGGGAAGGAAATGGCAGGAAAATGTTACAAAATGCAACAGGACTGGCAAGGAAATGGGAGGAAAACATTGCAAAATGCAACAGAAGATTGGTGCTGGGAAGGAAATGGCAGGAAATGTTGCAAAATGCAGCAGGACATCAGGGCTGGTAAGGAAAAGGCAGGGAAATGTTACAAAATGCAGCAGGATTAGGACGGAAATGGCAGGAAAACATTGCAAAATGCAACAGGACATCAGTGCTGGCAAGGAAATGGGAGGAAAATGCTGCAAAATGCAGGAGGACTGGGGAGGAAATGGCAGGGAAATGTAAAATACAGCAGGACTGGGGAGGAAATGGCAGGGAAATGTTGCAAAATGCAGCAGGACTGGGAGGAAACAGGAGGAAAATGTTACAAAATGCAACAGGACTGGCAAGGAAATGGCAGGAAAATGTTGCAAAATGCAACAGGACATCAGTGCTGGCAAGGAAATTCCTCCTCATCCCTGCAGGAGGGCAGGGTGTGTATTTACAGGGTTGCTTTTAGCAGGAGTACACAGGAATGACAGGAATGACACGTGTTCCATCAGAAAATAAACAAGAAAACAGCAACTCTGCAATGCCTTCCCCTCCCAAACTCCCACAGAATGCAAAGAGAAAGAATCTTCCAAATAAAGGCTCACTTCACACCTGGGCACTCTTTGGGAACAGGAGGAGGAAGCACAGGGCTGATAAGGAAAATGAGATTTTTTTAGGCTGTCCAGTGACCTGAAGGAATTGTTCTCTGAAGGTTCCCCCTTTTGTGGTTCATGAGCACTGAATTACAATGTGGAAACGCAGAGTAAAACTTCAGCTTCCCATCAGTTTGTGGAGTTTTGCCAGGGAATCCAGATCCTTATTGATTCATGATAAACTTTAAATGACGCCTTGTTATTATTGATAACATTTTTACAAAGCAGTGTGGCTGCAAAGAATAAGGGAGAATTTCTACAGAGGAGGCAGGATAGCAGAGAGGCAGATAAAAATGCATTTCCATTCCAACACGAGAGGTTAATAGTGCTCAGTGGTTATTTACTGCAGCCATTCTGAGGAATAAAACCAATCCTGAATTCTGCCACTTCAGTGGGTCCCCAAGCATTTGTTGTTTCCCCAGAATATTTGTTATTTCTCCAGGATATTTGTTATTTCTCCAGGATATTTGTTATTTCTCCAGGATATTTGTTATTTCTCCACAATATTTGTTATTTCTCCAGGATATTTGTTATTTCTCCAGGATATTTGTTATTTCTGTTATTTCTGCCACATCTGTGTTTGTTTCAGGGGAAATAAAAGCATAACATAACCCCAACCATTATTCCAAGGGCTCTGGGTATTCCCACTTGGAAAAATAACAGGATTTAATTGACTTTTGGGGATCTGCAATCTTTTTGCATGTGCACGAGGGCAGGTCCATGTCACTCTGCTGTTTGCCACGGGTTTGGGGGGGAGAATCTTGGGGAGAATTTTGGGAGAATTTTGTTCTCTGAGGGGTGCACAGGGATCAGTGTGAGGAGCATGGACACACCCACGTTCTGTGCATCCCTCCTGAAATGGAAGGGATTGAGAGGCAGCAAAACTCTTCTCAATTCCCCAACCTCCACAGAAACTCCTCCTTTATTACCAAAGAAAAGAGTTTTCCCTTCCTTCTTTTAGATGCCCAAGAGTTTCTAGGAATTAGACACAAAAGTTGGGTGGTCCAAGAGATGTTTGGATTTAAAAGAACATTGCACCTCGTAGTAGTTGGGAAGAAGCTGCGTTATAAATATTATAAATACTATAAATATTATAAATATCATAACCAGTATAAATAGTATAAATATAAATATTATAAACACTATAGATATAATAAATATTACAAACATTATAACTATTATAAATATTATAATTAGACTATAATAATTATTAATCAATTATTAGTTGTATTTATATAAAATAATAATATAATAATATAAATATAAATAAATAAGTTTTTCAATATAGAAATTTTTCCTGCGTGGCAAAGGCCACTTTGTCCCAATAATGGGATGAGCTGGAAGTCCCAAATAATTTCCATGATTCTTCTGTTTGTTCACTTACAAAATTCACTGGCACTGTGTGTTGGCAAAGAAAACGTTGGCGATGCCTGTGCTGGGATTTTCAGACCTTGGAGGTCTCCTCTGAGCTTCCTCACAGCCAAAAGGCTTTAAAATAACCCCAGAGCAAACAATGCAATAATAATTGAACTCCAGAACAAATGTTTCCTTAGAAAGGAATGAGTGGTTTTCCACTCTATCAACAATAGTAAAGAGAGGTTTAATAATTACACTGAAAGGTTCTTTAAAGTTTACCAAAATTATGTTTTAACAATCATAATTTTAAGTGGAACATCCCAATGTTTTCCATTGATTGAGAGGAGAGTTGATCAACCAGGAAGAGTTGGTATTTCTAAAGGTGTAAAACGCAGCCTTGCAGGTTGTGTGGCTCTTTAATATTAATTTCTGCTCGCTTACTGCAATTTTTAAAATTGTATAAATGCTTTAAAAATCTGCTTCCTTGTATCCTGAGCTGTTCCTTGCAAGAGGAATTTGCATCGTGCCTGGAGGGACCCAAAGTGCCAGGACTGGGAAGAGTTAATAATGACTGAACGTGGAAGGTTTTGGAGTGAAGGGCATTGGATGTTCAGTTCTCCACTGCAAACCATCTGGTTTTCAGAGCAGGAGTGAAGTTTGGGCTCTAAAAATCTCTTTTAATGAGAGCTATTTTTAAAAATATGCCCTGTGGGGTGTAGATGAACCCCCCTCTTACCCAAAACCAGTTAAAAATTTCACAAGAACACAAAAAACTCCTCCTTTTGTTTACCATCCACTTACATTAAAACAATTACTTGGAATGACTGTGAAATAAATTGCCCCCAGTCAGGTCCTGCTGAAGGATTAGGCAGGATTAAGATCTGCAGGATTGGGTTTGGACTGAATTTCTGATTTTAAGTACTTCTACAACTGCAAGTTCACACATCAGCTTCCTTTGGGAGATCCTGCCATGGTGTTCAGCAAAAGTGAAAATAAGGAGCCTTGAGGTGTCAAATCTCCACGTCCACTCCAGCAGAGAAGTTGAATGAAGAATTTTCAGGCACAGCCACAAACTGAGGCAGATTCAAACAGATTTGGCATTAAAACCAGAGCCACTTGCCCTTATCAATCTCTTATCACTGGGATGGGTTTTGACCTTTTTCAGATCCTTGGATTTGTTGTCACAGGGGCACCAATATTGTTGTGCCAGCCCCTGGCAAAGCAGCTGAGATCCAGGTGGATGCTTTACATAAATGGGGTTTGGTGTATTTTCTTTGCCTTTCAGAAAATCCAGCCTATTTTCATTCCTAGTACCAGAGTTAACGACAACTAATTCATACTTTTATTTTATATAAATTTATCTTAAGAATATTTTGGGCAACAGCAACAGCTTTTAAATCCTGTGAGTGACTGCAGGAATGTCAGGCTGGCATTTCCCCCCCTTCAGAAGATTTGACAAAGTTGAAACATACACAAAGCTCC
The DNA here is from genome assembly GCA_910950805.1 of Acrocephalus scirpaceus scirpaceus. Taxonomy (NCBI): domain Eukaryota; kingdom Metazoa; phylum Chordata; class Aves; order Passeriformes; family Sylviidae; genus Acrocephalus; species Acrocephalus scirpaceus. The sequence goes on from OU383782.1 coordinate 2,070,879, forward strand.
CTGTTTATAAATAGTCTATTTACAGCCTGTGCTAGATTTAAAATCCCATTCCACCCCAGCCAGTTTTTAGTTCAGCATATAGTTCAGCTATTTAAAATATTGGAGTTTCCCACTAAGAGGATTTCACAGAAAAAAGAAAAAGGACATCTGTAATTTATAAAATCAAATGCGTTCCTTTTGCAGATGCCAGTAAAAACATGGCTCGCCATGAATTACAGTCACTTAATTCAGATCTCTGTGAACGTGCATTTATATCTCAGTGTATTTTCATTTCAGTGCCAGTTCTTTGGGGTGGATTTCTCTTATCACCCAGGGACTGACTGTATAAATTAGTGGGAAAGGTGAACAGCTAAAATTTGGGATGCAGGGCTGAGACTGGCAAGAAAAAGAAGAGAAAATCTGGAATTAGGAAGGGAAGTGGGATGGGATTTATAAAGGAGCCAGAGCAGTTATAAGATTTCAGTAATTTCAAAAAAATCCCACACCCAGCTCTGCTGCACCCTCAGTTCACCCCCAAGGATGCCCTGGGCAGAGATTTGGGAAGGGCTGGGAAAGGCAGAGCTGGAGAGGTGAAACCAAGGGCAAAGGCAAAGAATCCTGTGAATAAAGTGGGAAAAGAGGTGTTTCCTTGCAGAATTTCTTAGGGAACAGGGCATGACATATTTTGGGATTAGGTATGAGCTATTCCAAGCTGGGCCTCAGATTTGGGCCTGTGTAGCAGTGGCAGATAAGTAGCAGATAAGCCTGTGGTGCAGTAATAAATGAGATTAAAGTGTGTTTAGGCATTTCATAGCACAGTTATAGTAAATTCTCAGAGGCTGCCTTAAGGTTGGGATTGTTTGAATTCTTTTCTATCTGAATAGCAATTAGGAAGCACCTGTAACTGTGAACTATCTGGAACTGTGTTTAACCTGCCATTTTGGGATAATAAATGGAGAATGCCTGATGAAACCACATTGGTTGTGACTCTGTTGCTCTGTCCAGCTTCCCATGTATTAAGGAGAGTCCCTGGTTTTGTTTTCTCTTCTTCCTTTTTTTTTTGGGGGGGATGCTGAAATACAGGAGGAGCCGTCAGTCAGCGGTGCCCAGGGAGCCTGGCAGGAGACAGGGATCTCCTGAGGGAAAAACCCCAGGAATTCCAGGAGAAATAGGGTAAGTGGGAAGTACAGAGCAAGGGGAAATAAATCAGGATGGTTTTGATCGTCCATGCTTGGGAGGGTGAGAACTGGGCAAACCATTCCCTCTGGTCTGTGAGTACAGCAATGTTCCAGAGCAGAAATGATGAGAGACTTTGGAGTTTATCAGCTGTTCCAGCTGGATTTAGCTCCCTCCCCGACCTAGCAGAGGATATTTGGTCCTGGCTTCCCATCCAGGAGAAGCAGCTGAGCTTCTGCAGAATTCGAGGCCAAGAGCAGAACTTTCCATCCAACTTGCACAAACAGTTTCTTCATTTCATGCGTTGGTTTTCAGTGGCTGAAAGTTTTATTCTAGAAATCCAGCCTGCATCTTTCGAAGTCAAAAATGCCACTTGGGAGCTAATTTTATCTTAGCTCGGGGCGAAATGAGGCAAGTGGGAATAAGGCACCTGCAGCAGCCCACTTAATCTAAAACAAAACTTAGGAGACTTCTGGGAGGCCACTCTGAAGGATTCTCTTCCATTTGTTCTCTTTTACTGCTCTCATCACCACTCTCTCAGCTTTTATTTAGTTTCCCAGAGCTTTGGTTGTCCAAGAACGAAACAGGAAAGATAATATTCAGTGGGATCAGAAATACAAACAATGCTCTGCTCCTTCTAGTATTGAAATCTCAGAAGTGTTAATTTAAAAAGGGGAAAAAGTTGTTATAGTTAAGAAGTTAAAAGTTTAACGGGCCTTGATTTGATGTCTCATTAGGAAGATGAGGGGAGGCAGTTAAGTAGCTGCATGTTGCAGTGGTGTGTTAATAAAAATCCTGTTCCTACAGCTCGACTGATGCTTGGCAGCTGAGAATTCCCACCGAGGGGGAAAGAACAGACACCAAATGAAGAGATGAGGCTGTTACACAGAACCACAGCTTGGCCCCCATCCTGATCAACCTGACAGCCCCTGTGCTCAGCTGAGCCATGCTTTAATTGGTTCCTTCCTCCCCAGGAGGGGTTTGGAGGCAGTTCCTTGGAGCAGTGACAGGCAGGGAGAGCCACTGTGTTCCTCTGGAGGAGGCAGTTTTTTCCAGAGAACCTCTTCTGTTAAAAGGCAAAGTAACCTCTTACATCCCCAGCCTAAAAATGTGCTAAGAGCCCAAACCTTCAGAGAAAACCACAGGTGGTTTTGTGCTTGAATAATAATAGTAATAGTAATAGTAATAGTAATAATAATAATAATAATAATAATAATAATAATAATAGCAGCGTCACTTTAGTATTCTGTCCTCTTCAGCAAAGCTGCTCTGGATATCTGAGGAACACTTGGGTGGAACTGTGCCCTGATTCCCGTTCCCCCAGGGTGGGTGACACACACGTGTGTCCTGCTGCTGGAGGTTACCCTGCCTGCATGGCCCAGGTGAAAATCAGGAACAGCAAACACGCAAACTGTGGTCTGTGGACCCCCATAGATCCCTATGGACCCCTATAGACCTTTACAGACCCCTATGGACCCCTATAAAACCCTATGGACCATATGGACCCCTATGGACCCCTATAGAGCCCTATGGACCCCTATAAAACCCTATAGACCCCTATGGACCCCTATGGATCCCTATGGACCCCTACAGACCCCCATGGAACCCTATGGATCCCTACAGACCCATATGGACCCCTATAGACCCCTAAAGGCCCATATGGACCCCTATAGGCCCGTATGGACCCCTATAGATCCCTATGGGCCCCTATAGACCCCTATAGATCTGTATAGACCCCTATGGACCCCTATGGACCCCTATAGACCCCTATAGGACCCTATAGACCCCTATGGACCCCTATGGACCCCTACAGACCCCTCTAGATCCCTATAGACCCCTATGGACATCTATGGACCCCCATAAACCCCTATGGACACCTATGGACCCCTATAGACCCCTATAGATCCCTATAGAAACCTATAGATCCGTATAGACCCCTATAGATTCCTGTGGACCCCTATAGAACCCTATAGAACCCTATAGGCCCCTATAGGCCCCTATAGGCTCCTACAGACCCCTATAGAACCCTATAGACCCCTATGGACTCCTATAGAACCCTGTGGACCCCTATGGATCCCTATGAATCCCTACAGACCCCTATAGGCCCCTATGGACCCCTATAGACCCTTATAGCACCCTATAGAACCCTATAGACCCCTATAGGCTCCTATGGACCCCAACAGACTCCTATGGACCCCTATAGACCCCTATGGACCCCTATAGACCCTTATAGCACCCTATAGAACCCTATAGACCCCTATAGGCTCCTATAGACCCCTATAGACCCCTATGGACCCCTATAGGCCCCTGTGCACCCCGCACATGCCAGGCCTAAGAACAATTTTTTTTCCCGTGCTGGAAGGACACAAAAGGAGAAAATTCTCCCTGTCCTGGTGCCGACAGCTTCCCTCTCTGACTGTGGCCCAGAGCTGTGCTCAAATTGCCGTGTAATAGCTGTTGGTGTCTGAATTCTTCCAGATGTTCTGGTGGATGGGAGCTTTGCAAACAGCCCCACATTTCAATGCCTTTGACAGACTCTGAATGTCCTCCCATCTCCCAGACAATTCGGCTGATTCCAGACAACGGCAGGAATTATCGCGCTTCCATCCACGCTGATTTGGTTTTTTTTAATTGCAGCATCTATTCTGCACCCTGATTAAAATGCTCTGCAAAGCCAGCTCCTGGTGGATGCTGCGGTTCTGAGAGTTCTGGGGTTTGGAAATTAGGACTGTCTGTGGTGTGGAAAATCAGGGCATTTGTTGAGGAGCAGGAAGTGAGGCAGTCTCGGTCCATTACAGAACTTGCAGTGGTTATTTCATTTTTAAAAAACTTCCCCCTTTTGCTTTATCAACTTCTTTTGGAGTGGGGAGATTCTGGAGATCCTTGCCCTGAATAAAATTCTAGGAACGTAGAAGATGCTGAAGAAATTGTGATAGGAAAGTGATATCACTTGCTTTATGGCTACACAAAGTGATATTTCTCCATAAAAAACTCCAAGTAAATGAAAAACTTCAACTTCTCAAAATTACCTACAGCAGAAACTTCTGATTCATGACGATTCAGATCTTCAGGGCACTATTAAGGCTAGAAAAAAAGTAAAGTTGTTTCCACTTCATCCTTAATCTCCCTTTCCACGGCAAGGTATAATTTTGCTGGGGTTCCCTTGGGATGGTGCTATCTATAAACCTTCCAGGAAAAGCTGCTGAGCCTGCTCAGGAAAGAAACCATCGGGGTTGGCAAAATGTGCCATCCACACTTTGTTTTGCACTTTGTGTACATTTCCTCCGACACCAAAAGACATTCCCAGCCAGAGGGTTACGTTTTCCAGCAAGTTTTGCCACTAATTTGGACCTGTGGCTTTGCATCATGACTTAAACAGTGCTCAAAAATACACAGCCTTGCTGAAACACAAATAAACCAATGCCCAGCCATCAGAAAGGTTCTTTCCTTGGCTGTTTGTAACGTGTAAAGGCAGATATTGAAAAAAAAAAGCAGGATTTCTTACCTCAAAAATATAATCTTTTCCATCCTTCCCATGCACGGCTTTAACAGCACAGATGTCCAAACCACCAAATATTTCAGAACAGGTGTCAACCCAAAGCTTGTACCTGTTTCACAAAAATAATTTGTTCTGTGAGTGTCTCATCAGGCTCTTGGTTTTCTAGAGGCTCACCTAATGATGTCTTTAATATTACATTCACCCCAAATTCAGAATTTTCACTGCATTGGATGGGTTTGGTTCCTGTATCAGGAAAATGAGTGAGAGGTTCCACCCTAAATCGTGGCCCAGTTGTTTTCTAAAGGAGCCAGGCTGGTTTTATTCCTACAGCACTGAGCAGAAGGAGAAATCCAGGCAGGAAAACCCTTCAGGTGATGCAGAAAGACCAAAAAATGACATTATGTGAGCTGTGGAGCATGCAGACAATGATTATGTTCTTCATGCAGGGTTATAAACAACTACAGCAAAACTCGAGTGGAATTTAAACAATTCCAAGGAATTCTACAACTCCTAAAAAGGCTGTTCCATACAGGGCTGAGCAGAAAAATCCTTCAGTTCATTTTGTAATGTCATGGTAAGAATGAGGATGGGCCCTTTACCCATTCTGGAAGAAGAAATATGATTTATTTTCCTGTTTCCTCTGTGAATAAAGAGATTGTCTGACCAACAAGGGGGCGAGAGAAGAAGAAGGGGGTGAGAAGAGTGAGGCAGTTCCTGTGATCCCTGCAGCACAAGCACGGAGCCCTGAGAGCCCAAAGGCAAGGACTGAATCCCAGGACACCGAAAGCCTTGGGAATGTTCAGTGACTCCCAGCAGGGCTGGGCAGGGAGGAAATGATGCTGGAATGATGCAGGCTGATGTCACCCACTGAAGGGCATCACTTGCTAAGAAAAACCCCATTTTTAGAACATTCATTTCTCATGAATTCTCCTCTCCCCTTGGCTCACTCTTGAGTCTAAAGCAGAGTTATTTCCTCTTCCTGCCCCTCTCCTACTCCAGCCCTGGAGCCCCGATGATGGATTTGCCACCTCATAGTATTTTCCACTGAAAAAAAAAACCAAAACCCCACTGCTGTAATAAACAAAGCATTTGATTTCATTGTGGGATCAAAGGAAATTCCTTGCTGGGCTGAGAGTCTGATTCATGTATAAATATCTTCAGTAACAGCATCCTTTCCAAGTAAACTGATTAAGTCACATTCTTTGTATTTTCTTATATCAAAACTGTTCCAGTGGAAAAGTTTTTCTTTTAAGCGGAATAGAGAGAAATTGATTTGAAAAGATCCTGATGGTAATATCTTAGCAATGAAAATAATTTTTTTTTTCCTGTGAGAAACATGGTTTTTGTCCAATATAAGAGGGGTTTTTGGATGCCTGACAATTCCAACATCTGTAGATGCACTGACTGACTGGACTTTCTGCATGCACTTGCTTATAAATAACTTTTTTCTTTTTTTGCTGTAAAATGTTGTGTATCTTAGAGAGTCACGAGGACAACAAAAGTTGTGTTGAACAGTAAATATCTGGACTTGAAATGGAAACAAAACCGAGGAAACCTTCTCTAAAACACTGCCACATCAATCAGATTTATGAAAGGATATTTAATAGCCCATCTTCTGCCAACAAACACAGAGCTGCAAAACTCCATTTGGGAAGAGAGGTTTTGCATGGAGCAGCCTGGAGTGTTTGAAAGCCAAGGCTTGCACAGCAGGTTTAACAAAAGGTCACGGTTCCTCTTTTCCCAGAGCCAGGGCGAGCAGCAGCAAGAAAGGATCAGGGATCAGGGATCAGGGATCAGGGATCAAGGATAAAGGATCAAAGATCAAGGATCAAGATCAAGGATAAAGGATAAAGGATCAAGGATCAAGGATAAAGGATCAAGATCAAGGATCAAGGAGAAAGGATCGAGGATCAAGGATCAAGATCAAGGATAAAGGATCAAGGATCAAGGAGAAAGGATCGAGGATCAAGGATCAAGGATCAAGATCAAGGATAAAGGATAAAGGATCAAGGAGAAAGGATCAAGAATCGAGGAGAAAGGATCAAGGATCGAGGATCAAGGATCAAGATCAAGGATAAAGGATCAAGGATCAAGGATAAAGGATAAAGGATCGAGAATCAAGGATCAAGGATAAAGGATCAAGAATCGAGGAGAAAGGATCGAGGATCAAGGATAGAGGATCGAGGATCAAGGATAGAGGATCAAGGAAAAATGATCAAGGATCAAGGATAGAGGATTGAGGATCAAAGAAAAATGATCAAGGATCAAGGACAGAGGATCGAGGATCAAGGATTGCTGCCACGGGGCAGTACCAGGTGTGCCAGGTGAGGTGGGCACAGCTGGCACAGCTCTCTGGGCAGCAGCAGCTCTGGCCCAGGGGGTAAAAGAGAAAATCTGACCCTGAAATGTGCTGCTCCTCTGCCTCCCACTGTCCCTTCCTGCCTCCCTCTTCTTCTGAATTTCTGAGATTTGTATTCAGCCACCAGTGCCCACCAGGCAGTGCTTTCAAGGCTCTCCCTCCCCATTCACGGCGTGCATTAAAACCAAACTGCAGCAGCTCTGGTGGTTTTGGCTGTGCTGTGACTCTGCTGCAGCTCCTCAGGAAAGTCTCTTTTTCTCCTTGTGTGCCCTGCTCTGCTGTGAGAGCTCCGTGGGCAATCCCACAAAAGTGGGGCTGTGTCACCCACGTCCTTTTCTCTTAGGGGAACACATCCACCTTTTCCACACTTTTGGCCTCATCAGCACAAAGGGAGTTTTGTTTTGTTTTGTTTTGTTTTGTTTTGTTGGCCGGTGTGTTGATGGGAAAATCCCTATTCTGCTCTAAGTAACTCTCCCTGACAAACGGGAGCAGGAGCAAAGCTCAGGGAGCATTTCCAGCAGGAGCAGGGCGAGGGAGAATTTCCCACTCCTCGGGGCACAAGTGGAGTTTGTGTGTTTGCACACAGCCCACGGGCTGTAATTACACAGCCCGGAGCTCACTGCTGCCTCTCCCTCCCAGGCAAGACATAACCTCACTTTCTAGAGGGAGGTGGGAGGGAATGAGAAAGAGAAAATAACGTGGCTCCGGTCCATCCCCAGAGGGGAGATCAGTGAGGACACAGTCTAGACAGGGGCTGGCCAGCAGGGAGCTGGAATTCCCGGCTTTCTTGTTTTCACCTTTCCAGGGCAGGCAGTGCTTCAGTTCCTGTGTCTCCCTCAGCTCGTAAGAGGCACCAAGTTGTAGGTTCCAGGCTTTAATAAAAACCCCCAAACCAACAACCCCCCCCCAAAACCAGGACTACTGTTGAACTTTAAAACACCTTTTAAATTACACTTTTCACTGTACTGACTTTATTTCAGCTTCCACCGGTGGCAGCCTTTGGAGAAGCTGAACAACAGAAAATTCACAGCCATCCAAAAGCCTCTGAGATTTTGTTTTGCACAGGGAAAAGAGGTTTATGTGTTGTGGAGTGAATGAGGATTGAGAAAAGAGTTCTGAGCTTCAAAGTGGTGCTGCATGAATGTTTTCAACTGGACTGCACGAATTATCCAGGATGAGAATAGGAAGGAAAAGGAAAAGCCAGTAAACCAAAGCACAGAGCTGGAAGGATGGCACAGGGGAAATAAAGCTTCAGGGTATCCCTGCAACAGGGGAAAAAGCCTCACAGTGCAGTTCAGTGGAAATTTATAAATTGAAAGGAATTTGGGACTGAAAGTAGAAAGGAGAAATGGGGTTGAAATGGGCAAAGTGCAGAGTGCATTGCTGGGGACGTAGAAGGATGGCAGGATGCAGGAGGAAAGTTTACAGGAGTGTGCAGGGTGTGACACTGGTGGGTAAGAGAGGGCAAATGAACCAGAGAAATGACTGACAGGTTGAATCTGTGAAATTCAACTTTCTGAAGGAAATTCCAGCCATTTTCTAGGAGCAGATGAGGATGGAGGAACCCAAGGGCTCCCGTAACCCCCGAGGCTGGTGAGTGTGAGTGGGTAACTCCACATGCAGCTCCTGGCTCTGCCCTTTCACCTAACAGAGATTCCTTTCTCCCCAAACAAGCACAATGCATGCACTTACTGTGAACTGGGTACCAACAACAGGATTCTTTAAAAATCCACTTAAAATAAAGCACCATTAATTTTTTTTTTAATTACCTTTTACACGAGACTCCACTTACTTATCTGACATAGCAATTTGTTCCAGCATGGCAGAGCCCGTGTTTGTCTTCCAGTTCCCGGATATGGAAGTTCTCCTGCAAGGGGGAAAACATTACAAAGGCAGCCAGTGGTTCCATGTGCTCATTATTCTCATTATTCTCATTATTCTCATTATTCTCATTATTCTCATTATTCTCATTATTCTCAGCATTGACACCTTTTCCCTCACTGGCAGCTTGTGACAGAACATCTGAACCTGAGCATTCTCAGGAATACTTTGTACTGCAGGTACAAAGAATGGCTGTGAAATTTCTGTTCCCCATTTAGTTATTTCAGTTTTTTTTTCTTAAAAAAAAACCCCAGCCTGCTTTGAAGGGGCAGTGTTAGAAATGAGCTGGTGGCAGCTACAAAGGCACTGAATTATCTGGAACACGCTGGTATTGCAAAGGTAAATGTCAAGAAGCTTCAGCTTCTCCTTTCAAACCCACCCAGTTGTGTCCCAACACTTGAAAAGCAACATATTTATGTTTCTAACACCTCTGAAATGACCTCAGATGTGTTTTGGAGCTGGATTTTGGTTTCTCTTCCAGTGTTCACTCTTTGCTATTTACTGATGTGACCTAAACACTCTGTGTCAGTTCACCTTCTTCTATTAACCTCCAAGAAAGAAAAAAACAATCCAGGTAAAGTTTTTTTCTCCTCCTCAGACCTTAGGACTGCTACCAGGGCTGAGAAGATTACAGCTTTGAAAAGCTAAATGCTGGACTGGGAATAGGCTATGGATACAAGTTATGAAGTGTTTCCAGTTAGTAAAATCAAGGGAACATCTGCAATGTATTAAAAGTACATCAGGCAGCAGCCAGAGCTCTCTCTCCATTTTTCCATTAAGTTAATTACGAGGGTCAGTAGCAATTGTGGGGGAATGTTGACTTTTCTCTGGGACCCTCATAAAGTTTAAAGCATAAAGTTCTTCTGTGGTGCTGTGAGAGAGGGGAGAGGAGAGGAGAGGAGAGGAGAGGAGAGGAGAGGAGAGGAGAGGAGAGGAGAGGAGAGGAGAGGAGAGGAGAGGAGAGGAGAGGAGAGGAGAGGAGAGGAGAGGAGAGGAGAGAAGAGAAGAGAAGAGAAGAGAAGAGAAGAGAAGAGAAGAGAAGAGAAGAGAAGAGAAGAGAAGAGAAGAGAAGAGAAGAGAAGAGAAGAGAAGAGAAGAGAAGAGAAGAGAAGAGAAGAGAAGAGAAGAGAAGAGAAGAGAAGAGAGAAGAGAAAAGAAAAGAGAAAGGAGAGAAAAGAGAAAAGAGAAAAGAGAAAAAAGAGAAAAGAGAAAAGAGAAAAGAGAAAAGAGAAAAGAGAGAAGAGAAGAGAAAAGAGAGAAAAGGGAGAAGAGAGAAAAGAAAAAAGAGGAAAAAGAGAAAAGAGAGAAAAGAAAAAAGAGAAAAGAGAGAAAAGAGAAAAAAGAAAAGAGAAAAAAGAGAAAAGAAAAAGGAGAGAAAAGAGAGAAAGGAGAGAGAAAAGAAAAAAGAGAAAAGAGAAAAGAGAAAAGAGAAAAGAGAAAAGAGAAAAGAGAAAAAAGAGAGAAGAGAAAAGAGAAGAGAAAAGAGAAAAGAGAAAAAAGAGAAAAGAGAAAAGAGAAAAGAGAAAAGAGAGAAGAGAGAAGAGAGAAGAGAAAAGAGAAAAGAAAAGAGAAAAGAGGAAAGAGGAAAGAGAAAAGAGAAAAGAGAAAAAAGAAAAAAGAGAAGAGGAGGTGCTGTTTGAGTGCTGTGTGTAAGGAAACCTTGCCCAGCAAAGAGGTTATGTTGTGATTTCAACTCTATTTTTAAAGGTGGTGTTTATATACATGTGCCTGCTTAAAAAATGAATAATTTTAGGTTCATTACTACTCTACACAGACATTCTGCATCAGAGAGAAAATCCCACAAATCACAGTTCCATCCTCTTGCAGACTTCCAGGGGAATTCATCAGAATGAACTCTTTTAGATGTCTTTTAGGAAGGAAGATGTGACCAAATCAGGGGAGAAGTTATCCTGAAGGCTTTTAGCAAGTGTTCAGTTCAAGATGCTGAGCCGCAGGGATGGAATCCCAGCACCCCTGACTGGAGAGGCACAGCTGGTTTGATTGCAGCCCTGTTTTCCCTCCACAATGGGAGAAGCTCCTGCAGAAGTCCCCCAGGGGATGCTGGGCTGGCTGTGAGGATGCTGCAGGGATCAGAGCAGGGCTGGGGAATGCTGTGGACATGGAATTAACTGCTGGAATCCCAGGAGAATGTGGGTTTGACACAGATGAACTCCAGAAGGAGAGATCAGGGTGAACTGACCCAAAACTACCCAACCAGACACCCAAAGCCCCAGAGATGATTTCTGTAATTATGCAGATGAAATACATAAATTTCCCACTCTTCTTCACTTCTGATAACTGCCAAGAGCCTTTCACATCATTATTTCCTCCTCTTTAACCAAACACTGAGCAACAAACAAAACAACTCCTATACCTTTAAGTGCTTTACACTCAGGCTTAACATGTTTGCACTCCATTTGGCCTTTGCAAGAAGGAAGAACTGTTTTAGAACTGCTAAACAATTCATAGTAACCTGAGCTTCCCCTTTTCCAACACCTTCCTGCTTTATTTAGTAGCATTGGCAGTATCCAATCCAAATTGCTGGGACAGGGACTTGTCATCAGAGAAATATGTAGAAATGTCTGCCTGCTATTCCTGGGTAGGCAGCCTGCTCTGTGGTTTGATCCTCCAGCACTGTTCCTTTGCTTGAGGTGCTTTAATTTTGGTTTATTGGCCTTTGGATCAAAGAGTTTTAAGCCCTGGACTCACAGCCCTGCGGAGATTTCGATACAGGGCTTTTGTATTTCTGTTTTTCTACATTGTGCGTGACCCTTTTAAACTGGATTTCCTTGAAGTCATCAGGATGCTGCCTGGGTGCCCAGGGCAGTTAAGTGTGTGTCACCCAGCCTCAGAGGGGCTGTGGTGGTTACAGGGATCCTGTCCTGCCTTCTGGGCCGTAATCTCTACTGACAGACGATAAGCACCAGTGTTTGGTGACTCATGGATCCACTTAAACCACAATTTCCCACAGAATTATAAAGCCGAGGCTCTTAATAACTCTCTTTAAACTACAAAAACAAATGTTCAGCTGGTATTTTCTGTGGTGGCTCTCTAAGTGCTCTGTTCCTGTGTCACAGAGCAAAATGAGAACCAGCTGGCAAACAATATTCTACTGACATCATGTATATGTATGTGCACATGAAGAATTCTTCAGACATTTGGTAAATCTTCTCCTTTCCATGCTGCTTTGTAATAACGAGTCAGTATTTCATTTTGGTGCGTGATTTAAGTGTATGAAAGGATCTAGAGGAAAAAAAATGAGCGCTAGGCTTTTAGCATTTGGATGAACCCAGAGTTTCTGAGTAGAAACTTAAAAATAAATAAAAGGTAGGAGGAACAGGCTGTCATTTTAACTTATTTTTGCTGTCCCTTAGGCCAACTGCTTCTTCTGCGAAGAAGAAACATTTATGTTTCGGAATGATAAATTTACTGTGGCTGACTCTTCCAAAATTATTCCCGACATTGAACAGCATTTTAATTTCAAGTCAAAGGGGAAAAAAAAAAAGAAAAAAAGAAAAAGAAAAAAAGAAAAAAAAAAAAGTGGGGCTCTCGTCTACAAAATGTTGTGGCCCAATTTCTGTCACAGGGGATGAGCCCAATATTGCATCTGGTACCTGGCCATCAAGAGCTGGGCCTTATCCCCAAAACTCTGCCCCTGGGAGCTGTAAAAGTGGGAAAAATCAGCTCTGTTTATTAGAGAAGAGAAAGATGGGCAGCACGACATAAGGAATCTGCCTGTTAGAGCACCAACAAGAGAGAGAAGAGAGAAGAAGGGAGAAAAGCCCCGTCCAGCCCTGCAGTGTGGCATGGAAATCTCCGTGGGGGAGAAGAAGGCTGGGATTGGGAGTGGGAGCAGAGCAAGGCTGGGGAATGGCACTGAGGAGAATCCAAGGGCTGAGGGACGTCCTGGGGATTGGGAACAGCTCTGGCATGAAGGGTCAGCACTGAGGGACGGGAAGGTTGAAGCAGTCTGGGAGAACAGCAGGCCTGGAGGGCTGGAGCAGGACTCCTCCATGTTGGGGTGGAGGGACGTGGTGCTGTCAGGAAAAGTAGGATGGGCATCCTCAGAGAGGGGGAAAAACCAGGAAAAGTCAGGTCTGGAGCACCAGGGTGAGACAAACAAGCAGAACTGGAATTCACCCTCCTGGAGAAGCTGGGGGTTTTATCCCTGTGTCCTCTGCTGCAGATTCTCGAGCCTGTCGGGAGAGGTGGGGGAGGCCCAACACCCCTGAATTCCACAGGGAGCTCGAATCACAGCCCTGTGCCACTGAAAACATGGAATAACTCTGAAAACACTGAATAACAGAGCACTCCAGACACCTCTGGATCCTTGTGAGCTTTCTGAGTGCCCTGCCTTGCCCACTGTACAACTCCAAATTCCCAACGTGCTCCTTTTACAACGTTTGGCCAATTCTGGGCTCCAAATGGAGCAGAAGGACGGAGTGTCCACACTGCAGGGTGGGTCTGACCCCTGGGAACAGCGTTTCCACCAAGATCTGTGCTTTCCTGAGGCCCCACACGTGTAAAGGAGCAGTTGGGGGATTTCTGAGCTGTTTTGGGAAGGTCAAACCTTGGACATTCTTTCCTTCAGTGCCAGGTGAGGACAGAGCAGCAGCTCCTGGGACAGCAATGTCTTGGTGGGAAGTCAAGAGTGTGTGGCCTTCCAAAATCCCAATTTATCAGGAGATAAATTTTTCCCCTTCTCCCACCCTGGACCAAAGTTTCTATTTCCTCATGGCTGTTCTAAATTCTTTGGTTCTGAACATAAACCCCTGTCCTTTAAATTATAAAACATTTTATGGATTTGCTTTAACCCAGCTCCAGCTTCTCTCAATATTTATGGTTTGCTTGCAATTCTTTACTGATAACGAACCTGACTGTACCTTACAAATGATTTACAAGGATTCGCTGATCCCTCCAATGTTCAGAGCTCCTTGAGAAATATCCTTGTGTCTGGATATGTAAATGTGTATTTTTATCCATGTTCTGTTACATTTTCCCTGCCTCAGGATTGTAAATGTGAGGGAACAAAGGCACGAGATGATCTAACTTGTCACAAAATGAGAAATGCAATGAGTGTTTGTCAGATTGCACTGCCTGATGATTGAAAGAGAGTCAAAATCTGCATAAACACGGGTACCAGGGCTCAGCTGCATCTCAGCTTGGTGTGCTGCTCCAGCTTAAATCTGTCTGTGAAGCTGAAACCTCCTTTGAGCCTCTCTTTGGTTGTGGTCTTTACACAAACACCTGGGCTCTGAAACGAGCAGAGGTTTTCATGCATCTCTGGGGGGGTCACTGCAGGATTGGATTGTTCCTTTGATGTGTTACCTTGAAAGGAGAGGATTTGTTCCGTGGAAGTGTGACAGTTGAGGTTTGTTTGTGTGAATGAATTCCATCCAAATTATCCTCACAGGGGAGATGTGGGCTCCATATTTCTGAGAGAATTTTCACCTTGCTGACTATTGCTAACTCCTTTTTCAAGGGAAAGCTGTCAATAATTTTCTCTTCTTAAAATACCTTTTTGATAAATAACTACTTTTCCATAACATTTCTAGGTAAACAGTGCTTTTTTCTCATAACAATCTTCTTTAGCTGTTGTTTTTCATAACTAATGTTTTCATTACTTTAATAATTCTTATTGACCAATGAAGACCTTTTTTAAGGAAGCATGCTATATAAGAAGCAAAAAGATTGTAAATAAAGCCTCCTGTTGTTCTCATAGTAAAAACTGGAGTCAAACTAGTTTTATTTTGTGTCCTACTGCGACAGGGAGAAGAAAAATTTGAAGAAAATTTGTCCTTAAATTGATGAAAAGGTATGAAGAAATCCAAATTAACAAGTCCTCCATGAAACCAAACCCTCTTCCAACTGCTCCTTTCTTTAAATGAAAACAATGAGCACAAGTTAGCAGAAAAACCCCTTTGACAGGCTCACCTGGTGTCTCATTCTCCTCCTCCCAGCCACAATCAAGTGATAAAAAGAGTTTTGATAAATCCAGAAAGTTTAAAACACTCTTTCCAGAGCGTGTGACAAGGGAGGCATCATCTCAGAGACTCACCCAACACTCTTTAAACCTCACTGGTGCTTATCAACTTTGAAACAAAAGCAGGAAAGAACATAAGGATTGGGCTCACATGTATGCCTTGTAGTTACTGCCTATTTTTTGGATCCTGATGTCATATTTGGAGTCTATGAAGGGCTCGGTGGTGGCGTAGGTCTGAGTGAGTGCTACCACGCTGGCTATGTCCTGAAAATCGTAGTGGTTGTCTACCTTGATCTGGAGCCATCAAGCCACAAGAACACAGCACAGACAAGAGAAAAAAAGAGTCATTAGGAATAAAATGTAGAACTCTGTTGCAAATGGCATTTGTGAAAAGCATGGCTTTGACAACATTAAAAAAAATCTGATATTTTGTCTGATTTCTAGGTTCTGTAACATTCCTGCTTTATCTATTTTTCTAGGCAAAATATTACCTGCTCGTCTGGAGAAAGCAATTTGCAGACACTGGGATTTTATTTTGTGGGTTGTTTTTTTTTTTTGGAAGTGACTTTAGTCAATTTTAGATCTGCAGGCCTCAGAGTTTTTTTTTAGGTGTGACACGCAATTCCAATCGATGTATGTTCTTGCTGGTTCTGTAAATTGCTCAGATAATGGAATATCTATGGAGCCCACCAGGAATTTTCACCAGGAGGGAGGAGCTGAAGGATCCTGGTGAGGGCAGGGAGCACAGAGGGCTGGCTCCAGGCAGCAGAACCATAATTCTCATTTTCCCCTCTTCTCTGAGGGGTGGGATTTCCCAGGTGGGGAACGTGATGATGGGGCACTAAATTTACATTTAAATTTACATTTACAACTTGAAAGAACAAGGGGATGGAAAAGTGGGGGATGCTGTTCTAGGGGAGAGGGAGGAGGAGATTTTAGAGGGCAGAGGGAGGACGGAGACATCACCTCTGGTCAGGGAGGGCAAACCCTGTGGGAACTCAGAGCTGGGAGTGAAGGGGGCTCAGGAGAGAAGCCTTGGGGCAGGTGGAGAATGGGAAGGTGGGACTGCACCACGCTGAGCCAAAGGGCATTTCAGGATGGGGAGGAAGCAGGCAGGATCAGCATCTCCCATGGAATCCAACATCAGGAGTCTGCAGCTCCTTGCAAGCCCAGCATCCTGCTCGCTTCTCCTTCTCCTGGGACTGAAAAGGGATCCTGAGGGTCAATAAATGGAATTTGGTGGAGATAAAAGCCTAAAGTTTAGGCTTTTAGTTCGAATTATTTGCCCCCAGCTCTCAGATGGAGAAGGACAGAGAGTAATCTGCCATTTGAGAGCCACAAACCAGACACGAAGCCTGGTTTGAACTTGATTTTCTGGAAACTGACTGGAGTGTGGGGTCTAACTGGGACCTCTGGAAATGCTGCTGCCCTTCCAGGGGAACCTTCCTTTGCTCTCTACTTGCATTTAATCTTGGATTAAATATTAATTTTAAATATTTCATAGCTAAAAGAAAAAAAATCATTTCCAGACATTTGATATGAAGAACATTTCTGTGCATCATTTCCCCTTTTCTCTAAATGAGGGGTGAATATCCAAAACACAGCATCAACATTCTAACACTTCACATATGCAACCCACAGAAATTAATTAGCTTAATTAGTGGTTCAGTCTGCCCCCAATTAAATTGGCTGCTGGACTTCCAATGATTTACTAAATATGAACCAAAGCAAAACAGTCACAGGCAAAAAATAACATACAGTACAAGTTGTAATTAAATCAGTTTTCTATCTGAAAATAGTGGCAAATATTTTGTTCATGGAGCTTTGGAGATTCAGATGATAAATGTAACTATTCTCTGATTAATTGTTTTAAAATCTAAACCACTTCTAGCACTGAAGTGTTTTCAGTGAGTGAAGTTACTCTGCAAGGACCACAGATTGTCACTGATAGCAGAGAAAATGGGATTTAAATGCTCTCCCATTGGCCCTGCACTGCGAGATAAGTGACACCAAAACATCTGTACTCACCACTGAAATGCAATTACTTTGGAGAAAGAAAGCAGCAGTTATACAGAGGTATGAAACAATCACAGACAGCACATCGAGATAGGAAATCAAAGTTCAGTATCAAGCTGAAACCAACAGAGAACCGAGGCAGAACCTTCCCACACTCCCAGCTCCAAAAAGTTGCATTGTGCAACTTGACTCTTGAAGAGTTTCAGTGCAGACAAGAAATTAATTAACGAGGTTTTGCTTCGAGAAAGCATCTCAGCACAGCTCAAAGCACATCCCACAGAGAGAAACTCTCACTGCAAAAATTTTTACACCCTGTTGTAAAAATACTCAGGGCGTGGTTTTATTTTCCTAGAGAGAGATGCTTTCTGAGCATGGACAGGCAGAGATTTACAAGGGAGGGATCTGAGGCAGAGTCTGGGTGGGTAAAAGGTAAAATATCAGGGAAGGAACGAGCATGCAAAGGTCAGGGGCAAACCCCAGGCTCCCAACATGCAACAAGCAGCATCTGCACCTTTCCCATGCCTGAGTGAGCATGTCCAATCTTCACAACAACAGGAAAGGTTGGCATTGTGAGCTGGGGGGGAAACAAAACAGGCACATTAGAGAAGAGAGACACCACGGGCTCAGTGATTAAACAGCATCGTTGAGGGGAATTATTTCAGCACCATCATAACGTGGCCAAAGCTGTTCTGGCCATGTGGGGGCTCAAACTGTTCATCCTCTGTGTTCTGGTCACTTGCTGGGTGCATTTTCTGAGCACAACGTTATTCCCAATACAGTTGGTGCTCTTAACTTTTCTTAATCATTAATCAACTTTTCTTAATCTTTTTCATTTTTTGTATGTCTTTTCACTTTTTAAACGGAATTTCTGCTGTTTCCTATTTTAAGTTTGGTTTTCTGACCCGCACTCTCTGAGGCTATAATCATTAATGATGCCAAATTAATCACCTTTCCCCCCTCATTTCCACTATTTAGCAGGGCTGTAAATACATTTTCTGACCTCTTCTGAAAGCAGTGATGTATAATTCACAAAAACTTGCTTTTAAGGCAGGGATACAGAACATCTGAGTTTTCTAGGGAGGGCTCCAGCTTCTGCACAGAACGCAGGGAATAATTTGGAATAATCCAACCACTGAGTAGGAAATCAAATATACAGAAGCATATGAAAACACTTTATCCAAAGAAATGGGGATGCTTCTGTCCCTCCAAAAGTGCTCTGAATGACCACTTTTACTTCCATCATTCACCTGAAAAAGTTTGAGATCTCCCAGTCATGGCCATGGTTGGCACTGCTTATTTTCCACTGAAAATTTCCATATATTGAACCTCTATCAATCAAGGACAAACTTCATTTCACAGGAGAGGTTTACAGCTAGAAATAAAAAGCTGAACACCTTCAACGTGTAATTAAACCGGGCAGCAGCAGGACAGTGCCACGGGCTCCAAACCTTTCCTTTAGTGCACCATAAATACAATCAGAGGCAAAGCTGATGCTCTAGGGCATAAAGTAAGAATTGCTGGAGGTTTTATGAGACATGGATTCGTTTCAGAATGACCCAAAGCCACTTGCATTACACAGTAAAGGTCACCTCTACAGGAATTTAGGAATGAAGTTCTTGCTAAACTGCAGCAACCCAAGTTCCTGCTTAGTCAACATCCAGTCACCGGTGTATCACTTTCAGATTTTTAAACCAGGCTCTTCTTTTTTCAATATTTGGGGGTAGGAGGGGAAGAAATCGTTGCCAGACTCAAGATTCATCAGGGCAGCAGCACATTTGTGTGACTGAGCAGCAAACCACTGCAGTGGGGTTTGTAATGGAAATGCTGGCAGAGCTCTGAGCACAGCAGTGCGGATGGCATCCCTGTAATTAACAGCACCACGGAGCTTCCTGTGAGCCCAAAGCTGTGGAATCCTCTGTGGGCCACAGGAACCAACATAACTCACATGAAAAAAAAATTTAAAAAATTTAAAAAATAAAAAAAAAAAAAGAAAAAAAACAGAAAAAAAAAAAGAAAGAAAAACAAACAAACAAACAAACAAAACAGAAAGAAAAAGGAAAAAAAAAAAAAACAGAAATAAAAATAAAAACCAGAAAAAAAAAGAAAAAGGAAAGAAAAGTGCTTTCTCCGTGGGCCACAGGAACCAACACAACTCACATGAAAAAAAAATTTAAAAAATTTAAAAAAGAAAAAAAAAAGAAAAACCCAGGAAAAAAAACCAGAAAAAAAACAGAAAGAAAAAGGAAAAAAAAAAATCAGAAAAAAACCCCAGAAATAAAAATAAAAACCAGAAAAAAAAAAGAAAAAGAAAAAGAAAAGAAAAGTGCTTTCTCCCTCAGAAAAATGCATTAACATCATTTTCTCTGGACTCTGATCCTGGGATCCCACGTGCTCCACCACATCCCAGCACAGACTGAGGGAAGAGGCTCCGGATGCTGCAGTTCAAAATTCAGACAGGAAAAAACCAAGCAGGCAAAATTCAATAATCCCAGCATTTCCCTTGTTTGTAGCTCTCCCTGGGACAGGCCCATGAAGTTCAACAGTTGTTATTTTGGGTTTTGAGCAGCTTTTCCTTTATTTATTATTTATAATTACTGCTATGAAAACTGTTTGCTTTGAAAAGTATCACTGAGGGGAAAAGGCCATTTTACAAAAATACTGTGGATTTTTGGAAAGCTTTCTTAAATTCAGGAAAGGAAAGTAAAAATTCTACTCTGGCAATTAAAAAAACTGAGGGGAAGAACCCAAAGAGCAACCAGAGAAAGTGAGAAATCTGCTGAGTTCATAAATGTGAGAGATGGAAGTGTCTGCACTGCATGAGCCCTTCCACACATATCTAATATACACAAAATAGAGCAGGATTAAAAAATAGGATCACCAGGACCTCTAAATAGCAATTATTTTAATTTAACAATAATTTAATTAATTATTAATTAATAATTTAATTTAATAGCGATACGGTATTGCTATTAAATAGCAATGCAATAAACTACCACTATTAATTAGACAGAAACCAGAATATTTGGCAAATATGGAACAAAATTTTCCAAATTTATAGTCAGATATGGATATGATTGGATTGGTAATAAATATTGGTAGCAACTGGAAAAACTCCTGGCTCGTTGTGGGAACACGTGCAAACAGCTGAGGAGCACACTGACATTTGCTAATCCAATTAATTAAAATGACAACATTTAAGCCATTAATCAAAATAACAACAGTGAATATTCAAATTTTATCCAGAGGGGATAAATTTCACTTCTAGACAAACACGAAAATCTAAAAAGCCAGTTCATGTCATTATTCCCTTATTGATGTCACAAGAATCATTATTATTAATGATGGTTTCTTAGCGTTTCATCTGTATCAAGCTTTTAAAGTTGAGGATTTTTTGTACTATGATTTTAAAAGGCAAATATTTTATTTTATCAGTCTTCAGTATCTGGCCACGTAAAGATTTCATGACTGTGCTCAGCTTGTTTTTTGCTGGAGAAAGGAATATTTTAGTTGGCTAAAATTCCACAATACCTCCAATATCACCCTGGCTAATCTGTGGTGCAGGTAATTCAGTGACCCAGGAGGTGGCTACAGAATTAACCAGCACAGTCCCCATCTGGATTGTTTGTTTGAATTTTTCCAAATGGAATGGAAATCCCTATACTTCCCTACTCCAGAAATTCCCTGGAGTTTCTAAGTCTGGTCAATAGAGTGTCATCCTGCAATTAAAAGTCTATTAATTTAAAATAAAACCTTCAAATTTAAGCTTCACACACTATGGTGCTCAATGGTTTAAAAGTTCTATTGTAATTTAAGTATTTTTGAACAATTTCAATACGAGCTGGGTTTGGGTTTTTTTTTTCCCCCAAGAGATATAATTTGAATTCTCCTACATTTCCCTTGAATTCTTTTAACTGAGACATAAATAGATAATATATAAATATATAATAGATAAAATATATTTTATATAAATATATAATAGATAATATATATTTTATATAAAATATATTTTATATAAAATATATTTTATATAATATATATAATACAACATATATAAAACATATAAAATATATTAAAAATATAAAATAGATACTATATTAAAAATGTAAAATATATTAAAATTAGGTTAAAAAAAAATAAAATAAAAATCCACTCTCCAACGCAGCAGCCCCATCCATTTACATTTTACAAAAGTATTGTGGATTTTGTGAAATACAGTCAAAGGCTGCTATAAAAATAGAACCAGGCAAAGATCATCTGCTAAAAAAAAATAAAAAAAAAAAACCAAAACCCTGTGCTGGCAACAATACAGAGAGCAGAGTTTTCTGAAGGTGGTATTCACCCTGCTTTCATGTCCTCGGGGTTGAGCTGACGAGAAAAGCCACAATAGGGAAAAAAAGAGGGGGCGGAGAAGCAGTGACAAAAAACCCCCAGATGTTGCATAAACATGACTTACCTCAAGTTGAGTGTTTAAATATTTATCTTTCCAATAATCCCCAAGCAAAGTTCATTTAACCACTCTGGTTCCATGTAATTTATTTGCGGAATATGCATCAGCCTAAATCTAATTTTGCTCTGCTTACTTTGGAGAAAGGAAATTAAAAGTGAAATAACGAAGGTGGCCTTTTATTCTTTTCTTTTCTTTTTTTTTTTTTCTTTCCCAGAAACAGGCAGGAAGAGCCCTAAATCAACAAACAAGCAGCAGATGTACTTTCTCTGGCCTGTTTGGTCTGCAGAAAACACAATCTCCAGATAAAGTGGGGGCTCAGGCAGGCAGCAGCTCCGTCACCGGCAGGGCCGGCCCAGCCCTGGACTCTTGGCAGAAAACCTCACGCTCCACCAGCTGCTGGCCTCGACAAACTGTCTTGGTTTGGAAAGGTGTCTGCCAGGGAGAGCTGGAGCTTCCCTTGGAATGGAGAATGTCACCCCCTCCCCTCCTAATTATTATAATTTTGCAATTAGGGGCTTTCAGGCAAAGATATGGGAATAGGAATAACAGTTCTTTAATAGGAATATAAAAAAAAAGGAAACAAAATACAAATGCAGTAGTACAAAGACAAGCAATCAAAACAAAAGTCCTGGAAAACCCTGACAGGGTCAGGGATATGACCTGATCCCTGTGGGTCAGAGTGTTGGGAGCAGCCCAAATAAATCCCAGCTGAGTTCTGTGGGTACAGATAACGGAGTAGGAAAAGTTCAGTGGTGGTGAGATGGGTCTGGTCTTCCCCTGGTGGAAAAACCAGATCCCTGCTGTTCCTGAGCCTCAGTTTTTATCCAGGTGGGAACGGTTGGCTCCGCCCACACTGGGTGGAGCATCTCCCAATGGGATGATGTCATGTGTGATGTCATTGGTGACATCATGGCCCAGTGTCAGCAGATATCCCTGATGATGTCATGTGTGGTGTCATTGGTGAGCCTTCATGGCCCATTATCAGCAGATATCCCTGATGATGTCATGTGTGATGTCATTGGTGACATCATGGCCCATTATCAGCAGATCTCCCCTGGAGGATGGACGGGTGGTGACAGAGATAACAAACCCTGCCCCAGAGATAACAAACCCTGCCCCAGAGATAACAAACCCTGCCCCAGAGATAACAAACCCTGCCCCAGCTGCTTTAACAGCTGCCCCATTATCAGAAGGGATCTGCCCCCCTCCCCCTGGAGTTACAAGAGATAAAGAAATCTCTGCTTTTACAACAGGAGAAATAGAACACAAATCTCTTGGCTGCCCAACCCAAGACACAAACACAGGCAGAATTTGGGGGATGTTGAGCCACATTTTCCACTTGGCAGCTAAAAGTGGGTGTGAAACTCCCTCTGTGAGGTTTAATACCCCAAAAGCCAAGGGGGGAGCTGAGGTGAGTTGTGTCATCTTTTCAGCTAGGGCAGTGATGAAACGAAAAGTTCAAGGGGATAAAAAGAGGAGAGCGTTAATTTATTAGTGGGAGAGGAAAATGTGCCTGATCTGTGAGTCCTTCACCCAAAATTGAAGGTTGAAGGGGTTTGTGATAATAAAGAGCAATACAGGTCCCAGGGCCACCTCAATTCCCAGGGACATCAGTGGGAATCGGTGCAGAATTGGAAGTTCTGAGCTCTCTTTGAGACACTTTGACTGCCACCAGCACCTGGAGGGGCTGGAGCTGCACAAAGCAGCTCCCTGTGCCCCCTGGAATCAGGCAAGGCTGGAGATCACCTCGGGTTTAGGGAGGGACTCCACCAGATCCCCAGGAGATCCACCTAAAACGCCTTTGTCCCCACAACTCGTTTGTCTATCAAAAAATCAGTGATCTGAACCAGCACCCAGTGATCTGATGGCAGAGTCTGCTGTTCTCAAACCTGCACAGCGTGAAAACAGAAATCATCATTAAGAAGGAAAACACAAAGTGTGATTGCAGCGAATCAGTGACAGCAGCTCTTCAGAAACTCGGCAGAAACAAATTGTTTTGATTCTGGTGTGTCAGTGTTTAATTCATCCTTCCACCAGCTGTTTGGAAACCTGCTGCCTCAAAAGTCAGCTAATGCTTTCCCACCTTATAAAACAATTACCCAAATTGCTGTGACTAGAAGCTGTAAGGATTTTTACTGCAGTATTTTAGAGGTGACAGCTGTAAATACTCTCCTGTTTGAAGCAGGCTTTAGTTCATAGGGAGGCACTGGGATCTAAAATCCATGAAAGCTCAAGTATTTGGTGAAATGCTATTCTAATTCTGAAATTTCAGCATGGTTTGGTACAGGATGTGTGGTGTGACTTCATCAGGTAAAATGAAAGTGGATTTTAGAGGTAATTGTGACACCAAATGAGAACCTGGGAGGAAAGAACCGAATCAAAGCATCGGGCAGGCAGCAGATGAATTATTGGTGTGTGGAAAATCCTGCCTGCTACCATTCCCAAAGAAGATTCATTTGCCACAATGAAGAGAAAATCAGATTGATATGGATAAAAACTTGGACTCTGTGCTCTGCCAGAAGCCAAAGCACAGAGCAGGCAGCCCAAGCAGAGGACTCTGAGCAGACTCAAACTGTCCCTGGCAGCTGGAAGGGACAGTGAGGTGGCTGTGGCGTGTCCCATGGCAGTGAAAAACCCTTGGAAAAAGCTGTACGGACAATCCCAGAGCAGCAGAGTTCAGTGCCCCTGGGCACAGCTCCCAGGCTGAGTGGGAACTCAAACCCACCTGAGAAATGCTGGAGAGCAGTGCCCAGGATGGACAGAGTGTGCAGTGCTGCCTCCTTGGAAAAACGGGCTGGGGAGGGCACACAGCAGGGGCAGGAGAACATCCCAGGGCACAGAGGGTTATCCCCAGCCCTGGGTTATCCCGGAATCCTGGGTTATCCTGCAGCCCTGGGTTATCCTGAAATCCTGGGTTATCCTGAAATCCTGGGTTATCTTGAAATCCTGAGTCTTCCTCAGTTCTGTGTTTTCCTGCAGCCCTGAGTTATCCTGAAATCCTGGGTTATCCTGGAATCCTGGGTTATCCTGAAATCCTGGGTTATCCTGGAATCCTGGGTTATCCTGGAATCCTGGGCTATCCCCAGCCCTAGGTTATCCTGAAATCCTGGGTTATCCCCAAATCCTGGGTTATCTTGAAATCCTGAGTCTTCCTCAGTTCTGTGTTTTCCTGCAGCCCTGAGTTATCCTGAAATCCTGGGTTATCCTGAAATCCTGGGTTATCCTGAAATCCTGGGTTATCCCCAGTCCTGGGATATCCTCAACCCTGGGTTATCCCCAACCCTGGGTTATCCTGAAATCTTGGGTTATCCTGGAATATTGGGTTATCCTGGAATCCTAGGTTATCCTGAAATCTTGGGCTATCTCCAGCCCTAGGTTATCCTGAAATCCTGGGTTATCTTGAAATCCTGAGTCTTCCTCAGTTCTGTGTTTTCCTCAGTTCTGTGTTTTCCTGCAGCCCTGGGTTATCCTGAAATCCTGGGTTATCCCCAGTCCTGGGATATCCTCAACCCTGGGTTATCCCCAGCCCTGGGTTATCTGAAAATCCTGGGTTATCCTGAAATCCTGGGTTATCCCCAGCCCTGGGTTATCCCCAAATCCTGGGTTATCCTGGAATCCTGGGTTATCCTCAGCCCTGGGTTATCCTGGAATCCTGGGTTTTCCCCAGCCCTGGGTTATCCTGAAATCCTGACTTTTCCCCTGTTCTGGGTTATACAGAGCCCTGGGTTTTCCTGCAGACCTGGGTTATCCTGAAATCATGGGTTATCCCCAGCCTTAGGTTATTACCAGCTCTGGGTTATCCCTAGTCCTGGGTTTTCCTGCAACCCTGGGTTATCCCAAAATCCTGGGTTATCCCCAGCCCTGGGTTATCCTGAAATCCTGACTTTTCCTCCATTCTGGGTTATCTCCAGCCCTGGGTTTTCCTGCAGCCCAAGGCTGAGGCTGAGGACAGGACGGGCAGGGTGGGAAGGGCAGGAGAACAGCACGGGGCAGAGCTGCTCTGGCAGAGCTGTCCCACCCCACCCCAGCTCAGGGTGATGTCCCTCGTTCCTCCATCGCCTGGCATTTCCAGAGGTCAAAATCTCCCAGAGTCTGGACTTTGGGGGAATCATCCAACAGCAGGACCCCCGTGGATTTGGTGCAGGACTCTGGGGGCTGTTAGAAGACAATCAGTGGTGGTAATTAATGCCCACACTGCTGTTGGTGGATACCAATCACTGGGAAAAATAACGAGGCCCCTGACAAATATGAGATTTAATTTTAGCATTTCTGCATTTGACATGCTCAGTTGGAAGTATTTCATTCTCCTCTATATCTAGAAGATAGTGGACAACTCATTTGTAAGTTGTCATAAAATCATTTTTAAATTTTGTTCTGAGCATAATATTCTTCTATTGATTATATAATTACTTGGATCACATTTGATTAATTTGATTTGATTTAATTTAATAAATTTGATTGTACTGGATAGAAAAGACACCCAGGACAAAGCTGGATGTGTTGTTCTGAGGAATCCTGGACAAAATGTGCCTTGGGGATGGGTAGAGAACAGTGTTTGCCCAACATATTTCTTTATTACCTGAATTTTGTGAATTGAATTTGATCAAATTGGTCTCTTTAGATAATTTATGTCCTGTGGGAACCAATCAATGGTTCCCAATTAATTCCTTCATCCCTTCCCAGTCCTACTGCCCTGAGGGAGGCTTGAGAACCTCAGTGCTGATCCAGCAGCTGATCCTGACACACCTGCCCGTGCAAGCCTCCAGCCTTTTCCATCCTTCCCCTCACAAACAAAAGTCCATTTCTTCTAGGAAAGGGCAGAGGTGTTCACAGGTCTAAAATATTCTCAGGTGTTAGTCCTGGGCTTGGATTGAATGGTTTGAAGCCAAAACTTTAGACTGGAAAGGTAAAAAAGTCCAAGTGTGGCTGCGTGAAATCGGGACATGTTGTACAGGACTCCTGGCTCAGTGTTCGGTGTGGATCTGAAGGGTAAAACACCCAACTCTAATAATTCTGAATATTTGTGGGTTTTTCCCTCACAGACAGAGTGTGTCTTGAGGGGGATGGGAATTAGAAAGAGTCAGAGCACTAATATTTGTATAACTGCTCAGAAATGAAATAAATCTGCTGCTGTAAAACATGTACACTTCTCTCTAAGGGTAACAAGCTGCTTTGGGCACACCTAAAGCTCAGCCTCAACAAAATACATTTTCATGAGCCTGGACGGGAATGGTTCAGGCCACGTTAATGAATTTTCAATTCCTAGGCTTGATTTGAGCTGTGACAAAACACAGAAATGTTTAAGCAGCCCTGTCCTGCATGTCAATCCCGGGATGTTCTTTATTACTCTCTAATCAAACCTCGCCTTGCCTGCTCATGAAACATTTTTCTGTAGAAAAGGAGGGTGCCCACAGGTTACACACACCCGGATCGCCACAGCAACCAAAGCTCTGACGGGGAAAAGGATTTCTGAACTCTGCGTTTACATCTGGATTCCACTTCCAACACCAGCCAGGAAACACAGGCACAGATTTGCATTAATAAGGAATGCAGGGAAGGAGCTGCGCCTCCCCAACACTCCGCCGGGATACTTTTCCTTTCTATTCGAAATGAAATCAGCGCCGAAATAATTTCCTTTAAACCGCCTTTTCTTGCGGCTTTTGTTCGTAACTCGTTCTTGCCTGTACGCGGCGATTGTTGGAGGCTCACAAGCGGAGCATTGAGAGTTTTCCTTGCCGTGAATGAAGTTCTGTCCCTGCGAGCAGGGCCGGCAGCTCAGGAACATCGCGGGCTGCGAGTGCACACGCGGCTTTAAACAGGACAGCCTTGTTTACTCGATCGCAGGGCCGGCTTTTAAATCCAAACTGGACGCAAACTTACTCGGAGGAGATAAAACGCTCAGAAAATCAGCTCCAGATCCGCGTAAAAAGCCGGTTTTGTAGGAAGCTTTTTGGCGATTAACGTTTCCACTCCCGCGCCGCCGGCCGAGCTTCTTTGGGGACGATGTCACCAATAAATGAGCTTTGAAGAGCGAGAAGGCGGAGCCGGGGCTGGGCGCCGGGGCCATAAATAACGGGGTCCCGTGTCAGGGCGATTTGGAGGCGGCCAAGCACCGCGGGGCGAGCATCGCATCCCCGGGCGAGCATCGCATCCCTGGGCGAGCATCGCATTTCCCCGTGCCGAGCATGAGCCCAGCGGGCAGCGGGAGCCCCGGCAGCGCCGGGAGCCGCGGGGCAGCGCTGGTGCTGGCGCTGGCGCTGGCTCTGCCCGCCGCCGTGCGCGGCTGTAGCTGCGCGCCCGCGCACCCGCAGCAGCTGCTCTGCGATGCTGCGCTCGGTGAGTGCCGCGCTCGGGGGGCTCCGCTGCGCCCGGGATGGGGCAAAGCGGGGATGGAAGTGGGGCCGCGCTGCCCCTGCCGAGGGGAAATAGCGGCCGGGGGGTGCGCGCTGCCAGGAGGGGTGGTGGTTGTAAATGGATGGGGCTGCTGCGTTGGAGAGTGGATTTTTATTTATTTATTTTTAACCTAATTTTAATATATTTTACATTTTTAATATAGTATCTATTTTATATTTTTAATATGTTTTATATGTTTCACATATGTTATATTATATATTTTTATATAAAATATAAATATATATATTTATATAAAAGATATTTTATATATATTATTATATAAAATATATTTTTATATATTATCTATTTATATATTATATATTTATATATTATCTTATCTATTCTATATACATATCACATATTATATATTATATTATAATATAACATATTATATATATAATATATAATATTATATATATATCTTGTATATATTATATATGTTAGATTTTAGAGATTTTATACATTTTGTACATTTTAGAGATTTTATACATTTTATAGATTATACATTATAATTTTTATATATTATATATCTTATATGCTTTCTCTATCATATAAGATATATTTATATTCATATAGTTTAT
The DNA here is from genome assembly GCA_910950805.1 of Acrocephalus scirpaceus scirpaceus. Lineage (NCBI taxonomy): Eukaryota > Metazoa > Chordata > Aves > Passeriformes > Sylviidae > Acrocephalus > Acrocephalus scirpaceus. The sequence continues at coordinate 2,099,193 of OU383782.1, forward strand.
GAATTTTATATGTTTTACGGATTTCATAGATTTTATCTATTCTATATCTTCAGGTTTTACAGATTTTATACATTTTAGAGATTTTATAGATTTGCATATTAGGTCCTAACTTGGAGAATACCTGAGCTTTCAAATATCTACTGCTGTATATGTAGGAATATCTGCTATATATAAAATACTCTATCTGGTATACATAAAATATTCTATCTAAACATACCTGCAATGTATAAACTGCTCGTATAGATATTTTTATAGCACTTCAGGGAAAAAAAAACCCAACAAAACCAAAAAAACCCAAAGGGCCACAAAATGTAAGTCCCCAGTGCTAACTTGCTGAAACTTTTGAGCTTTGTTCTGCTATTGTAGACTTTCTTGAACTGATTCTTGGTGTTTTCTGTCAATTTCTGGAGCAGCAAACCGATAGGCCCTTTATTTCCTGCAGATAAAGCTCCTGCAGCAGCTCTGTGTGAGCAGAACTCTCCAGCTTTGGGACACTTGTGCCCCATGACAGCCAGGCAGCACCGTGCTTGTCAAACAACTCATAGAAAGAGCCCAAAGGTCCCCAAAATTAGGCCGCAGGGGGAGGAGAAAAAGTGACATTTTGGGAAAATGTGACATTTTGCAGCCTTTTGATTTCATTAGCTCAGGCTGGGGCTGGTTAGCTCCCATGGGGTGTGAGCAGTAAATGTAGAACATGAGTTTCCAAAGTGCCACAGAATTAGCATCTCTATGGGGCAGGCAATCCCTCCTGCATACTGATTCATTGCTTTTATGCCCTGACAGAAAATCTTTGTGGCCATGACAAACTCGGAGCTCTGTTTGTGGCCATCAGTTAAATTGGTTTTTAATCTGCCCGTGTTCAGCAATCTCTTTCATGGAGGTGCCTCCACCAGGCATTACATGCTCGGGGGTGTTTAGGGAGTGAAAGGAAATAAAAGTTGTGCTACACCTAAATGTGTGTGCATTTAACTGTGCATGAGAAAGGGTCAGCGTCTCAACAGATTTAATGTAAAAATCTTCCAAAATTAATTTTACAGCATAGAGAAAACTCAAAATGTTCATTATGGGCCACCTTAGTGAATGTTTTCATTCATAGGGAAGCCATTCTGCTGATACTGATTAATATTTACTCATTTCTTAGGTGTATTTGACAAATAGGAACTATATCATGCAACTTTTTATTTAAATACCGAAGATAGTTCTGTGTTACAATGTTTGGACTTGATGCTCAAGCTCTCCCTCCTATAAATATTCCTATCTAAGTAAACTTCCTCTTTTGGCCGAGGAATGTTTATGTCAAGGATCCCTTTGTCCCCTATTTATACTTTTTAAAAACCATTCCTGTGCATTATAAAACGTGAGCTGAGGGGAATTCTTCAGATCTGTAATACACACGTATTTTTGTGCATACATTTGCACACACACACATAAAACCTGCTCTGAGCATTCAGGGCTGAATTCCTGGCTGTGCTTTGGCCACGACATTTTGCACGAAGGGAGCGAAAATCCCTGGGAAGGAGCTGGAGTGGAGCTGCCTGTCCCGTGTGAGAGGAAGCTCCAGGGAGCAGCTTGGCACAGCAGCTCCCCCAGCCCCGTGCCAGCAGCTTTTGTGCCCAGGAGAGGAGCTGTGCCCGGCAGGAAGGGGCACCCTGGGCTGGAGCCCTGGCCAGGCACTGCTCACACCCTGGGAATTGGGGCTGTGCCTCCACAGCTGCCTTGGGGACACACCTGTGGCCCTGGGGACACACCTGTGGCCTTGGGGACACACCTGTGGCCTCAGGGACCTCAGGGCCACCTGGCCTCAAGCCATGTGCTGGGACTGTTCCAGTTCTTCAGTTATTAAATTCATTAATTCATTAAGATCATCCTATGTAGTAGCCACAAATCCACAAAAGGATTTCCCCACAGGATTTCCCAGCACATCTTATTAGAATAAAGATGTTCTGACCTAAAACTTCACAGTAAAACCAGAGACAGTCTCAAACTTGCTCAGATACCAACCACCCCATGTCCTTCAGCAAGGGACACACCTGTGGCCTCAGGGACCTCAGGGCCACCTGGCCTCCAGCCATGTGCTGGGACTGTTCTGGTTCTTTGGTTATTAAATTCATTAATTCATTAAGATCATCCTATGTAGTAGCCACAAATCCACAAAAGGGTTTCCTTGCAGGATTTCCCAGCACATCTTATTAAAATAAAGATGTCCTGACCTAAAACTCCACAGGAAAAGCAGGGATAAAGTCTCAGACTTGCACAGTTACCAACCACCCCATGTCCTTCAGCAAGGGACACACCTGTGGCCTTGGGGACACACCTGTGGCCTCGGGGACCTCAGGGCCACCTGACCCCCAGCCATGTGCTGGGACTGTTCTTGTTCTTCCGTCATTAAATTCATTAATTCATTAAGATCACCAATGTAGCCACAAATCCACAAAAGGATTTCCCCACAGGATTTCCCAGCACATCTTATTAGAATAAAGATGTTCTGACCTAAAACTTCACAGTAAAACCAGAGATAAAGTCTCAAACTTGCTCAGTTACCAACCACCCCATGTTCTTCAGCAAGGGACACACCTGTGGCCTTGGGGACACACCTGTGGCCTTGGGGACACACCTGTGGCCTCAGGGAGCTCAGGGTCACCTGGCTCCCAGCCATGTGCTGAGACTGTTCTGGTTCTTTGGTTATTAAATTCATTAATTCATTAAGATCATCCTATGTAATAGCCAGAAATCCACAAAAGGATTTCTCAGCATATCTTATTAAAATAAAGATGCCCAAAACTCCACAGGAAAAGCAGGGATAAAGTCTCAGTCTTGCTCAGTTACCAACCACCCCATGTCCTTCAGCAAGGGACACTCCTGTGGCCTTGGGGACACTCCTGTGGCCTCAGGGACCTCAGGGCCACCTGGTCCCCAACCATGTGCTGAGACTGTTCTTGTTCTTTGGTTATTAAATTCATTAATTCATTAAGATCATCCTATGTAATAGCCAGAAACACAGCCAAGGATTTCCCCCCAAAATTTCCCAGTACATCCTATTAAAATAAAGATGTCCTGAACCAAAACTCCACAGCAAAACCAGAGATAGTCTCAAACTTGCTCAGTTACCAACCACCCCATGTCCTTCAGCAAGGGACACTCCTGTGGCCTTGGGGACACTCCTGTGGCCCTGGGGACACACCTGTGGCCTTGGGGACCTCAGGGCCACCTGGCCTCCAGCGATGTGCTGGGACTGTTCTTGTTCTTTGGTTATTAAATTCATTAATTCATTAAGTTCATCCTATGTTATAGCCAGAAACACAGCCAAGGATTTTCCCCCAAAACTTCCCAGTATTAATATAATATCTTATTAAAATGAAGATGTCCTGACCCAGAACTCCACAGTAAAACCAGAGATAGTCTCAAACTTGCTCAGTTACCAACCATCCCATGTCCTTCAGCAAGGGACACTCCTGTGGCCTTGGGGACACTCCTGTGGCCTTGGGGACCTCAGGGCCACCTGGCCTCCAGCCATGCGCTAAGACTGTTCTGGTTCTTTGGTTATTAAATTCATTAATTCATTAAGTTTATCCTATGTAATAGCCAGAAACACAGCCAAGGATTTCCCCCAAAATTTCCCAGTATTAATATAATATCCTATTAAAATGAAGATATCCTGACCCAGAACTCCACAGTAAAACCAGAGATAGTCTCAAACTTTTTCAGTTACCAACCATCCCATGTCCTTCAGCAAGGGACACTGCTGTGGCCTTGGGGACACTCCTGTGGCCTTGGGGACACACCTGTGGTCTTGGGGACCTCAGGGTCACCTGGCCTCCAGCCATGTGCTGGGACTGTTCTGGTTCTTTGGTTATTAAATTCATTAATTCATTAAGATCATCCTATGTAGTAGCCACAAATCCACAAAAGGGTTTCCTTGCAGGATTTCCCAGCACATCTTATTAGAATAAAGATGTCCTGACCTAAAACTCCACAGGAAAAGCAGAGATAAAGTCTCAGACTTGCTCAGTTACCAACCACCCCATTTTCTTCAGCAAGGGACACACCTGTGGCCTCAGGGACCTCAGGGCCACCTGGCCCCCAGCCATGTGCTGAGACTGTTCTGATTCTTTGGTTATTAAATTCATTAATTCATTAAGTTTATCCTATGTAATAGCCAGAAATCCACAAAAGGGTTTCCTTGCAGGATTTCCTAGCACATCTTATTAAAATAAAGATGTCCTGATCCAAAACTCCACAGTAAAGGCACAGATAAAGTCTCAGACTTGCTCAGTTACCAACCATCCCATGTCCTTCAGCCACTGTGTAAAGAGAATATTTTTAATTCCCTCCAGTATAACTTCGTTGGAGCTGGAGGGATGCAGTTGAACCTCTAACTGAATGTGTGCAGCCACTCAGCAGCAGCGTTTTTGGGAGATACAAGGACAAACAAGCACAGAAATTAATTAAGTCTGGACAAGCTCTTCTGCTTTGCCTCTCGTTAAGGTGATTGGTGCTGTGACACTTTGTCCTTCACTGCCAGCAAGTTTTGGTGGCTCTAAATTCTCACAGAGAACCTGAGAGTGATCGGGGGTGTCTGACAGAGCTCAGTCAGGGGGAGCTCCTGGTCCTGCCGAAAATCAGGGATGAGTGCAGAGCCCTGCAGGAGTTACAGGTTGGGAAGAGCTGTGGGATTTCCAGGGTAAATCAGGAGTGCTCTGCCAGCCCTGCCATTGACCTCACCTTGGGTTTGTTCACTTTCCCACAGAGCCCTCAGAGGACGTGATTTTGTACAGATTTCCATGAGCTTCTCAATAGTTTTAAATGTCACTCCAGAGCGAGGTAACTCCTTATTTGTAGGGAGTGCCTGGCACAGCGAGGCACACACCTTTTATACAAAAATAGAGATACATCCCTCTTGTGCTCTTCTAAATGCTGCTGGGGCCTCCTAAAATGTGCTGAATTCCTTCAGCCCCCAGAGAACACCGATGTGGGCCTGATATTTCTGGGTCTGAGAGATTTTTTTCCTGCTAGCAGCTGCTAACTTTTCCCAAGGGAAAATTTCTCAAGAAAGCTTCTTCTCAAAACAATCTTGGCAAACAATTATTCTTTCTCCAAACAATCTTTCCCCAGGTGATGTTTTGCTGTTTCTCCAGTTTAACCAATGGCATCAGAGAGGTGTCGTTCCCATTCACCAATCGTGTTAAATCTGTATCAGAACTCCTTATAAAAAAGCAGTAAGAATTAAACAATAAAGCTTTTTTTATACTCTTTGCCTTCTGAAATATTTGGAGTCCATCACCTTTCTTTTGTGCCCTACAACGACACACCTGTGCTATCCCAGAGGACGTTCCCTGGGAATGGAGAGCTTTAATTAAACACGATGTCCTCGTTAATTACCAGTGCTGATCACAATTCCCAGGTTTTCTCCTCACAAAGGATGTGGGGAGGAGGTGCTGGATAACAAATTCAGTAGTGAGGCCCTGGACTGCCAAGCCAATACATGAAAACTCTGGAAAATTGCCTTTTTTGGAGAGAAACAGGGATGCAATTGAATTTCCCAGACAGTGCCAAGGTAACAGATTTCCCTTTTGCCACTGAATTTGTCACCCTGGCCTCAATTCTGGACCAATGTGAGCTTCAAATCAGGCAGTCTGGAGACAGGAACAGGGTATGGACAGCACTGATTCCTTCAAAAGTCTGGCACTTTAAAATCCTGCTGGTTTTTCCCCTCGGGCTATTTTTTGGACAGTAGGAGAAATATGTAAATACTTCACATTTCTTAGTTCTGTAACACCAGTTCCCTTCAAAGCTGGTTGTATTCTTTCTGATTTAAACTGATTTAAAATTCTTTCTGACTGCACTCTTTCTGATTCTTTCGGTATTCTGTCTTATTATTGTTTTTTTTCTTAAAAATATATATAAAATCATATTTTTACTGAACAGCAATGACTAACAGGTTTTGAATACAAATATATATATATAATATAGCTTCAGAGAACAGTTCTGCAGCTTTGGAGAAGAGTGGCACATTTCAAAATAGGATGGAAACTTTACAGCTGGAGCTTGGCAGAATTTTCAGCCCATTAAAATCTCCCAAGATCACCGAGATCAAGCATTGTAAAGATGTGCCAGATGATATATTAAATTTTAATCACATTTAAACATAACAACTGTCTTTAAATGCGCCAGAATTAAGTTCTCAGAGTCAGCTCTTCTGGGAGATGATCACAATTTCTTTATTACTGAGTTTAAATGAAAACTTCCATGGCTCAGTGTCCCACAATTTTGCCTCTCTGCCATGCAATATCCAGCTTTGGGCTGGAATGGATCCATTTGTGCATGATTGGGTGGGAATTAATTTTTGTCTGGTGGGAAAAATCAGCTTGGGGGAATTGGAAATTTCCCCGTTGGAAATTTGGGAATTTCCCCATTGGAAATGGGGACGGAGGAGAGGAAAGGTGACCAGTGAAATTCCATGTTTTATTGTTGTTTTACTGTTATTTTTTTGTGTTATACTCACGGGCAGGGAGCAGTGGGGCTGGCCAGGTCTGGTCCAGGCTGCTGAGCCCCTTCAGAGGGGTTTGACACCAAATTTAGCAGTGATGTCACTTCCCTCTGTGTCTTTGGGGCCACAGTGCCCACCCAAGCAGTGACAACCCTGCCAGGGGACACTGGTGTGACAAACCTTGGCTTCCTGTGAAGGGTTTTTGTGAATCCTATTGAAAATCTGGGTTCTGGATGCTGCTCCTTGGGCAAGGCAGCTCCTGGCAGGATCCTGGGTCATGGGCGATGCTTCCAGACACCCCCTGACCTGGGCTCCTGGAATCCTGGAATTCCTACAGCTTTTTTGGACTTCTCCACGGCATAGAAAACCCATTTCTCTTCCTGCCCTGCCAAGCAGGGGCAGATCCCAGAGCTTTACACCACCTCCTTCCCCCGGGGTGCAGAGCAGTGCCAAAAATCACAGAATCACCAGGTTGGAAGAGACCTTCAGGGTCATTGAGTCCAACCCAGCCCTAAAACCTCAACTAAACCACAGCACCCAAAAAACTTTTCCCTGATATCCAGCCTGGATTTCCCTTGGCACAGCTTGAGGCTGTGTCCTCTGGTTCTGTCAGTGCTGCCTGGAGAAAGAGCCCAAGCCCAGCTGAGCACAGGCACCTTTCAGGGAGCTGTGGGGAGTGATGAGGGCACCCCTGAGTCTCCTTTTCTCCAGGCTGAACAAGCCCAGCTCCCTCAGCCGTTCCTCACAGGGTTTGTGTTCCCAGCCCCTCTCCAGCCTCGCTGCCTCCTCTGGACGCGCTCGAGCGTCTCAACGTCCACCCTGAACTGAGGGGCAGAGCTGGACACAGCACTCAGTGTCCATCCTAAACTGAGGGACAGAGCTGGACACAGCACTGAGTGTCCATCCTGAACTGAGGGACAGAGCTGGACACAGCACTGAGTGTCCATCCTGAACTGAGGGACAGAGCTGGACACAGCACTGAGTGTCCATCCTGAACTGAGGGGCCAGAACTGGACACAGCACTCAAGGTGTGACCTCACAGTGCTCAGGAAAGCAGGAATCATTCACAGTCATCCTTCCCTACATCCACATTTTCTTATGTGACAAATGTTAGGTTCATCAACAAAAATTACTGAGAAATTAACCCATCCTTCATTAATTTGGCTGTAGAGTGCCCTGTCAAACTCAGTTAGAGGAAAGAGGACCAGGTCTCTTTATTTCTCTAAGTACAACAGAAATATAAATTATTTTTTTGCTATCTTTTATGCATAATTTTATACAATATACATATATAATATATAATATTAATAGCACTTTCAAATAAATTTTTTAAAAAGCTGGACAACACAAATTCTAAGAACTTGCTTGGTTTAAAGGAGCTGCTGATGCTTTTAGAGAGAAGAAAAAACACCTGGCACCCTGCACAGGGTGCTAAAAATGCCCATGGATGGGAATTCAGGAATAACTGCAGTACACAGAAATTGCTTCAGGTATCACAGCCTGAAACTTCTCAGTGATTTAAAAATGCAAAAATCCTCAAAAACCATGGCTGCTCTGCTGCAGGAATGCTCTGGTGTCAATCCCTGGTTACAGTTCTGAATATCCAGTGAAAAACCTCAATATTCCCATTGAGTGAATTCCTGGAATGCTGCTGTGGGAATGGCACCGAGTCCTTCCCTTTGCAGCTGAATAGTGAAAATAAACTTCACTAAAATAATAATAATTTCACTAAAATAATAATAATTTCACTAAAATACTTGTGAAACAGCTTCCTGGGATTGAGCCTGAATTTCCTGCTTGGGAATAGGAAGATTGAGACCTAAAAAAATAACCCTACATCGACTTGAGGGTTTAGGATAGGAGCAAACACTTTGAGAACTTTAAAAAATCCATGGAAAGTCAATTTCCCAACTCACTTTCAGTGCTGAATTCAGGACTTGAATCCCACTGCCGACCTCCTGCAACTCTAAGAAATGATTCTGAATATTCTGTGCATGAGAGCTGCTCAGAACTCTGCCATTTCTGCCTGAAAATGGGGCTCAGTCTGGGAAAACCCAAATATTCTCCTTCCCTCTGCTCGCTGCATTTTCATGGCTGTGCTCCCAACTCCTCAGAGCTGTGGCTGTAAAATGAGGTGGCATCACAAAACTCAACAACAGGATGGGATTTTGAGGAGCCAAACCCACTGAGCACAACATTCCTGTCCATCAGAACACGGCTGAAAACTGTAACATAATTTAGCTTTAGTGAAAAAAAAACCCTCCAGAGTTGGGGATTGGGCAGTAAAATGAAATTTCAGAAGAATTGTGCTGGCTGCCTGACTTAGAAGTAATTCTGCCACACCAACTTGTTGCTGAGTGTGCTCTAAATTCAGGAGAAGAAAACTAAAACAACTCAGTTACTTTTATTTCAAATCATTTGTTGTAATTCTGGGAAACCAAACCCCCACCACTTCAAAAACAACGCACCGAGGGCAGAAACAAAACTCAAGCTTAGAAACAAGGATGAAATAATATAAAACAGACCAGGAGAGGCTGCCAAACTCTTAATCCTATTAATGTGCCAGCTTTAATCCCAAACTTCCTCATTAAAAACTATCTGAGCAATGTGGGGTTCCTTCCTCCCATGGATGGAAATCCACAATAACATCATGTGTGTTGTTCTGCAGGCTCTGGAGCATAAAGGGAGGGTTCTTCTCCAGCAGAAATTGGGCAGATGTTGATTACCAGCCCAACCTTGTGGTATCTGAGGCTGGTGAAGCAGAGAGAAATGTTCCTGGTAACACGAGGAGCAGCTGTGAAAATAAAGCTGGCCTTGAGCAACGTTAGGAAATCAGGGTGGGTTTTAGGTGATTTTTTTTTTAAGTTAAAAGAATCCCACGCTTCTGTTAAAAGTACACTCGTGTCTTCTGTTTGAAAGTTTGTAAAAATGAGATTGTCAAACCAAAATTGAATGTGTTCTTCTAATTAAAAAAAAAAAACAAACTCACATAATCTTCTGATTTAACAAGGGAGCCAAACTCGATCAACTCCTGCCTTCAACACGAGGAATTTTTGCATCCTGAGCCAAAAACACAGAGATGCACAAAATCCTGACCTACCTGAGAGTCCTAATGAGCCTAAATATTGCCCTTCCACACCCCAGGAGCCTGAGCTGGAAATGCAGATTGGAGGCAGACTGGGACAGGTCTGTGTTAATAAAACCCTGCAGAGAAACCAAACTCTTGCCAGGTATTTACACTGAGGAACAATGCAGTGCAAATTAATATCCACGTCAAAAGGTAATTAGAGAATCCTCAACTTTATCAGCTTGGAGAGGATTTGTGGGATTTCAGCCTTCAAAAGTGTCTGTGGAGTTTTAGTCCAAGTCATGAACTTCCCTGCAAGGCTTTGATTCCTCAGTTACAGATTTATCTCACCACCCTTATCTTCTCATGCAACTGGAAACGTCACCAAGGGTAAGAAATGCTCTTCCATACGCTGCTTTCCACAGAACAAAGGGAAAACCCTGCTACAGTTACAGTTAAATTCTCCAAAAAGCTCTGTGTTTACACTTTTGTTCAAATAGTCCAGAAAGCTCCACAGTTTTTCTCTCTGATGATTTTAGAAATTTCAGTTGATTACTGTGCTGATGATTTAGTGTCTTGGTTTGGAAAGACAGGTGTCTGCCAGGGAAAGCTGGAGCTTCCCTTGGAATGGAGAATGTAAATCCCTTTCCCTCCAAATTATTGTAATTTTGCAGTTAGGGACTTTCAGGCAAAGATATGGGAATAGGAGTAACAGTTCTTTAATAGGAATTTAAAAAAAAGAAAATACAAATGCAGTAGAACAAAGACAAGCAAGCAAGCAAAACAAAAGTCCTGGAAGAAACCCTGACCTGGTTTCTTGTTTCCTGGAAGAAACCTGGAAGAAACCTAACCCAAGACATTTAGTTATTTTACAATTAGAAGCCTTTATTGATGGAATTTCCAGAAACAAAAATACAAAGCAGGAAGAAGAAAACTGCCTTTACATCCCAACCAGCAGAAACATCTTTTGAACTAAAGATTCCTCTGGGAGTTGTGGAGCAAGAGTGCCAATGTTGACTTACAGAGAAGAAACCCACCCTGCACAACCAGAGGAGATTTTTTCACCCTCACTCAGTTCTGGGCCAGCTTTGCTGCTGCTCCTTCTGTTTTTATCTAGAACTGAACTCATCCCACAGCCCCAAACATCTGAGCTGAGCTCCAGTTGGGAAATGAAGCTCCTGTTTGCTGCCCTGTCCTGCTGAAAGATTCATTGATGGAGGAGCCATTTGCTAAAAACATTTGTTCCTTTTCAGCTCTTGAAAGATCCTTCAAAGAGCATTCAACACTGGCTTGTCCTCAAAAGGGAAATAAAAATGTAAGTTTTCCTCTCCTGAAAGAATCAGGATGGAGCAGCACCTCAGCAGATCCTGGAGCAAACCTTTCTCATCCTGAAGCCTGAAACAATTCAAAGCTGTGCAACAATTCCCAAATCAACACTGCAAAAGAAGAGTTGCAGTCTCCTGGATGGTGAAATCAAAGGCAATTACAGTATTTTCTGTATAAATGAAAATGTAACTGAGTGTCCTGCACTCCAAGGCTGTGACAGGAGTGTGACACTGGAAGCTTTTCCCAGATTTTCTCCCAGGGCTGTAGGTTGGACCCATCTCATCCCAACCCAGCAGTGCCATCAATAATTTGGCAGCACTCCTGTGGGAATTCAGGAGTCATTTTTGACCTCCCACAAACCCTGCCTGAACAATTCTCCATTCAGTGCCAGACTCCACTTCCAGCCTAACCCTGCTCCAAAACTAAGAATCTGCTGCATAATAATTTAAAAAAAAATTGATATTTTGAACCATTTCCTGCCCCAAAACTGGGAATCTACTGTATAAGAATTTAAAAAATTGGATATTTTGAACCATTTCCTGCTCCAACACTGTGAATCTGTTGTATAAGAATTTTTTAAAAAATTGATATTTCAAACCATAATCTGCTGTATAAGAATTAAAAAATTGGATATTTTGAACCATTCCTTGCCCTGACACTGGGAATCTCCTGTATAAGAATTTTTTAAAAATTGATATTTCAAACCATTTCCTGCCCCAACACTGGGAATCTGCTGTACAAGAATTAAAAAATGGATATTTTGAACCATTTCATGCCCCAACACTGGGAATCTGCTGTACAAGAATTAAAAAATTGATATTTTGAACCAGTTCCAGAGGTGGTGATGGTGGCCAGCAAGTTTTGCTTAAAAAAACCCCAACAAAGCCAATTGGAGGTGAACCATTTGGACACACCCATGGCAGAGGTGGTGTGGAAGTGACTGGAAGTGTCCCAGGAAATTCATAACAACCACATTCTGAAAGATCCAATTCAACAGGAACTGATTTGCAGAAGTGAGAGGTGCCTGAGTTCAGCTCAGGCTGCGTTTTGTAGATAAAGGTGAGGATTCACATGGCAGCAAGTCGCAAAGCAAAAAAAAAAAGGAGTAAAAAGCAGGAGAGCTTCTGCAAACACAGAGTATAAACCTTTTCCATGCAATACAGAGCACCTCAAAATATGTGAGATGGAGTCACAGCACTAGCAGATCCTCTTTTTTTTTGGACTCAGACTAGAGAAAAAGGAAGGCAGTTGTAAGTGGGAAAAGGACAAAAAAATATTGGCATTTTCGTGCTGGCAAATCCCTCAGCAGGAGCAGCTAAACCCGGAATATTTGCTGTGCAGGGACTTGCTTTGGAAAGGCCTGAAGGAGTTCAGGTTAAAGGTGATTTACTGAGCCATGAAATCCTCCTGGTGGCACTGGCAGAAATTGTCCCTGCTCCCAGGGATCCATGGAACACCCACAAACCTCACACGACTGACACGGCTCCTCTAAGCCAACGAGTGCAAATCAAATCCTGAAACACAAAGAAAACCAAACCCTCACTCTGCCCGGAGTTATCTCTAAAATGATCTGCTTTAAAAACATCAGTGTGTATGTAAAAGTATTAAAATTGGGTATTAAATTCCTTCTTCTCAAACATTATTTTATGGCAACCCATCCATAACTTTGGACTCTTTTTGGGAGCATCAGTGATACCTGTGAGCTTCAATCAGAGTTGCAATCTCTGTTACCAGCTCATCCTCCTTCCTCTCATGTGTATTCTGAGACATTAAAATATTTTTATTTTAATAATTTTATTAATTTAAATAATTAATATTAATTAATTTTAATAATTTTAATTTTTTTATTTTAATAAGTATACATGAATATTTAAGTGAGATAATTCTTCGTTGGTAAGAATCAAAGCTTTAAGCAAATCTGGCAAGGAAACCTCTGACACCACTGAAAAATCCATATTTAGTTAAAAAATGGGCAGGGAAAGGGAGAATGGGAGTGCTGGACAGATGCTCTAAATCACAGGGGAAAATTTCACAACCTCGTGTACATTTGAGAGGTTTTGTGAGCAATATCAATCAGCAGCCAATCGACCAATTAGAATAATTAATTAATTTGGAATCCTATCCAAGGTGTCTATTCTACCTTTTCCATCCTGTGCTGAGTTGCTTTAAGGGGGTTCATTAATTTTGGTCTGTTGTGACAAATTCTGTGTGGATCCCTCTTGTTCTGAGGAATTATTTATTATTCATTCTCCTTGCCTGCTGACTCTGTTCCCTCCCTGCAGGAAAAGTTCAGTGCCTCAGGTGTCTGGTTCCCCACCTAAGGAATATTTTTTGTCATGTCTTGTACTCCTGAAACCAAAGTGTTCCACACTGTTCCTTGGCAGCTCAGATAGAATTTTGTGCCATTGTTCCCCTCCAAGGTACCAAGAGCAGACCATAATATTTGGCTTCAGCTTCTGTGCCCTCCAGACAAAAGAAAGCCAATAAAAAACGTGTCACACCCTCTCTCCAGAGATTTCCTGGGACTCCTTGCACTATTTGACCACAACTTGACTTGAGGTGACTGCAGTAGATGGGGCTCTGCTCTTTATTTTTATTTTATTTATTTTGCTTTCTGCTTGCTCACAGTTAAATTCTTGCCCAGTTCCAGATGCTTGACTTCAAGTGGAGGCAAATCTGAGCTGCAGTGGTGTTTGCTGGCCAGGCTGCACTCAGACATCCCCCTGGAGGAGGGGATGAATTCCATTAATTCCCTCCCCATGGATTCCAGTCCCCTTCTGGGATTTCCAGCCTCGTCTCTGGTCTCACACTGAACCCTCTGAGCCCAGGCCAAAGATGGGCACTGCTGAACATCTCATTATCACACTTGTCCCCAGTCTTCTCTTACAGAATACAAATTTTATATTTATTTATTTAAAATTTTAACTTATTTATTTAACTTATTTATTTTAATTAATTATTTATATTATTAACACCCTGTCATCACTTTGTGGTGACAGGGTGTTAATAAAACCCCTCCTTTCCTAATCCCACAGCAACCCCCTGAAGGAAATCACCTCCTCACCTCTGCTTGAAAAAATTTGTTAAATTTAAAATTTGTAAAATCTTGGCTAAGTTTTGTTCTGGCCAGAACAAAACCTGTGGCATCACCAGCACTGCACTGGGGTATTTCTAAGTGGTTTATCCCAATATTCAAATGAAAATCATCATTATTACAGCACTGATTAATTAATGCAGCAGTTCTGGAAGCTTCCATTACATGACTGCAAAATAAATTAGGATATATAAGCCAGGAAATGTAAAGAGTGATGCAGTTATTTAAATGAGGAGTTCTTAAAACCGGACAGGCACACCTTTACCAGGTGGTGTAAAAGTGCAAGAATTGCCTCAGGTGAAGTGAGAATGGATTTCTGTTCTGCTGCAGCCAGCTAAGAAAGCAGAATAAAGGAAAAAGAACACACCTGGAAGGTGTGAAAGGAAAAACAATTCCAGCCTGTCAGCCCAGGGACAGGGACAGCCATTGTCACCTGGCCTGCAGAGCCCAGGCCAGCTCTTTCCTGCTTTATTCTAATATTTTTCTAATCTCTTATGCTTATTTTAAATTCTATTTTATTCTTCTAAATCACTGGACCTGAAGGCTTGACCTTTACAGCTCCAAACCCCTCGTGTGGACTCTTCTGGATGTTCTTTTGACAGATTCTTTCAGTGATAAACCCAGGAGAGCTCCGAGCCAATGTCAGGTTCCAGCCACGTTTGAGCAGCCTGGGATCAGAACTGCTGCAGTGCAGGAAAGGGAAAATGCACCAGGAATTACTGGGATTCCTTTGGATATGTAAAACAGGGTTGGAACTCACTGAAGTGCTGCAATGAGGCAAAATCCTCATTTTCCTTTCAATAACTTCTTTAGAAAAAAAACCAAAAAAGAGCCTACATATCCATTTTTGAGGAAATAAAATCCCTCTTCCCCCCCACTCCCCCCAAAACTCATCACTTTTGGACAAGAAGAGTTTTTGAATGGAGTTTGTATAAACTCAAGGTTTCTGTAGCTGTTGTCACTGTGGGATTTTCCTTTTACCAAAATTCTGGGTGGGATCTTCTAGGAATTTGAGACATTTATAGAGAAAGTTTTAAGCTCCTGCACCCCAGAGAGGGAAAAAGTTCTGATGGATAGATAATAGAGAGATGAGAAAATTTTGAGTTCATCTTACAGCAGAAGAGTGAGCAGAACCAGCTGCATATTGCATATGTAAATGCTTTTCTTTTGATGAAAGGACAGATTTTTATAGAGAGAAATTAATTTGAATAAAAGTGCCTTCAAAATAATGCACATCCACATTCTGCACCCATAGCTCTGCTAAATTTCACACTGCACACTCTGACTGATGTGGGATTTCAGAAAAATGTTTTTTGGATGCTTTTTATCCCTGTTTTGGATGCCATCCTCAGCCCAACCGTGTGACAGCCACACGTTTTCATTCAGGTCCTTCTCCTTGTGCCTTTTATTCCTCATCCCTCCAAGAACATCTAAGAACAGCTTGACTGAAGTGTCAGACATTAAAGAGAGAGGTGGAAAGGAGTGCTCAAAAATTACTCTTTGTACTTTAGGTAATTAAATGAGAGGGCTAAATCGAGGCTTTAAAATATAAAAAAAATAAAAAGGCTCCATGGGTCTTGATGACAACTTTTTCCTAGCTTACATCTTTTCCTGTCAACATCGTTTCTGAAGTCTCATTCCAAGGTTTTTGTGGCAAAGCTGATTGTGATTATAAACTTGTGAGACAGGAACTAAACTTTCCTGATTTCTTGAGAGGAGGACTGCTTAGAAGAGATGGAAACCACATTTCTATTCACAGAGCTCTGGTGTAGCCTGTAAAAAACCTGAAGTGACCTGGAGGCACAACTGAAACTCAGATTCTTCCTCAATATGCCTACATATATTTATCTATTAATCTATTTACCTATTTATCTATTTATCATCTATTTATTTATCATCTATTTATCTATTTATCATCTCTTTATCTATTTATATTTTTAAAATAAGAATGCACGTAAGGATTTATATATCATATATAATTTCTTGTTCTTATGTCCAGCAATATCTTAAATATATTCCTAGATATTAGATAATTATTATATATATTTATAATTATTTTTCACTATGCAGTTGCTGGTACATAGGAGGTGGTGGAGGAAAAGACCTCATTTGTTCATCAGTTTTTTACCTTCTCCTTTGCCTCTTGCTTTTTAGGATTATAAAGTTGATCTGAACTCCAACTTGCTTTCCTTTCTGAAGGAGTAGCAAAATGGATTATTTTAGCTGAGTAAAGTTGTCTGTCTTCAGATACTTGAACTGTGGAAAGTAGCGTGAGGATAAATTCACCATTTAAGTACAGTAATATTATATAAAATATTAAATGCTGTAATGCAGAATGTATTATTTAATAACACCAACTCGAGACAATGAGAGTAATTCCTCACTCCACAGTTTTCCCTTGGTTATTGCCTTAGAAATAACTCAGAGTCCAAAAAGGACATCACTTTTAGGGAATGTATGAATTTCAGTGGGCAAAGTGCAAGGATTTGGTTTATTCAGATTCCATCCATGGCTGTGCCTTGGAATGGGCCCTGCAGTGACTGCTCAGTTCTCTGTGTCTTCTCTCCCTTTGTATTTCACTGTTTTTGTCACTGTGGGGGAGTAAAATCAATCCCATGGCAGGGAATTTCCTCAGAGTAAGGAAATGCACCCGGAACAAAGGTAATTCCTCATGATCACAAAAATCTCTAACACACAAGGTGATGGCACAGTTTATTTACAGGTATTAATTAGCGTAGCTAATTCCAGAAGGAAATCACCCAGGTTTGGATTAATTAGGCAGGATTAATGCCTAACTTTCTACCCTTATTGCACATAAACATTTCTGTATTGTACAAACCCTGACACTTTTCTCCTGACTGTAAAAGCACAAATGCATCAAATGATGAACTAAACATGTTCTGTGTTTTACCCAGTTAAAACCATCTTCTACTGATTCACGAATGGTTGGGAGAGGTTCATTATTATTCAGGAAAGAGGGAGGAAATATATTCATATCACATTTCTAATCTCAAGTGCCCAAGGGCTGAGCTTTGTCCTCCTGTACCTCAAACTCATCTTTTAGTTCAGTCACCTGAGACAACCTCCAGCTGCAAAGTGAGGGTAAAAAATGACATTTTATCAAAGTGGAGCCCACAGAGAAGCTGCATCCTCCTCCTGAGACACTAAATTCTGTATTTTTAGTGCGGAACGAACGCGAGGCGTTGGGAATTACTGGCGCTGAAACGCGAAATCTCCGCCTATGTACCCCATGGATGCAAATTCCTCATAAGGAAGCAATAACAGCTCCATGACATTATTTCTGAACAACCAGAGGCTGTTCTCAGTCCCACAGAGAGGCCAAGCCAGGCGTGGAATACTTGAAACCATGTCCTGGAAAGAAGTGCAGAGTCGGAGGAATCCTGCGCCCCCTGAACCGCGAGCGAGGAGAGGGAGATGCCCAGGAATGCTGCAGCAGGAAGTGCTTGTGGTTAAACCCAGGAGCAGCCACATGAATCAGAGCTCTGAGGAGACAGCTAGACGACACTGATGGCAAGAAAATATTAATGCGCAGAAAATAAAAATAAAAAGGAGCCCAAGAAGAATTAAAAGGCGCCAAAAGATCTCTGTGCGTTTCCTGATCCTGGTTTCGGGAGGATAGAAGGGTAAAACCCAAATAGCTAAAAGTTTAGACAATTAAACTTTGGTGCTGTTAAAAAAAAAAACCACCTCAATTTGTCCTCCTTTGCCATCTGGAAGCTTTCTCTTAAGCAAACAAATGAATGAAACACACACATCACAGAAATAATTCTCTTTTTCACCTACACACCCACAACAAGATTTCTTCATGGCAAACCCCAGGACGTTCCACTCTCAGCCTTGCACAACTCCATGGAGACCCCTGGAGCTACCAGGGATTATCCATAACTTTTCTGTCCTGTGCTAACAAGTAGAATTTCATAAAAATATGGAAATGCACAATGTTTCAACATTAAACACGTGGGGAAAGTCATTTTAATTATCCCACATTGAGTAGGCAGGAAAAGTTTTCCTGCACATGAACCATGTTATGGTACTGGGAAAATAATGTTGTTTTCTCAGCCCTTTCCTTTGGAATTAAACTGACTCTTTAATGAGAAAACCTTTTTTTTTTTAGAGAGTAATGATGCAAAGGAGAGCATCCCAAAACAAACCAGCACCATCCTAATTTGTCCCTGCCAGCAGTGTTGGGCACACACAATCCACAACACTTTTCCCCTGGAAGGAGATCAGGCATTTTAATTTGTGGGGCTGCTCACATCTGCAGGTGATTAAAGAGATGCTGCCACTTGCCAGGTGAAATGAGGAATTTGCTGTTCGTACTTAAAAGAACTCTTTCCTCCCAAGAAGCCCAAAATGCTCCTCAAGAAGGGTTTGGTGGCTCAGGAGGAGGGAGCATCCTGCTGGAGCTCAGAAGCTGCAGGCATCTGCCACACATTGATTATCCCATTCAGTTTGCTGGGCTAATTAGTGAGGAAATGGGAATTGCCCAGGGTTAGGTGGGCCTGGCCTCTGCCTGGCTGTGTTTCAGGCTGGGTTTCCTATTCCTTTTCTTTAGCTATGATGTTAAATATGATAAAAATTAAGTCATTCTAGTAAAAAAGTGGGGGTTTTTGGGTGCAACATGTGATTTTGATGTCACAAAACTTCGCTCTGCTCTGGCTTTGCCAGTGTCTCTCCACCAGCACAAACTGTTCTAACCCAGGGGCTGCAGCAGTGCCCACCCAGAACGGAGCAAAAATGGGGCTCCCACTAATTTTGGGGGGCTAAAATCCCCAGAGGAATTTTGGCCGTGCACCACGTTCTGAGAACCACAGGGCCAAAGAGTCCTGGTGTGTTTTAAACATCACACACAAGAGAGATGCCTCAAAAAAATCCATTTCTTCTTTCCTAAAATCTCCTTGATTAAAGAGCAGGAAATAAATTAAGCACATCCAAATAGGAATTAGTTGATTTCTACAGGTTCACACAACTAATGGCATGCTCTGTTAAGCCTCAGAAAAGTGAATATAGGATTATTCTTCTAATTTTGTGCATGAAATCAACACTTTCATCTTCCCTGGCTTTTAGGAGCTTACTTCAAGTCTATTTATTTGATCAACAATTCTGTCATCAACAGAAGTGTCCCTTTCCTCTGCTCACTGGTTATAATGATGGGTATTTTGTCAAATTTTAGGGCATTCGAGTCTTCCAGAGACTTTGATGGACATTTTTTGTCAAAACTGAGTGGTAACATCAATCAGATTTCCAGATTCTTGGGAATTCAGATTTCCATCACAGACAGCCCACTGCCTTTTGTTTTCAGGAGCTCAGCTGGTGTTCTCGTGGTAAAATCTTTAAAATTGCAGCTGAAGTGTCAAAACAATGCTAAAATCTATCAATATAATGTTCATTTTTGCCTGCAAAATTGGGCATCTGCTCACTTGCATTTAAATCTCTTTCTCTCTCTCTCTGTCTCTCTTCCAGTGATCCGAGCAAAAATATCCAGTGAAAAGGTGGTTCCTGCCAGTGATGATCCCCTTGATACCCACAAAATGATCCGGTATGAAATCAAACAAATAAAGGTACATGGAATCACTCAGCTTTTTTTGAAGTTCAATGCTGATAACCTCTGCATATTTCAGCCCAAAATAGTTTAGCCCGAAAGGTTGGGAGAGCTGGAGAAGGCTCCAGCTGCCCCCACACCCAGATGAATTACACAGAATAAATCACGGGAGGGATTTATAAAAGGGAAAGGAAAAATGGGAAAGAAAAAAAGAAAAGGAAAGGAAAAAAGAAAAGGAAAGAAAAAAAGAAAAGGAAAGAAAGCTGTCCTGACACTCAGGATGTTTTTGCTAAATAATGATATTTTGATGAGGAATTTTGTTATTTGATGATGAAAATGCGCTTCATTCTGTGAGTGGTGTCAGCACCTCTGGTTTTGGAGGGTTCCTGGTCCCTCTGATGGTGTGGCAGCTCCGCACGAGCCAAACTGCCCCAAGAGAGGGGAGCATCCCCAGCTGAGAGAGCAAACCCTTTGTTCATTGTCCACGGGGATATTTGCCCTCATATGCACACACACAAAAATCCATTTGTGCCAACGTTGCTGGGGAAGCAAACACCCAAAGACACGGATTCAGAATCTCACAGGATTTTCCCACTTGTTGTTCAGCTCCAATAAGGAGATGTATTTATTTATACTCGTTAATATTCATTAATGAGTATTAATGTATTAATTCATTAATATTCATTAATACAATTTAAGACAGGTCTTGAGCCCATTGAAGTCACTGTCAAACTCTCACTGATGTTAAAATGATCATGGTTTACCTTTTTCTGAAATGCACAGGAAGCAGGAAATCTCTCTAAATTAAAATGTGTGAGTGTGCACAGGTGAGGTGGGATGGTTGGTTGCCCTATGGTCGTTTCACCTCTCATTTTTCACCAAATATTATTTTATAATTTTTGCACTTTTACATTTACTGGGAGCACTTAAGAAGATCATTATGCATGGCTACGTGCTTTCAAAAAAAGAAAAAAGCAGTAATTCAAGTTGTATCCACTGATACAATCCCCTCACAGGAGTTTAAGTAGGAAGAATCTTTGGTAAACAAGAATATCTGAAAGTATTCACAAGGATGGGTATCACACATGATTTCTGTTAAGGTTTTATAGCAATTTCAACAAGCCAGCCTCTACCTTGCTAAAACAAACCCCAAAGCTCGTCACCATCTGCCACCTTCCATCTTCTCAAAGATTAGGGATATATTCAAATGTTTCTTTACAGAAATAAGTGCATCAATGCCAGAGAATTCCCCTTCCTCCCACTGGCACTTGAATGTTCTGCTGCTACTCTGCAGCACTTCAGGAACCTGACAGAAATGCAAATCATTTTGTACCTCAGCGCAAACAAGAAGAGTAATTCTAATCTGAGTGGTTGTTTTCAGCCCATAATCCCAGAGTGAAATGGGAAAATACTGAAATCTCTGAAATATATTTGTGTATTGAAGCTGCTTTGGAGTTTATCCCTTATTTTCACCAGTGGAGGTCAGTTCAAAACTCGGGCAGCAGGAAGAGAGGTTTATTTAATTCCACTCAGACTCAGAGGGCAGGTCAGCCAGGCCTGGGCAAAGCAGAGAGGTGGTTTTTAATAAAAAATACTCGACATCATCACACACAAGCTTAGGCTGGCAGCAGAAGGGTTGGGATAACCCCCACCCTGAAATCCTTCCTTCCCAAGCCTCCCCTGCCCCAGCACCCAGCTCCCTGCTCCAGGGAGGGAGGGACTGGGGGAAGTGAAGGATTTTCCTTGGAAAACAGGAGCTCTGTGAGCTGCCCACCCTCTGTGGGCTCACCTGTGCACCAAAATTAACCCAGCAAAGCAACTGAGCCTGAGAAACCCATGGGAGTGACAGAGAAGGGGGCAACCTGTGACACCCAAGGAATATAATTGAGGTAAAAATTAAATGTGCTGAGCAATCACTCGGTTTGCTGGGAAGCTGGGGACAGAGCAATGGCTGGGTCAGACCGTGTCTCACCTCAGGTGAGGCATTTGAAAGAATTTCAGTTTGCTGGGCAGCTGAGGTGAGACATTTTAAAGAACTTCAGTTTGCTGAATAGCTGGGGACAGAGCAATGGCTTGGTCACACCGTGTCTCACCTCAGGTGAGGCATTTGAAAGAATTTAACTCACAAAATGTGTGAGAGGTGAGGATATTCCCTGCTCACCATTCCAACCTTCTCCCAGGTGCTGCTGATTGTTTCTCCTGCTGCCCTGCAGCCCCACAAACTGCAGGGTGCTTTGCATGCCCAGAGACTCTGGGTAATTCAGGGCTGGAACATGCACAAGGTGGGGGTCAGGCCAAGAATTTGCTTTGTACAACACAGCAAGCAAGAACAGACTCTCCAATCATCTCTTTTGAGCTATAAAATCATCAAAAACTATCACTATTCACAAAAAATGATCACCTCAGTGTGAGGTTTGGGGAGGGCTTTTAGACCGCTCAGATATTCACAATTTGCTCATCAATTCTCCCCTCTTGGAAAGGGAACACAGAACCCTGGGAGGTTTTGTTGGACTGGCTGCTGTTTCTCTGCTCTGCTGCTCTCAGGGCTGTTGAGCTGTTCCATTAGTGTGATGGCTTAAATTCTGTTCCTCTCATTTTAAATCCAGTGCATTAGGCTTAGCATTAAAACGTTGCTATTCTAGACAGAAATATTAGATATCACTTTGATATTTGTTTTCAGAAATAAAAAATAAACAAAACAAGAGGCTATTCATTTTATAGGGATGGGCTGGCATGTCAAGAAGCAATAAAGGTTTTCAATTACTGTTCTTTTCTTGCAATATTTACAGCATTATATTAAAGAGAGAAGGTAATACGTGATTTATATGCAATGGAATATTTCTTCATGATATTTTTGTAGCTGACTTGGTCATCACACTCATTCTAAAATCTGAAAGAAAACTCATGCACATAAAATCTTAAACCAGCACTCATGGGCTGGTGCTGGTTCCAGCCCTGAGGAGGACAGGGACAGTGTCCATATGGACTTTAGGATGTATGGACACATCTCTCTATCCCCCAAATCCTCACCCTGTTCTCCTATTTCAGTGAAGTCCCACCAGGAGCTCAGGTGAACCTGGACCATCAATGCAGAACCAAATCTGACCACCTTAACTCTACAGAGAAATACCCACGCTTTTAGAAGGGAGAATGGGATTGAGAAGATTAAATATGATTTACTGAGTTAAACACAAGACTATAATCTTTAGAAATGCCTGTAACAGTTATATAGGTCAGAACCAGAGAGAAGTCAGGCAGTAATTTCAAAAAAACCCCATCCAAACAACCAAAAAACCTGCAACAAAACAAACACTAAAGTCACTTCAATATTAACCAAATCTCCATTATGCATTGTTCTAGGTATTTAGGGGGTTTATAGCCAAATCAAGGTGTGTTGTCTGCACAAAGCCCCCAAAGCTGAGCTCCAAGGCTGAGCTATCCATGGAAAAGCTGCTCCCTACAACAGCCTGCAGGTGTCTGAACCTGGAGAGAGCTGGAGGCAGAGGCCATTGCAGAGCCCACGTGGTGGCTCCGTCCCAGACACATTTTCCTCCTCCCTGGGAGATTTGCTGTGATTCCCACTGCACAGACTGCCAGTTTGGTTTGTGTTTTGCTCTGGCTGGGCCTGTTTGGTATTTTTTCCCTCCACGGCATTTCCAACCCCAGCCAACATTTTTGGATCGGCCGCGCGGTGACAACAACGTTGGCTCTTTTCCCCCCTCTCCATAAATAAGGCTTCAGAAAAACCAGCATATTACAGAGTATTTTCTAGTGGCCTGTGCTATTTAAATCCCCTGGGAGGGCTTGAGGAACACAAACACATTTTCCAGCTGCGACTGGGAGAGCCCTGCCATTGTCCCCAGCTGTCAACACGTGGCATGATGTCACCGTGGTGGCACACGAGGTGATGACAGGCACTCAGCAGCACCTTCTGCTCCCTGCTCGCCGTGCTGGGACACAGCTTGGCTTGTTTTCATCTTTTCATGCCTCGTTTTCGATTTCTTTTCGGGGGTTGGAACTGCTGGTTAAGGGGCAGCCAGCCTGAAAAGAGCTCCAATTCCAAATCTCTCAGTTTTGGGGCTTGTGGGGTGTAAATCCTAAGGGCTGGCTCACATTTTCCAAGTTATCTGAGAAGGTCCCACTGGTGAGAATTTTGGATGTGGCAAAGCCCTTTGCTTTAGTGACCAAAGGTGAAAACAATGCTCAGGAAATGCTCAGCTCCTCAGCATGCTTGGTGTCCCCAAGAGCTACAGCGACCAAGCGAAAATTCCCCATTGGAATATTTGGGAAATATTTGCATTTTGGTCCAGGTGAAATCTGTCTCTGCATTGAATGGAAGGTGCCAGTAGAACAGGAATTGGAGAGAAAATTTTAACAACCCATTAAATAGACATTTTATAAGCTATAATTTAAAAAATTAGGACCTACTTAATTTCCTCCTGAAAACCCTTGGATGTATTTCATTAAATGCAGAGATCCAGTCCAGTCTCTGGTGTTTTCTCACATTAATTCAGACTTTGGAGCCTTCTTTAAAGAGACTCACCCTGTATCTCTTCCAGCTCTTGTTTGCAACTCTTTTTTCATGCCTGTTTTCCACTACTGACTCTCTGTTTCTGATGATTTTCAGATGTTTAAAGGATTTGAAAAGCTCAAGGATGTCCAGTATGTCTACACCCCTTTTGATTCATCACTCTGTGGAGTGAAACTAGAAGCCAACAACAAGAAACAGTATCTCCTAACAGGTAAAAGGGAGCAAAATTAATGTTCCTGGAAATTCAGAAGTAGCTGCTTAGAGTGAATGTGCTAAATGTGCTAAAATATGCTAAAAAGGAAGGCATTTATCTATTAAATGTAAAAATTGTGTTCAGCTGTGGTTATGGTGTGATCTTACATGTTTTCCATCCTTTCACCAGCACTCTTAGAGCACTTTCAAAAGAAGTGAAGGTCAATAATGATAAAATCAGTAAATAGGAGTTTTGATTCAGTATCTGCCATTATTATTTGATTAAAACCAACAGTACTGATATTCCCAGGAATGCAAAGGTGCATAATGAGCAAACACGTGCCTTGTGTCTGCAGGTCTGGGGTTCCAAGTGACGACAGATTTTTCTAGATGCTCCTAAAATCCAGTTTTAACTGCATTTACATCCACCCCTCCCTGGCAGATCATCCACATCCTTAGAAAAATATCCTTCTTCAATCTATCTATACGAATATTCTCTCTGTCTTAATCAAATTAATTTTAAAAATTTTAAAGTCTGACTGATTTGGTGCAATTAGTTAAAAACTCAAGGTATTCCTACAATTCTAATATTTATTGCTTTGATTTTTTTTTTGTGTTTTTCACACTGCAGGCCAAATTTTAAGTGATGGCAAAGTGCTGATCCACTTGTGCAACTACATTGAGCCGTGGGATGATTTATCCTTGTCTCAGAAGAAGAGCCTGAACCAGAGGTACCAGATGGGCTGTGGCTGCAAGGTGAGTGCAGAGCAGATAAATGCCAATAAATGTAGTTTATTTGTATTTTTGAGAATAAACCCCTGTTCAAAGGAAGCTGCAAGTGAGTGCAGAGCAGATAAATGTCAATAAAACCCATTTATTTGTATGTTTGAGACTAAAGCCCACTCAAAGGGAAGCTGTGAGTGTAGAGTAGATAAATGTAAATAAACACCATTTATTCACATTTTTGAGGATAAACCTCACTCAAAAGCTGCAAGGTGAGAGCAGAGCAGATAAATGTCAATAAACATCGTTCATTTGTATTTTTGAGAATAAACCCTGGTTCAAAGGAAGCTGCAAGGTGAGTGTAGAGCAGAGCAGTGCCTGTTGTCTTGCACACCATTTACTTGCAATTTTGAGAATAAACCTAAGTTCAGAAGAAGCTGCAAGGTGAGTGTAGAGTAGATAAATGTAAATAAACACTGTTGTGGTGGAGAAATGTAAATAAACACCGTTTATTCACATTTTTGAGAATAAACCCCACTCAAAAGGAAGCTGTGAGTGTAGAGCAGATAAATGTAAATAAACACCATTTATTCACATTTTTGAGGATAAACCTCACTCAAAAGCTGCAAGGTGAGAGCAGAGCAGATAAATGTCAATAAACATCATTCATTTGTATTTTTGAGAATAATCCCTGGTTCAGAGGAAGCTGCAAGGTGAGTGCAGAGCAGATAAATGTCAATAAACACTGCTTATTCACATTTTTGAGGATAAACCCCAGTTCAAAGGAAGCTGCAAGGTGAGTGCAGAGCAGATAAATGCCAATAAATGTAGTTTACTTGTATTTTTGAGAATAAACCCCAGTTCAAAGGAAGCTGCAAGGTGAGTGCAGAGCAGAGCAATGCCTGTTGTCTTGCACACCATTTACTTGTAATTTTGAGAATAAACCTCAGTTCAGAAGAAGCTGCAAGATGAGTGTAGAGCAGATAAATGTAAATAAACACTGTTTATTCACATTTTTGAGAATAAACACCACTCAAAAGGAAGCTGTGAGTGTAGAGCAGATAAATGTAAATAAACACCATTCATTTGTATTTTTGAGAATAAACCCTGGTTCAGAGGATGCTGCATGGTGAGTGCAGAGCAGATAAACGTCAATAAATACCATTTATTCACATTTTTGAGGATAAACCCCACTCAAAAGCTGCAGGGTGAGTGCAGAGCAGATAAATGTAAATTAACACCATTCATTCGTATTTTTGAGAATAAATACCACTGAAAAGGAAGCCGCAAGGTGAGTGCAGAGCAGATAAACGTCAATAAATACCATTTATTCACATTTTTGAGGCTAAACCCCACTCAAAAGCTGCAGGGTGAGTGCAGAACAGATAAATATCAATAAACATCACTTATTCCCATTTTTGAGAATAAATACCACTGAAAAGGAAGCTGCAAGGTGAGTGCAGAGCAGATAAATATCAATAAACACCATTTATTCCCATTTTTGAGAATAAATACCACTGAAAAGGAAGCTGCAAGGTGAGTGCAGAGCAGATAAATGTAAATAAACACCATTCATTGGTATTTTTGAGAATAAACCCTGGTTGAGAGGACGCTGCACAGTGAGTGCAGAGCCGATAAATGTCAATAAACCCCATTTATTCCCATTTTTGAGACCAAACCCCAGCCCAAAGGCGGCTGCAGGGTACTGAAGGAGCTCTCTGCCCCCAGATCACCACGTGCTACATGGTGCCCTGCTCCATCACGGCCCCCAACGAGTGCCTGTGGACGGACTGGCTGATCGAGCGGCGGCTCTACGGGCACCAGGCGCGGCACTACGCCTGCATCAAGAGGAGCGACGGCACCTGCAGCTGGTACCGAGGGGGGCCTCCCCCCGAGAAGGAATTCATCGACATCAGCGAGCCTTGAGGCGCTGCCCCTGCCCCGAAACCACGGCCCTGGGAGGCTCGTCCCACCCGACCCCGCGCGCTCACGGCTTCGCACCGCCGCGGCCACGTGTTACCTTGCTTAGAAACCACCAGCACCAGTTTGTCCCCAACGGGGCCGTGGGGTTGGCACCGGTGTGGGACGAGGGACAAACCTCCTGGAGGTACCTGCTGTGCACGGAGGGCTGGCAATGTCCTCCCAGGCGTAACCAGTTCCCTTTTTTTTTTTTTTGCCAATATGAATGTACGAGAACGAAAAAGAGTTGTCAGAATTTCGCTCCCCTCACCCCGTTTGATAACTTGCAGATTTAAGGGCTCCCCTGTGTTTTATTCCCAAATCTTTCCGATGAACTACGGAATGTTTTATAGAACTATTGTTTTTTTTTTTCTCTGTATGAAAGTCTTGGGTACGAAAGAATTATTGTACAGTGTATATGTAAAGTATTATAACAATGTGCTATTAAAAAAGAAAAAGAAAAAAATTCACAAATATTTCCTCATCTGTCAAAACGAGTTGAACACTTCTGTGATTAAAACAATCTGTGCTCCACGTTTTGTACGTTCCTTATGTCACAGCTTCCTTCATCCACAGAGTTGTAACTTCCATTGATAACTAAATTAAGAAACAGCTTTGATAATCAAAACCCCCTCCTCAAGTCCCCCTATGGACTAACCACAGCTTGCTGGAGGAAAAGCCAGATTTTTAATCCATGGTTAAAGTGTTAATCCATGGATTTAAGCATTCCAGGGAACAAATTCCAAGCCCAAATGATGACAGGCTAGAACTGCTCAGAACTACAAAAGCCATGTCCATCCTCAGGGCAGCTGCAGCCCTTTACACCTGCCTGAATCCACCACCAGGTGTTTGTGCCCCAGCACTGTCAGAACTTCAGAAACTCCTGTGAAAATACAAATGCAATAAATATTGCATCACTTACACTGCAATGGTTTCTGGAAGCTCTCAGGTATCTGACCCTGTTTAATAGGATTTAATTGGTTTTTTATTCATGAACACCCCCCACACTCTGTCAGTGAATTTGGCTACTTGTGAACTCCAGCTAGAGAAGGGTTACAACACATTTTGCCTGTAACTTCTTTAGTGTCCTAACTTTCCTGAGTGATGACTGGAGTCAGTAACTAACCCTTCACACACGTATTTAAGTTTATAAAAGTAATTCAGTTCACAGTGGTGAAACTTTGGGAAGTGTAAATGCCAAATTCAGACTATTTGTGCCCCAGAAAAAAGGGGGAGAGCCCTCAGGCAGGATGGGAATCTCCAGTAGCTGCATTTTCTGACAGGTTTTACTATTCTAAAGGACAGTTTGGAATCACTCTCCTAAAAAAGATTTACTTTTTCTGTGACAGAGTTTATACATTTCCCATGAAATGCAAATGGTGCAAGGCCAACAGGAAAACTTGTCATTATTCCTTTGAGTGAGGAATACCTGTCCCATAATAGATAAAATCCAATGTTTCACTTTTGATTTACTATAAATCAGTCTGGCTCTTTTAATTTACAACCCTAAATGAAAACCAAATCCATGTGCTGCCAAATGTAAAGCCCAGTTTGTTTTCTGCTTTGCTCAAGACAAACCAAAAATTTCCTAAGGCTAACAGTTTGGACCATAGACTTACATAAATGAAACAAAAAGAATAAAAAAGCTACATTTCTTCCAAAAAAGAACTGATATTGGCAGAGCTATTTACTGACAGTGCTGTGAATTTATATCACTAATTTTCTGAAAGATTCAAAGCCAGGCCTTATTTCCTCATGTCAGATCAAGCCAATTCCTAGAGCAGCCCACAGATCTTAATAAGCACAAAGGTTAATATTTAGTGATTAATATTCAGTGGTTAATATTCAGTGGTTAATATTCAATACCAGCCCTGTAGCATTTGTCTCCAAATCCATTTGGATCACACTCTGCAGCAAACAGATCTTTTCTGCTTTTTAACTCAGCACAGCTCAGTTCCTATTTCAGTTTTACAGTAATTAACCTTAAACTCAACTCACCCAGCCCAGACTGCCTTCTCCATGCACCTTGCACAAGGAAATGCTTTCTCTGATATTTATGGACAGACTGTAACATAAATTGTGCACCACAATTCGTTTTAAAAACATTTTCTATTTGCCCTGCTATAAAATATCCCACACGAGGTCTTTCACAATTAGGGTCTGTCTGCTTTGATTTCTGGCTGAGCAGAAATCTGCCCAAACTTCCCACAATGGATGGTACAAAGAAATTTTTTTTTTCCTTCATATCAATAAATGTGGCAAGAAAAGCTTTACAAAAACCCTGCTCAGAGTGAGATTTCATTTTCCCTGAGGATGATTCTCAAAAGGTTTGACTATAGTGTGGCATTCTGAATATGTTATTTCAATATCAGGATTTTTACTGTGGTGGCACTGATACCTTATCAACAGCAGATTCTTTTCACAACATTTTCTTTTTACTTCTTGAAATTGTGTTTGTGTTACATGAGAGGATAGAGCAGAAATCCAGCCTGGCTCAACATTTGAATTTAATTTGCAATGACTTTTGATAAGAGGAGAGGGAAAAGAAAAGAGAAGGGAGCCTGCACAGGTGAACAGGGGGAAAAAAAAAAATCACCACCTGGAATATTGCTGGTGTTTCCTCCACGTTCCAGTGAAGTTTTAATTAAATTGTTCAGCAATCACGTTGAAAAAAGCCGTGTTGTTTTTTGCAGAGAACAAGAGGTGGGAAAGCAGTGAAATAAAGGGAACTAATTACTGAGGGAAAGGCTGTAGATATGACTCAACCAGCAGGGAGTTCAAAAGCCTCACAGCGTTTTTTGTAATCGGGCTGGGACCAATGTTTCTGTTTCCAAAAGTGTTTCATTAAAGCAGCTCCATTTTTACACAAAAGAATGGCATCTTTGTTTATTTACCTTGTACTGCCTAAAGCCTGGGCACCAGCGATCAGCAGAGGATGAAAGGAGCACCTCTGGCACGTTCAGCTGACCCTCAGTTCCCAGAAATTTGGGGCTTTTTCCCCCTCTCCACATCCCCCCTGGGCTGGTTTGCACTGGAGGGGTGGGACAGCTCCAGGTTCCCGTTTGGAGAATAAAAAGGGAAGGAGAAAAAGCAAGAGGAGCACCAAAAACATATTTGAAACTGTAACTGCCAAATTCTGCATCAACAAATGCAAACCAGGCCAGCTGCTGATAAAGTGTTGAAAACACCAAATAAAATAACACGAAGTGACTTCAGTGCAGCATCAGAAGATTCTGATTTCCAGAACATCTTACACCCACTTCCAACAAAACTCAAACAAAATGTTGTCTGGTACCACATTGCCTGATTATTTCCCAAGCCACAGAGTTCCAGATACTTTCCTTCAGGAGGAATAAAATCCAAACAAATGAGTGTCATCACAGCAGCCATTGCAGCAGTTCTGAGTGGCAATGCAGCACCCAAAGGGATTAATTTTCTCTATATTAACATTCATTACCATAGAAATATGTAAAAAACAATTACTTGGCTGTGGAGAACAACATCCAAAACGTACAACCCAAAGAGGAATAACTTATAAGTTCTGACTTTAATGAGCAATGTGGAGGAATGAAGGCAGGGAACACCACTCACAGGGTTGCTGCACTCAGAAAAATATGCCATATAAACTTGTAAGTCTGACACGTTAGTTCTTGCCCCAAAATGAAATGTTCACATTCAAAACGTTCAAACAAAAGAGAAATAACTTATAAGTTCTGACTTTAATGAGCAATGTGGGGGAATGCAGACAAGGAACACCACTCACAGGGTTGCTGCACTCAGAAAAATATGCCATATAAACTTATAAGTCTGAGACATTAGTTCTTGCCCCAAAATGAAATGTTCTTTGTTTCTGAGGACTGCAGTTTAGCAATGCACCCCCAAATCCTGCTTTTTTCAATAAAATTACAGCCATTCTCAAGTTTGAAGGATCCCTTAAAGGTCATTGTGTCCCATTCCCTGCCTCTCACTGCTGCCTCCAATTAACCACAGCCTAAAACATCATCCAGGTGCTCCTTGGACTCTGACAGGCCCCTCTCTGTTATTTTTCTGTCTGTAAGCACTGGGGATCAGTGTTAGCTCAGGCACCTGGAGATCACAAGTCAAACGCCCCTGATTTGGGCTGATTCAAAGCTCTGCAGTGCCCTGTGCATCATCTGCAAAGACAACAAACCCTGAATGCACCAGGAAGGACAGGAGGGAAAACAAACCATGGAAGTCACTCCTGCACTTTCAGACTTGTTCAGTGTCTCTGGAAGCATTTAAATTCTCTGAGATCTGCAGCTGGGCAGCTGAAAAATCATCACTTCGCATGTGAGCACCTCCAGCTCACCATCACAGGGATTTCAAGTGGTCACCTTGTCCCACATCCCCCTGAAAGCTGCCGAAGTGGCTTTTGGAGCAGGCAGCAGGTGGGAAAAGGGAATTGTGTGTCCCAGCCCCTGTCTGACAGGCACAGAAAGCAGACTGAGCCCTGCTGCTGGCACTTACCATCTCCTTGTGGTTCGGGTAGAACGTCTGCTCGATGAGAGGGAACTTCTCTGGGCCCAAGGCTTTGTAGACAGACACCAGCTGGGCAAACTGCAAAACAAAGCAGAACAAAGCAGAAAGCTCAGGAGAGAAATCACACTGAGCCCAAATGAGCTCGTACTGACATTTTGCTGCTTGTCTTGGGGTGTTTGATAAACCCAGCAGACCCACACAGCCTCTCTGCTCCTCCTCACACACCTCTTCAATCCACCCCAGCTTTACTTCACAGATCAGCACAGAAAAACTCCTTGGAAAGTGAAGCCCTCACAGGTACAGAAAATTAAATACATGGGAGTACTGGATTTCAGGTATCTCATTATCTGTATGTTTGAAGGCAATTCTGTGATGATAAAATCATTAAAATTTCACCTTTTCTGTCATCTCCAACCCAAAGCCCAGGCATATTTCCCATTTATTTCTGGCTGGCACCTCCCTGACATTGATTTGGCAGTGTTGGCAGAGAGATAAAAGCAGCTGTGTCATGTTAACAGGTCAGGGGAGGAACAAACAGGACAAGTGTCATCTCCCAGGCTGGAGCCATGAGCCATTCCCACATGGCCATCCCTGGATGGGGGTGATTTAAACTGCTCCATGTTACCCCATTTCTAGTCATGTTTTTTATAGAATACTCTGATATAACACGTGGCCATCCTTGCACAACCACCAAAGATGAGGATAATTTCAACTGCTCCATGTTACCCCATTCCTATTCATGTTTTTTATAGAATATTCTAATGCATGGCCATCCTTGGATGGGGATGATTTAAATTCCTCCATGTTACCCCATTCCTATTCATGATTTTTATAGAATATTCTGATATAATGCATGGCCATCCTTGGATGGGGATGATTTAAATTGCTCCATGTTACCCCATTCCTATTCATGTTTTTATAGAATATTTTGATACAACGTGGTCATCCTTGGATGGGGGTGATTTAAACTGCTCCAAGGTTTGCCATTCCTATTCATGAATTTTATGGAATATTCTAACACGTGGCCATCCTTGCACCACCACCAAAGATGGAGATGACTTAAACTGCTCCATATTACCCCATTTATTTCATGTTTTTTATAGAATATTCTGATATAATACATGGCCATCCTTGGATGGGGATGATTTAAATTGCTCCATGTTACCCCATTCCTATCTATGTTTTTAATAGAATATTCTGATATAACATGTGGCCATCCTTACACCACCACCAATGATGGGGATGACTTAAACTGCTCCATGTTACCCCATTCCTATTCATGTTTTTTATAGAATATTCTGATATAACACGACCATCTTTGGATGGGATGATTTAAATTGCTCCATGTTACCCCATTCCTATTCATGTTCTTTGTTGAATATTCTGATATAACACGTGGCCATCCTTGGATAGGGGTGATTTAAATTGCTCCATGTTAACCCCATTTCTATTAATGTTTTTTAATGGAATATTCTGATATAACACGTGGCCATCCTTGCACCACCACCAAAGATGGGGGATGATTTAAATTCCTCCAAGTCACCCCATTCCTATTCATGTCCTTTATAGAATATTCTGACATAACACATGGCCATCCTTGGATAGGGGTGATTTAAATTGCTCCATGTTACCCTATTCATGTTCTTTATAGAATATTCTAACACGTGGCCATCTTTGCACCACCATCAAAGGCAGGGATGACTTAAATTGCTCCATGTTACCCTGTTTCTTTCATGTTTTTTATAGAATATTCTGATATATCACATGACCATCTTTGGATGGGATGATTTAAATTGCTCCATGTTAACCCCATTTCTAGTCATGTTTTTTAATGGAATATTCTGATATAACACGTGGCCACCCTTGCACAATCACCAAAGATGGAGATGACTTAAACTGCTCCATATTACCCCATTCCTATTCATGTTTTTCACAGAATATTCTGATATAACACGTGGCCATCTTTGGATAGGGATCATTTAAATTGCTCCATGTTACCCATTCCTATTCATGATTTTAATA
Source organism: Acrocephalus scirpaceus scirpaceus (assembly GCA_910950805.1). Taxonomy (NCBI): domain Eukaryota; kingdom Metazoa; phylum Chordata; class Aves; order Passeriformes; family Sylviidae; genus Acrocephalus; species Acrocephalus scirpaceus. Next base: position 2,132,657 of record OU383782.1, read on the forward strand.
GAATATTCTGATATAACACATGGCCATCCTTGGATGGGGATGATTTCAACTGTTCCATGTTACCCATTCCTATTCATGATTTTATAGACTATTCTGACACATGGCCATTCTTGCACCACCACCAAAGATGAGAATGATTCAAACTGCTCCATGTTACCCCATTTCTTTCATGTTTTTACAGAATATTCTGACATAATATCCTTTTGATGCTCCTGTGACACATCCTGCCCCACCTGTTCTTTGCACTGCAGCTGCCTCACACAGAACATTTTCACGTAAAACAGGAGGATTCTTTATTAACCAGAGATGGATTTGGGGCTGTTCCTTCTCTTTGCTGAGCAGATAAACTCTCCTCTGGTGAGAGTTGGGAAACGAAATCAGCCCTGAGGCTGGGCTGAGGTTTCCAGGGAGCAGGAGGGCTCTGGCAGCCAAGGGCCAGAGCTGTTCCAGGGCTCCAGAGCCCTGGCTCAGCCGTGCCTGTGATGTGTTCAGTTGTCACCGTGCCAGCGTGGGACATAAACAACCCAGCACAACCCTGTGAATAGTGGGATTTGCTGGTTGCAAACAGCACAAAAAGCACGGGACAATGGGACTCTGTCCATCATGCAGATAAAATACCTACTCTGAGCAGAGGCTCAGAGGGCAGCGAGAGCAAAAACTGTTTAAAGGGGAAAAAAAAAAACCTCCCATGAAAGCTTTGCTTGCATTTCCAGCTGGCAGAGAGGAGATGTTTAATTTAGTGGTGTTTACTTAGGTTGGGTAAAATACATCTTTAAATTCGGAAGGCCAGTGGAAAATACCTTCATGATGAGCAGCCCTCACCAAAAGCCCAAGAAATTGTAGTTGGGGTGTGTGCTGTGCAGATCAGGCCTCAAGGAAAGGAAATATTATCACAGCTACCAAAATAAGGTGGTTTGTGAATAGGATTCCTGACAACTTACTTAATATTTCAGTTCTGATCCAAGAGCCAAACTCCACAAAGAAAACATTATTAAATACATGACTTTTGCCCAGCAATTGTTAGGTTAAAATAAATCTATTTACCTATCTTTAAGTAAAAACCTCCAAAGAAAAAAATAAAATCACATGATTGTGTTTCCTGTGATTCTTTCCTTACTTTCTTTTCCATTTTCACTGCAAGGGAGCAAGAGGCACTGAGAAAATGACATTTTTTGTAGGGGTTGTGGCATTCATGCAAGAGGTAAGAAAGTTGTAATTGAGATTAATTGTTTGGAAATGCTTGTTTACTTAAAATAAAATAGTGTCAACCACAGATAACAGACATGTATCACTCCAGAGTATCCCCTAATCCAGTAATTAAGCTGGGAAATAGCAGGTAGGAAAAGCAGGTTTCAGTTTTTCAGGCAAAGGAGAGAAATCCCTCAAATTGCCACAGCTGGGGGAAGGATTGATCCTTTACCTTGCTGGGATGCTGCTTCCCCTCTGTGGCTACAAATCTGGGGATCTCCTGTCAATCATTTCTCCCCCCAAATCCTGATAAATTCAGCCTCAATCCACATAAAATTTCAGCATTCTACTTGTGCATCCATAAACTGCCCTAAACTTTTGTTATTTTCCCTGACTGCTGCTGGGCTGTTTATAAAGAGGAATTTAAATTAAGTTTTGATGACCATCTATCATTTTTTAAGTGGGATCTGGACTATATCTTTTTATATTTTCCTTTTCAGCAGCTGAAGCAAATGAACTCCAGTCCTGGTGCAGAAGCATCATTTTTTTAGATGATAAATTACTGAGTTATCTAATCCAATGTCAAATGTTTACAGACATGGGATGGTCGTGAAATAGGAAATACTGACAGAGCCACTGAAGTATTTTATATGGATATCAAAACCCATAATCATCTAAAAATCCCCCAATTCCTAGAGCTTAGCATTTCAGCAGAGGTCATTTTTACATCTTAAGAAAAAAACAAGAAAGTGGGAAAAATTTCTCAGTTGAACAAGCTGAATTTACTTCTCATTTTCCAAATTTGAACCTTATTTTCAGTCAGAGAGGGATATCCTCAGGTAGATGTGTTTACAGTTGGCAGGTTGTTATTTTTTAAAGAAAATGGTTGGGTTTTGCAGCATTTGTTGCAATGTCAGCTCTTTTCTAGTCAGTGTAAAATCCTTCCACACCCAGGCCAGGACTGTTCCTGTATAGCAGCACAGTGACAGCTGTGCTTTATCCCCTCTCCAGCAAGGTGTGAGACAGAGGAGAAATATTTAGCCAAAAAAACCCTAATTCCGTTTGATTTAATATCAAATCTTTCTGGGCTTTCAGCACCCCAAGACTGAAACTCTAAATTTCAGATCATGCTGTAACCAAGCCGGAGCTCCCATAAATCCCTTTGCTATCTTCACAAAGAGGGGGATAATGACTTTGCTCATCACTCTCGAGGAGTTAAAATGTGCTTAATTCCATCTCTGCCACCTCGGAGAGGCTCGGATTTGTTCCTGAGCCAAGCACAGCAGCCTCTCCCTGGAAGATAATCAGCTCTGATATTTCCAGCTAATTACTGCAGATGGTGCTACCTTTCATTCCGGAAAGCTGCTGATCCGTCCTGCCAGCCTGGAGGATTTGTAGCACTGCCCATTCCAGCAGGGAATTTCCTGGGATGTTGGGTAGGGTTTTAACTCAAGGAATTGCAGCTCCTTCACCTGTTCCCTGCTCAGGCAGGACCCTGTGGGTTTTACTGAACCCACAGTAAAATCTTGAATCTGATTTTACTGAACCCTTTCTGTCAGAGATTTGCCTTTTTGGAGGGTTCATAACCTGTCCTCTTTACGGGCTGAGAACTCCAACTGGCCAGCTAGGGCTTTGTGGGAACCAAAACAACATCCAAAACCTCTGGACAGTCTGTTACACCCACCCAGAGGAGCTGGCATTCTCCAGGAGCAGAGAAATGGGAAAAACTTGGATGGGAGAGCACCTCTTCAATCTGTCTGTCATTAAAAAAATCACTTTCAGCTGAGATTTGTCATTAAAAAAATCACTTTCAGTTGAGATTTGACTCATCTCTGGCTGCTCTAGGTGTGAAGAAATTCCATGGATTACCAGTTCACCTCTGGATGTTCATCTATAAACTCACTGCCTTGCAAATGCATTAATGAGGATGAGAATTTGTGACTGAAATTCCTGATGTAAAATTTGCTCTTTTTCTGGTGTGTTCTCGGTGTTCACCATGGATGGGGGCCTCTCCAATGGGAATTTCCCTTTCCAGGCACAGAGGGAAGGTCCCACAGTGACCTGCACAGGGCCCCTGCAGGTTTGGAAAGCTGAAAGATGAGCTGGTTTGCATTATGTTACAATTTTAGGGATTTACCAAAGAAAATGACACCTTGACTTCTTCATCCCTTCAGATGGCACCAGGAAAACTGACCTGAAGTCCCTTTTGAGGCTGAAATGTCCCTTTCCAGGCTGAAATATCCATTTTTCAGGCTGAAATGTCCCTTTCCAGGCTGAAATATCCATTTTCAGGCTGAAATTTCCCTTTTGAGGCTGAAATACCCATTTTTCAGGCTGAAATGTCCTTTTCCAGGCTGAGGCTCAGCAATGTGCTGGTCATTCCATGAAGGCTGGATTATCTTGTGAGAGTGGGAGATGTCCAAAAGCACAAACAGAGGTCCTTGGAGGCCAACAAACCGAGACAAACATTTGAGATCCTTCAGAGGGAGGAGGAATGAGGCAGTTGTGTGGAAAGGGCTGGAAGGAGACATTTGATGCAAGTTCTCTGTGGGAGTCAACCAGCTTTGGCCAAGATTTTTTCACTGTATCTGCATTTTAAGCACAGTGTCTGCATTTTAATATTATATTACTGTATTTTAATGCCATTATTACCTGAGGAGCATTTGCGTTACCTTTTAGTGCTCTCCATGTGCTTCTTTTCTGAGATTGGTGCACATTCCCTCTCTTACACTTCAGCAAACACTGAATGCTTTTCCAGAAGGCTGAGCTCACACACATCTGAATCTCTCCTTGATCCCTCCTAGGAGAATGGAGGGGAGCAGACCTTTGATGTCCTCCTCTGTCAGCAGGGGCTGACTGACAGCTCCATGCCAGTGTTCAAACTCCCAAAGTCAGCCCAGACCTTGGCACGGCCACTGGAAGGTGGAGCAGCGCCCACAGATCAGTTTGGGCACACGAGCAGAATACAAAGATGGGGACTGGCAGCAGAGCTTGGTGCTCCTCTGCGGTTTTCCAGCAGGAGCCAAAGCCAAAGCCAGCCCAGCTGGACTGGGAAAGCAAGGATTGCCTCCATGGTGAGTTTTATACCACAGGTGAGTTGTTCTGATGCCTTAAATTTCATCTTTCATATTTTCAGGTTCTGTGGTGCCCAGGGTGCAGCTCTGAGCTCACAGTCAGGGTCACTCAGCTCTCTGCACACAGCAGGGACACAAAACAAATCCTTGTCCTGCTGCACACCAAGGACAACTTTCAGCCCAACAGCACAAACAAGGGTGGCTGGAGGGAGGAACAAGAAGGATGGGACCTCACAATTTGAAGATGTAATTGAACAATTAAACCCCAATATGCAAATGTGTCACCTTGTTTTTCAAAAGCCTTCTGATCTTTACATTTTTTGTAATGGAGTTCTCACACACTTTCATCTAAAAATATCAGTTTGGCATTCTTTCTTGGAGGAGGAGAGAATTGATTGACTGACCAGTGTGGTTGAGAGGAGACAATCTCATCCTCTAATCTGCTTTCACAGTGAAAATTCTATAAATTACAAGGTCTGAAAAATAAACACCAACACCCCTCTTTTGCCTTAGACCTCTCAGCATGTGACTGCGTGTTCATTTTGTGTCCTAGTGTGACACAAATGGACCAAAACTTATAAAAGTGTGAGACCTCATGACCAGTCAGCCATTTTGTGACCATTTTGTGACCATTTTGGGTCCATTTTGTGTCCATTTGTGACCATTTTGTGACCATTTTGGGTCCATTTTGGGTCCATTTTGTGACCATTTTGGGTCCATTTTGTGACCATTTTGTGACCATTTTTTGACCATTCCATTTTGGGTCCATTTTGGGTCCATTTTGGGTCCATTTTGTGACCATTCTGTGACCATTTTGGGTCCATTTTGGGTCCATTTTGTGACCATTTTTTGACCATTCCATTTTGGGTCCATTTTGTGACCATTTTGTGACCATTTTTTGACCATTCCATTTTGGGTCCATTCTGTGACCATTTTGGGTCCATTTTGTGCCCATTTTGTGACCATTTTGGGTCCACCTTGGGTGCAGCCCTGGCCAGGCCCTGTCCTGCCCAAGCTGTACCCTAAAGGCCTTTCAATAAATCTCTACTTTATTCTCCAGCTCTGCCCAGTCTCTGGTTCAGCTCAGCCTGCCCAAGGCATCAGTTTTTTCCAGCCCACAAGAGCAAGGTGATCTCTGCCTCTCTGAGATCAGATCTGTCGCTGATGTGTTCTCCTCTCAAGCCGAGCTCTGGGATCAGCAGATCTCCTCCTTGTCTGTGATATTTCCTCACCTTCTTTACTTTCAGCTCCCTCCTCACCCTCTGGGGTTCTTGCAGCCCCTCTGGGGTGTGCTGGCCCTTCCCAGAGGGATTTGGGCTCTCTGCTACAGCTATCCAGGATTTCCAAGGGCATTTTCTGGGCTCCTGCACCTCCCCTGCAGCATGAGAACTGCAATCTGTGAGGCACAGCTCTCTCACTGCTAATCACTGCTGTAATTAACTGCTGGAATATTTTCACATTAGAATTACAGCTGATGAGATGCAAACCAGCCAGAGCTTCTTAAAAAAAAAAAACCAAAACAAACCAAAAACCTTAAATAAAAACCTCATGCCCTTGGAAGAATTGCATGGACTGGCTTACAAATTACCAGAGTGCATCCATGAGAGAAAGAAAAAATAAAAAAAGTTTTCTACAACAGTTGGAAAAACAGGATTTTAAAAAAAAATCCCAAAGAACCAGAAAAGGGTCACAGTCAGAGACATAAAAACATCTCCTGGCTTGCAGGGTTGGGCAAGAAGGCATCTGGCAAGGAGAGGCACCTTGGCTGGTGGAAGAGGCACTGACAAAATGTGTAAACAGTGAGGAAAGCGAGATTTAAGGAAGACATGTGGATTAAAATGAAGGAAAACAGCCTAGGAGCAGAAAAGGGTACAACACAGATCAAGACATGCCTGGTATAAAGGGATTAGCAAAAGGCAATACCATGAGGCCTAGATCGAGAGGCCTCCTGGAGCACTTTATTTTGGAATGAAAATTTAGAGAAAGAGAAAAAAATTTGGGAAGTGAGAGGCTCTGGGGACTCCTTCCTGGGTGCTCTTCCAGCAGTGAGAAAATCACTTTATTGCACTGTTATGGGAACAGGGAGTGCAGTGTTCTGACCAGGGAAACATTTGTGCTCTTGTTTGTTTTGATGGGACTTGGCCTCGTGCTTCAGCACTTCTCAGAAGGGTTTGGGGCTCACTGCAACCGGAGGAAATTTCCTTGTTTGTGGGGCTTTTTAGAGATGAATTCCAGTTTAAACAGGAGGTTTCCACAAAAACACTGAGTTCAGTGAAACTTGTAGAGGAAGAAATCAGTGGTGGATTTCCAGGGAGGATTTCCAGGGTGGAGATTTCCAGGGTGCATTTCCAGAGTGGATTTTCAGGGTGGATTTCCACGTACCATTTCCAGGGTGGAGTTTTCCATGGTGGATTTCCAGGGTGGAGATTTCCAGGATACATTTCCAGAGTGGATTTTCAGGGTGGATTTCCACGTAGCATTTCCAGGGTGGAGATTTCCAAAGTGGTTTTCCATGGTGGGTTTCCATGGTGGAGATTTCCAAGGTAGTTTTCCATGGTGGGTTTCCATGGTGGATTTCCAGGGTGAAATTCCAGGGTGGATTTCCAGGGTGGGTTTCCGTGTTGGATTTCCAGAGTGGGTTTCCAGGGTGCATTTCCAGAGTGGATTTCCAGGGTGGGTTTCCAGACTGGATTTTTCAGGGTGGAGTTTTCCATGGTGCATTTCCAGGGTGGATTTCCAGGGTGGACTTCCATGTAGCATTTCCAGGGTGGAGATTTCCAAGGTAGTTTTCCATGGTGGATTTCCAAGGTGAGTTTCCAGGGTGGATTTCCAGGGTGGGTCTCTGGATTTCCATGGTGGATTTCCAGGGTGGATTTCCAGGGTGGTTTTCCATGGTGGAGATTTCCAGGGTGGGTTTCCGTGGTGGGTTTCCAGGGAGGATTTCTGGGGTGGAGATTTCCAAGGTGGTTTTCCAGGGTGGATTTCCAGGGTGAGTTTCCAGGGTGGATTTCCAGGGTGGATCTCTGGATTTCCGTGTTGGATTTCCAGAGTGGGTTTCCAGGGTGGATTTCCAGGGTGGGTTTCTGGATTTCCATGGTGGTTCTCCAGGGTGGGTTTTCAGGGTGGAAATTTCCAAGACAGATTTCCATGGTGGATTTCCATGGTGAATTTCCATGGTGGATTTCCATGGTGGATTTCCAGGTTCAATGCCATTCCTCAGACACCACAGCCAGCCTGTGCTGGGCCCAGCAGGGAAAGGCAGAGCCTCCTTGGGGTGGTTTATCCCCAGCCAGGGATTTCACAGCATTTTAAACGGAACCACCCACTGAAAACCCCTCTGAGAGCAGGGGTGGTGCTCACACACCCCAAAAAGAAACCAGGACACTCTGCACCCAGCTCAGAGGAGCTGCAGCTAAGGATAGAAGTGGGATATCCAGGAATGTCAGAGGGGAATGGCAATGCTGGGGGGAGCTGGGAGATGATGTGGGAGAACTGGAGGACAGGGAGACGATGGAGTGGGGATTGCCCTGGCCACAAGAAGAGGGATTTTCCTGGATGGGTGACAAATTCCTGTGTCAGGAAGGGGAATCTCACCCCCCTGATCCTCCCCAGCTCTTGGTCACCACAGTCATACATCAAAGAAGCAGATATAACCTAGATTTTAACTGAAAACATGATTTTCTAAGGTAATTTAATAGGGAATATAACACATGTGTTTCCTTTGTAATTACATATTAAGACTGCACAAGAAATTAAACTTAATTAATAAATAATTATGTTTATTTCATTAAATAATCTGGCCTTCAGCTGTGGATATTTGCTTTAACCGAGCACAAAAAGAGTTTCTGAGTCTCTACTGATGCAGGACCAGCAGATAATACAAAGGACATGAACCACAGCTTTACAGTCCTGTTTGAATATTAACTTTCCAGCCTCTGCATAAAGTTTCTTTCACAAGAATCTAAGAAACAGTTTAAAAGTCCATTTGAATTTTCTGCCCCTAGAAATGCTCAGTCTGTAATGGATGTCAAGAGTTCCCACTGCTGCTTTTTAGTGCAGAGGAGAACGGGGCAAAGTGGCAACAACTTACCACAAAATTCAGGAATGCAGTCAAAAATTCTGAGCCTGCTTTTGCATTAAATTATCCTGATGGCAGTAAATGCTGGTCAAAGCAAAATGCTCCCATATTCAGATTATATATAAGGCACTGGAGAGTGCAAGCAAGGATTGACAAACGCAGAGCTGAGAGAATTACTGGCTGCATGGAACAGAAAAATCGTCACCACTCTGAGATTTATTTATCATTTAAGGATTTCTGCTTTTTTTTTAAACAGGAATTTCAAGTGAGTTTACTTATATTAGGAAAGCAAAATCAGCAAGGAAGGTTGAAATATTCCCTTCCTATTCCAAGACTGAAATATTCCCCTCTTATTCCAAGACTGAAATATTCCCCTCCTATTCCAAGACTAGATTAAACTAAACCAGCTCTATAAAGATTTGCAAACACTCTACTAGGTTTAATGTATTCAGATTTCCAGTTATGCATTTAAACTTATATTTATGAATTTTGCTCCAGTTCAATGTTCAAACCTGGTATTAAATTGTCTTTTGACCAAAAAGTTTACAATGTTTTCACCTTCCTTCTGACACAGTTCTGTGAATTTACTTTCAGCTCTCGCAGGACAAATCCATCAACATGTTTTGCTTTAAGTGGCAAAAAGGCCGAAATCTTCACTGGCTGACAGAGAATCGAATCAGGTTTTATTTGGGTTTTTTATGCAGGTTTTTCATTCTTAAGAAAGTTCTGCTTGGAGGAAAAGCACCTGTTTGTTTGTTCTCTGGCTGCCCTGGCCTCTGACTTCATTTGGAATCTGTAAATCCAACATCCTTCCATAAAACCCCAAATTCCTATGAATAAAGGCCACAAACCTGGCCACTGATGCCAATATTTGCTGCAAAATTTGTGGAATTTGATACAGAGACTGCCACACTGCATCACCTGGGGCTGCTCCAGCCGTGTCCTGGTGTCTCAGGAAGGAACTCTGCCCTGCTGGGGAGGGAAGGCAGCTCCTGCTCCAGCCCTGGGGCAGAGAGAGGAAATTCAGCATCTTCCTGCAGTGAACGGGCAGGAAAAGGTCACTGCAGTGCTCTGCTTTTACCTGCCTGAGATAAACCTGGCCAGAGGGGCTGAACCAGGGAAGTTCAGTGCTGGCTCCAGGTTTGATGGAATGAAACAAATAAAACTGACTGAAATGCATCTCAACGTTTCTAACACTTGTCATGGTGGCAGACATTGAATTTGAGCATCCCTAAATGTCTGAGGTGCAGCCAGATGGCAGGTGAGCATTCTCCAGCCTTGACCTTTAAGAAGATCCCCTCTGGCACAGAAAAGAGAGCAATAACCAGCCAAATTCTATCCCATTGCTCAGCACTATTGTACAAATCCGACTTCTGCTAAGATTTTCTTATAGTGAAATAAACATTTAGAATTCCTTTCTTAAGGAATAGCACTGAAAATCTCCCAGATTTACAGCAGACAGGTTCTCAAAATGCTTCTCTTCTCACACACATTCATTTTGTTCATTGTTTGCTCCCCAGAAGATGCTCTGACACGAAATTGAATCTCCTCTGCGTGGTTGTGTCTCCCATTAGCATAGCTTCAATAATTTGTGGCAACAGGAAGCTGGAAGGAACAGAGCTCATCTCTTTTTTTTCTGCTCCTCCCTGCAGAGTCCCGACAAATGTCCTGCCAGTGCCCCAATCTGTTGCTCAAGATTTTTAAAGTTTAACTGGGAGTGGAAAAAGCACAAGAGACCAACTTGGAGCAGCAACACAGAGGAGAAGACAAGGTGGGGAAGAGCACAAGAAACCATCAAATATTTGCTACTGTGAGCAAGAGAGGGCAGTTAAAACAGACCTTCCAAGAAAGTAAGGTGGAAATAGAGAAATTTAATAGTTAATTAGAGCAGAAAGATGAAGACAGAAAAGCATCTGCAAAAGAAATGCAAAGCAGAACACGGCACATGAAGCCACAGAGTTGTGTAAGCTTGGCAAGAGGAGCAAAACAAGGAAAATATCAACAAAGTCGCAGAGAAGTGTTTGGCTGTCTGCTCCCAAGCTGAGGGAAAAGAAACAAACAACAACTGGGAGATTTTCAGTACCACCAGGTTTGACAAATAAAGCCATTCCCAGCCTTCCCTCAGAAGGGCTGTGGGTGAGCAAGGAGATAAATTCTGGCACAACCAAACGTCCTGTGGCACTTCTCTAACATCTCAAAGCCCTGATAACAATGAACTCCTCCAACGGGGCAGAGTGTGACATCTGAGGATGTTTCAGCACACAATGGTTCCCATCTGGAGCTCTGTCTGAAGAGCACCAGAACCTTCCAGCTCTCTTCATGCACCCCCAGGTATCTCTGCCTCCCTCTCTGCCAGCTCTGGCCCAGAAAAGCCTTCCTGCCTGGTTCCTGTTCCCACACACCTGCAGGGATGGAGCAGAGTGCCAGGAGTGCACTTGGATGGGGCCAGGCTGCCCAGCACCAGCTCTGACCCTGCAGAGCCTCTCACAGCCCGGGACAGCACAGCACACCCAGGCTTCCCAAACCCCTCTGGGATTCCCTGCACTCCCCATTCCCTACACACAGACCCTTCCACCACCCTCCAACAGCCAAATGAGGAGTGTGCCCCCTCCTTCTGCAGAGTGGATGAGTGATTAGGGCATCAGCAGATCCTGCAGCCCCCAGGAGAGCAGATGTGCAGCCAGCTGCAGGGGCTGGGATGCTTTCCCTCTGCACTGGAGGAACCAGGGCTGTACTCATGGAACTGAATTTGGGAGGGTTTTCTTCCTCTTCAGCCATGTGCAGCTGCTCTACACAAGCACAGCAATCCTGGAGCCTCTGCAGGCCTGGAAGGTTCATCACTGTCACAGAGAACCTGCAAGTGCCAACCCAGGCCCTGCAATGCCTGTAATGATCAATTCACAGTGATAATTATTACCCTGGATTCCCAGGGTGGATTTCCAGGGTGGATTTTTGGTGGTGAACTAAGGTAGAACCTGGAAGTACCAACCCAGGCCCTGTAATGCCTGCAATTATCACTTCACAGTGATAATTATTACCCTGAATTTCCAGGGTGGATTTCCAGGGTGGATTACCATGGTGGATTACCAGGGTGGATTTCCGGGGTGGATTTCCAGGGTGGATTACCAGGGTGGATTACCAGAGTGGATCTCCAGGGTGGATTTTTGGTGGTGAACCAAAGTAGAACCTGGAAGTACCAACCCAGACTCTGCAATGCCTGCAATTATCACTTCACAGGGATAATTATTACCCTGGATTCCCAGGGTGGATTTCCAGGCTGGATTTCCAGGGTGGATTTCCATGAAAATACATGAAAATACATGAAACTGAAATAAACCCCAACCCTTTATTTTATCTGCAGCAGCCTTGGACATGGAGCCTTGCAGCCCCTGACAATTAAATCAGAGTTTGCCTGTTTGGTGTCACTCAGCTCCACCTCCCTGCCTGACTGCACTGACAAGCTGCTGGACACAGTGGGGTGGGCAGGGAATAAACTGGGCTGCTCCAAAAATGCTGCACCCCTATCACCAATATTTGTAAGTTTTGTAAGATTTGCAACTGAAGCTAAAATCCAGCAGGTTTTAATTGAAGGAAACCCTTCAGCATGCAAATTTTACATTAATCATTACAAGAATTACTCAAATGGATGCATGCAGGAAGAATTAATTTTTTTTTTTTTAAATTCAACACAGGACATTGGAAAATCACATATTGTATTTTTAAAATGCATGTTGTCTTGTCAGAGTTTTTAAAATATTATTTCCCCAGTCTAATTTCCACAGTGAGCTGGGCAGGGAATAAACTGGGCTGCTCCAAAAATGCTGCACTCCTATCACTAATATTTGTAATATTTGCAACTGAAGCTAAAATCCAGCGGGGTTCAGTTGAAGGAAACCCTTCAGCATGCAAATTTCACATTAATCATTACAGGAATCACTGAAATGGATGCATGCAGGAAGAATTAATGTGGGTTTTTTAATCTAACACAGGACACTGGAAAATCACCTTTTGTATTTTTTTAATACATGTTGTTTTGTCAAGGTTTTTAAAATATTATTTCCCCAGTCTAAGTAATGAGATTTTACCCAATGCTGCAAGCACTGAGATCACCACCACATTTTCCAGTTCCTGCTGGCCTCTACAATCACTTCACACACGTCCATGGAACCACAGAATCATTTAGGTTGGAAAGGCCCTCTAGGATCACCAAGACCAGGCACTAACCATGAACCTCTACGTCCATCATTCATCCTTGTCCTCAAGTTCCACATCTACGTGGAACTTAAATCCTAAATCCCTCCAGGGACAATGACATCATGTTCTGTGAGAAAATCTGCACACAGGCTCCTAAACCTCAGTTAAGGGAAGCCTCCTTTATTTCCTGAATGGCATTTTCTAAAGGAAAACAGAGAATTTAAATGATATCAAATATTAACTTTGCATCATTAATGATGTTTTTTTTTTTCCTCTTCACTTTTTCTTTTCATGAACGCTTCAGAACAGGATCTGCACCCCATTAAACCCAAGTAAAACTGTCTGGTGAATTTAGAATCCTACAAGGACAGCGGATGTTTTTGCCTCACCTTAACTCAGTGTAGCTGTAAATTGAACCAGGTACAATTCTAGTCTTGTTTGATGGCATTATTTCATGCCCAGGACAATTCCTTTGCAACATGACCCTGCACTGAAACATTCTAGTGTTTCAATAATAATTCTTCAGCGAGGGCATGAACCTTAAAACGGTTCCTGCACAGCTCAGCAAAAAAGAACTCACTCTTTATTTATAAAGCCCATGCTTTCCCCCCAGCTTTCTGACATCCTCACTAGCATGTAAGTGAAATCCACCTGGAGCCAGGGCCATGAATTCTGCATGAGCTAAGTGTTATCACAGAGGTGAAATAACCCGAGCGCTGTAACCACCCCGCACTACCAACACATTTCAGAGCACAAACATCTCACCACACACACTCATTCCAACGTTTCCTTCCCCCTGGCTGCTCACAGCCCAGCCTCCCACAGGGCTGCACAGTGCTCTGAGTTTCTGCTGTGCATTTGGAGGGGCTGTGCGTGCCCTGACATCGGGGAACACAGGCTTTAAGACCTGTCCTCAGTACATCTGTGGCAGCCGTCCCACCACGCCCCACCTTTCAACCATACACCTCAGATCAACCCCAAATTTGTTCACTGTCTGTTGGAAAATGCACAGAAAGCCAGAGCACAAAGAGAGTTTTCCTGGAAAATCCAGGGCAGGTGCTGCAGTTTGTGGCACAGGGTGTGAACCTGCCCTCGGAGCTGAAAAGATGTTGTACATCTGGAGCTGAGTGTTCCAAAACCAGCAAACACCTGACACGGTGAGGAGCCTTCATTTAACACCCAAAGACCTTGTACATTGAGTTCTAACTCTCATTTTATTGCAGAGCCCTTTTATTACCACACTTCCCCTCCTGGCAGATCTTCACTACTCCTAATTTTGCTCTGATATAAGGAACATTCACTGCCCATGGCCAACTCAATAATTTCCCATCCTTTTAAGGCCCCATTCCATTGCACATCCTCCTTTTTGTTCCCCTGCTGTTATCAAAGTTGTAATTCCCTTTGCCACTCCACATCTTACCTGCAGGAAAGCCAATCTATTTCTCATGAATTAATAAAGATCATTCCTTATGGCTTCATGTAGTGTTCTGCTTCCCCATTCTGCACTGGAAATGTTTGTGGAGAGAACTTTCACACCAACATCAGGGCACTGGTGCTGCCAGAGGGGTTGTGCAGGAAGAAATCCCTGCCATGCTGTGAGGAGGAGGCTAATTGATGGTAAATCCATGGCCATGTAGGAGCACAGTGGGATTTACCCTCACTTTTAGCAGGCAGCAGCAGACTGAGCAGTGCATGCCCAGGCATCCCCAGCAATTTCCAGCTGGGGTTTCACCCATGAGATTGGCCCAGCCAAACAAGGCAGAGGATGAGATTGGCCAAACCAGCAGTGCCTGGGTTCTGCTGAGCTATCTGAGCATCCATGAAGCTGGCTGAATTAATGGATTTTTACCCCTCAGGGTGACTGTTCTGGAATGGTTTTATAGAAACAAAGAATATCCTGAGTTGGAAGGGACCCACAAGGGGCATTGAAGTCCTGCTCCTGGTCCTGCACAAGACATCCCAAAAATCCCCCCATGGGCCATGAGTTCTTCCACTGTTTTCCCTTCCTAAATCTGATGAGGATTTCGTGCTGCTCTGGGATGTACACAGAGCTCTCCACCAACAACACAAGGCAGGATATTCAGGTTAAAAAGCCAAACAAAGCCCCTGGTGTTGCACAGAAATTCTTTCTGTGCTCACCCTAAAATCCCACACTCCTCACTAGGACCCATCTGAAGGGCAGTGTTGAAGTGATAAAGACACAGATATGGCAGCCTCTAAGAAGGAATTATTCCTTTACTTTTTATTGCACATAAATGCTCCTGGCTTTGCCTCCCCACCCAGCTTTATTGCACCCAGTGAATCAAAGCCCTGGGAAATGCCACACAGCTGGAAAATGTGATGCACTAAAATAATGAATTCAGTAATGTACAGGGTGTACTGAGAAGTTGTAAATGCTCTATCAATTATTTATTCCCCCCCCTGCAGCAGTTTACTGCAGCATAAAAGGATAATAAAATGGGCTGCAAGAGAAATATGTTAAAAACTGCTGACAATTGTTTGGAGGGGTTTTCATAGTAAGTATTAAAAAATTAACATCTTCAAGGCAATAAAAAGTGTTGTAGTAAAACTTCCCTGCAGTGTGAAAAATATTGACAACTGTTCTTTCCCTACCCGGATACCAGAGGAAAAAAATGAAGTTTTGGCTATTTATAAGTGGGATTTTTTAAAGCTCTGGTAACTGTTGGACAATGGAACTAGAGGAGCAGTGAGTGCACCGTGGATCAGCACCTTTTACAGCACCACTTTTTAACTTGCTGCTGCTAATGTTCAGTTCTTTTTGAATCATAAGGATCACCAAATTCCACCTCCATTTCTACAAAACTTGTCAAGAAAAAACCGCATTGGCTTCTCCAGTGAAACTGGCAAAGATCTCAGTGACTCTCCAGGGTACCTCAGTGCTCCAGGAGTAACTGGAAGGACCAACTCCTACCCCAGAGGGACAGGATTATGAAAAGGGCTTTCAAATGAGGAAACGAGTCCCTTCAGCTTTCCTAGCTAAAGCATAGCCCCAAAAATTTCACAGGAATGAGGAAAACACTGGCTAGAGCCTGTTCAAACTATGTCCAAAAACCACAAATATGAGAAATATTCTCTGCTTGCTTTTCCCAGGCAAATTGTGAATAAACACTCTTTCCTCACTTGAGGAAGCGTGCTCGCAGTGGGGAGGCTTTCCGTTGGATGCCTCACTTATTTCTCTATTTGTACTACAAAGGTTTTTCCTCTCTGTCCCCACACTGGCTCTTTGAAATAAAAAAAAAAATTAAATATCTTAGTTTGGTTTTTAATCCTTTCACTATCTCACTGCTCAGTGAGTGAAGATTGATAATCAGTGTTAAGGAAGGGCAATAAAACACACAATTAAGCAGCTGAATTGCCAGGCCCAGGAAATTTCCAGGTGGAGGGATGCCTTAGGATTTAGCTTTTATATTTTTCAGATCCTGTGCTGCTCTAGTGGATAACTCTAGAACTCCATGTAGAGTGTTAGTTACTGTCTTCAGGTAACAAAACAATTCCTTGGGCTTGGAACTCAAGGACACCTCACTGCCTCAGGGCCCAAAAAGTGTCAACAGAAATGAATGGGGAGGAGCAAACTGGGGCTAAATGACTTCATTACCTGAAGCTGTAATTGGAGCATTAACCCCTGATATGTGAATGGACCAAACTGAGAATTGTCTGAAAAACTGTGACCATTGTCCATGCTGGGTGCAGCCCCTGGGAGGCTCTGACTGCCCAAGCTGTGCCTGTTGAAGGCCTTCAATACATCCCCACTTTAGACTCTTTATTCAGGTTTTTTTCCTGCAGGTTTTTTATGCAGGTTCTTTGTACTTAAGAAAGTTCATCTTGGAAGAAAAGCACCTGTTTGTTTGCTCTCTGCCTGCCCTGGACACGCACAGGCCTCTGACTTTGTTTGAAACCCGTAAACCCAACGCCTTTCTGTAAACCCAAGACTCTAGCCTAACCTTGCCTAGACTCTGTTCTAGGAAGCCACCCCGAGGCCCCAGCAGCACTCACCACCCAGGGCTTGTCACAGAAGTTGTAGATGGACTCGAGGGAGTTGACGCTGGGCACGCCGGCGTACTGCATGCCGATGATGAGGTTGCGGAAATCCTCGTTCTCCGCCATGCTGTACGAGTGCTGCCGCACCAGCACGAAGTCGGGCCGGAACGACCTGCCAGGAAACGTGCACAGGGGTGAGAACCCAACAGCAGACTGGTTTTCAGATTGTTCTCAAAATTTTGTCATCCTGGTCACTGAGAATTTCAGACTTTCTGTGCTTGACCCTCAAGAGAACGCTGCGTTTGACCTGAGGCTGTGGAGAAGCTTCCAAAATTGAGTGACAGCACTGGGATTGTGGGTGTGCAGTTTGGATAGAAGTGTGTGATATCACAGGGGGCAAAACTGAGAGTTTAAGGTTTAGAATACAGTAATATATATGAATCAATATGGAGGATTTAGAGCATAGGCTAAGTCCTCCTTTTTCACCTTCTTCTTCATAGGTTTGGGTCATGTGTTGTAATTGGGTAGAAAAGTCCGCATTATGGGCCATGGGTGTCTGGTTATTGGGTTAAAAACTAAAATAATATAGGTGTCATCTTGTAACTGGATAATTTATTCTTAAAAGACCTTGGAAAGTGTTAGAGAGCCATTTTCTACCTTGTTAGCTAGAGCTCACAGCTTGTGAGACTGTAACATAGATAAGAATTAATAAACATCGAAGTCCAAAGACAAAAAATCTGTGTCTCCTGTGCTTTAATCCTGGCTCTAACAGAAGAAAAGAAGATAAGAAAGCCACAACAGGTTTCCTTCAACAGCAAAATGTGCAGAGGGGGGAAAATGGCTGGTGGGTGAAGTATGGAAGGGCTGGAGAAACAGCAAACCAAGGGAAATGACAAAAGATGGAAAGAGCCATGGTGGCTTCATGAAAAACACTCAAACCAAAGTAAAAGATGGAATGAGCCATGATGGCTTTGTGAAGAACACTCAAACCAAAAGGAAATGATAAATATGGAAAGAGCCATGATGGCTTCATGAAAAACACTCAAACCAACGTAAAAGATGGAAAGAGCCATGATGGCTTTGTGAAAAACACTCAAACCAAAGTAAAAGATGAAAAGAGCCATGATGACTTGATGAAAAACATGAAGCTTCATGATTGCTCATGAAGCCATCATGGCTCTCTTTTCATCTTTTATCACTTCCCTTTGGTTTGAAATGACAAAAGATGGAATGAGCCATGATGGCTTCATGAAAAACACTCAAACCAAAGGGAAATGACAAAAGATTGAAAGAGCCATAATGGCTTAATGAAAATGTGCATGCTCCTTGATCTGTTCAGCATCCCCTCAAGAATGGGATTCCATTAAGAGGAGTGAAAAATTATCATGGATTTCAGGTTGTTTTCCTGCTGCCAGATAAATCACATCTGTAACCTGTAGGTATGCCCTTGGTTTGTGCTCTCCCATTTCTGGGCAGTGACAAGCAAAACTAAAGCAGACAAAGGGCTCTGACACAAACTTGAGCTTTTGGGGACTTTTTAAATTTATTTTTCCCCCCCAGTTATTGTCAGGCTGTTTTAAGGACTGTAAGGGATGAAGCAACCACATTGCTGGCAAAAGGAATCAGGCCAAAACGGAGAGAATCACAACTGAACTTTTGATCAGGAGACCTGTCAAAATGAATTTTTGAGAATGAGAAAAGACATTTCCCCCTTTTCTCTCCAGTATCTGATCAGCATTTCCCCTGCTGCTCCCCGTGGTTTCCTGCCTATCACCCCACACCTTTGCCAACAATCTGACACCATCCTCACCTCGCTCCCACCCTGACATTTCATTCCTGGAGAGGTTATGGGAAACAGAAAACACAAACCAACAGGACAGAGCCTCCAGAATAGAGGCAATTCACTCCTAAATTTGACTGCTGAAAGAACCTTTTCTGCATTCCAATTTTATATGGGAAAAAAAAATCCTGACTGGCTTGAAGATTTCAACCTCCTCAAAGAGGTATAACTGCAGGGTAAATTAAACAAGCATAGTAAATTGGTGAAATTATTTACATGCCTTGAATAAATACAAGCTGTTTACTGGGGTGAGACACTGTGAAGATTACAAAATGACTCGGAAGTCTCAGTCTGGTAGAACAAAAACAACAAAACAATTAAAGACCATGTTAAAATTGCTTCAGCAGTTCTGAGATCCCAGCTTGGATGCAGTAATGAAAGCAGATTAGCTGGATTCTCAAATTTCAAGAATTATAGAATGGTTTGGGTTGGGAGGGAGCTTTTAAAGCTCAATTTCTTTTCTAGGGGAAAGCAGGGTGCCTTCCACTATCCCAGATTGCTCCAAATCCCATCCAACCTGGCCTTGGACACTTGCAGTAATGGGGCATCCACAGCTTCTCTGGGCACCCTGTGCCAGTGTTCTACCACTGCCACTGTAAAAATTTAAGAAAAAAAATCCCAAACCTGGGTGATTTGGCAAAAGCAACGTTGTAGATTTGCTGTCAAGAGCTGTTGAAATGGCACTGAAGCTCAATGAGCAAAACCTGCAAAGAAATCCTTGCCTAAAAATCCTCAGGAATTTTTTAGATTCCTAAAAAATATCTGCAGCACAGCTCTGAGATGTTGTGATCGAGGTTTCACTGGCGGTGCCAAGAGTTTGGAACATGGAAATCCAATTTACTGGCCCAGCATGAATGTAATACTTAGAGCATTAATGATGCCTTCATCAGCAAAATTGCAGATCCCTCAGTGAAAGAAAGAGGCAACTTTTAATTATTAAAAGAAAGGGGATAACACATCCCAGACAGTGCTGTGGTTTCAAATGAAAGAACAGAAAGTGTCTGCCCAAAGACCAATTTAATGGAACAATTGGGGAATGGAGGGAATGTATTTTTTAAACACCAAAAATAAAGAAATAGCTTTGCAAAAGCTCCTCGAAGGAATATGATACATCCCCATAATTGTTCTGGTTCTGTAATTAATGCTGGATGGAGTGACTGCATACAGAAGGAGGTCAGGAGGAAAATTTTAATTGTGGCTCAAGCTTCAAGATCCAAAAATCTCAGCATTATGTTACAGAAAATATGATTTTTCATGGTATGATTTTCATTCACAAAACCCCAAACAAATTGGTGCCTGTTAAATATTTTTTTTTCCTCCTAAACTAAACCAGCAAAATTTTGCCATTCAATTTTCTATGATTTTGCAAAGTAATAATTTGCTCATAAATCTGTGATGTGAGGTCACTTTGGGCCTCAATTTGCTAACAAATATCTCCAATTATCACAGAAACAAAGAATTGCTCTCCCATCATGTCTGCACCTCCATCTCACACCACAAACCAAACCTCCAGGTACCTCACACCAGTTTCGAGGGAAAATTATCAGGAATTAATATCAGGAAAATACCAGGAATTAATATCAGGAAAATATCAGGAATTAATATCAGGAAAATACCAGGAATTAATCAGCTTCAGTAGCTCTATTTGAGTAAATAAATTACCCATAAACCCCATAATATTATAAAATCCCTTGTTATCTCATGCTCAGAGTTATCTGATGGCACAAAGGTCCTTTTTTCCCTAAAAAAAGCAGCACTTGCACCAAATTTTCTCATGACCTGCAAAGCTTTGGAGATGTTTTTTCCTGGAGGTTCCCAGCCCTCATTTTCTCCTGATATGTTTTGATGGTAACTTGGCCTGGATAATTTTTAAAATTCTTTTTGGAATCCTGCAGCAAAGCCACTGGGGAGCAGCAACCAAGATTTCTTGGCTCCTAAACTTCCATCATTGGGTAAAAAATTCCACCAACCCTAAGAAAAATCAAATCTCTCACTCTTCTAAGGAAATAAACTTGCGGATTTGGCCCGAGATCGTTTTTGTGTTAAACTGCAATATTTTTAAAACATGCCAGAGATTAAAGAGTTGGAATTTTGAAGCATAAACTTAATTTTGAATATTTTTTCCTGGAGTTTTGTTTTAGTTTTTGATGAAGATTTTTTTGTTGTTGGGGTTTGTTTTTTTTTTTGGTTGGTTGGTTGGTTGTATTTTGTTGGAGTTTTTGGGTTTTCTTTTTGTTTTGCCTTTTTTTTACATTAATGAATAGACATTTTCAAATCTTTTATTTGGAGAGAAATCCTGCAAACCATGAAGATCCAGGACATGCTCGTGTGGCTCTGCCTTTAAATTCAATTTTTCAGCCAAACAACTGCTGCACTTCACTCACACATAACTGCACCAGCCAAAATAGGAGCAATTCTCACAATTTAAACAAAATATTGGATATAATTTTGCCAATAATTTTGCCAATATAATAATTTTGCTAATACTTCCTTAAGTTTTTATTTTGCTCCGTTTTCTTCTCTCACGTTTATGAGGCTGTTGATGTCCTCACTGAAAAAAACCAAAAGTTAAATTTACCCTGGCTTCATTGGCATCGTCCTTCTTAGACAAAACAGCTGTTGGGAAATCTGAGGTGTTTAAATTGAAATGTTTCAAACAGGCTGAAATATTCCAGGAACTGCCATGAGAAGGGTGTTATGTCTTGGTCTGGTTCAACAGAAAATATTCCATGTTGGAAATAAATTCTGCTATTCTGGGAAAGTCTGGCAGGTACAAAATCACCAGATCTGGGCCCTTGTGTAGCAAGCATAAAACCCAAATCAATAATCCCAACTATCAACCGTGTCTCCTTTATTCTGGACTTCACTCCCTTAATAAATCCATTTTCCCCATGATTAAAATGTCAGGATGTGTCCTCCCTGTCACAAAGAGCTTGCCACAAACCAGATATTTTATTTTATTTCTGCTTTCCCTGAGGGGCAGCACTCAAAATCCACAGCCAAAGCACTCAGCACCTTTCCCATCCCCACACGATGCCATTTATTGCTTTTTGCCGTTATTGCATTTAGTTTTTCTTACCTGACAACTTTGGTGCCATTTCGAATAACTTGGACATCAACTGCATAATTGCCATCAGCATGGGCTATCAAGTTGATTTCTGAAAATTCTGCCTATGAAGAAAAGACTCCCATTAGTCAGTCTGGTTTATTTTACCTTTTATTTCCCTAACTCCCTTATTTTCAGCATTAGGGCCTGAAGTGCTGACAAGATACATTTGAAATGAAATGAGCACCGAGAGGGCATTGATCCAGCAGTGTTTGTCAAGTATGACACATCACAGTTTAAAAGGTTTTAATCCAAAGAGAGCAAAAGGTAAAAAAAAAAAATGTTGTGAAAATGGATTTTGGGACAGTAGCAAGTGGATTTACTCCTCCATGTCTGCATAGAAATGTAGGGATTATGTTTCTGCTTTGCACAATGTTATCAAAGAGATTAATACAGGCTCAACACAGAAAGTTTTGAAGAAAACAGTGCAAAAGCAGAATTCAAATAACATTTTCTTATAGAATTTGGCACCTCCTCGTACTGCTCACCCCTTTCGATTTTCTTCACGTGCACTTACTGTTCTTTTGAAAAGATCCGGTGCTAATGAGCAATTGTCTCCCCAAATTCTCAATTAAAGCACTTTCTCAAAAGCCTTCTCACACTGGAAATGTGGAATTTAAAGGGAGCTGCTCCCATACCCTGAGTCTGCAGTGATTTGAAAGGAAAGGACAGGATGTTTTTCATTTATCCCCAGCCTTTCACCAGCTTCGACTCTCAAGGCGCTTTACAACAACATCACCCAGCAGAAGAATTGAAACGCAGCCAGCTGTCTTCTGGTGGATAAAGAGAAGTGTCTTTGCTGTCCCGGACAGCAGCACAGAATGGAGAGGGTCACAATGCTCCTTAGTCTGCTCCCCAGGAATGGAACGGAGTGGAATGGAATGGAATGGAATGGAATGGAATGGAATGGAATGGAATGGAATGGAGTGGAGTGGAATGGAATGGAATGGAATGGAATGGAATGGAATGGAGTGGAGTGGAGTGGAGTGGAGTGGAATGGAATGGAATGGAATGGAACGGAATGGTACGGAATGGAGTGGAATGGAATGGAGTGGAGTGGAGTGGAATGGAATGGAATGGAGTGGAGTGGAATGGAATGGAGTGGAATGGAATGGAATGGAACGGAATGGAATGGGATGGAACGGAATGGAATGGAATGGAGTGGAATGGAATGGAATGGAATGGAATGGAGTGGAGTGGAATGGAATGGAGTGGAATGGAATGGAACGGAATGGAACGGGATGGAATGGAATGGAGTGGAGTGGAGTGGAGTGGAGTGGAGTGGAGTGGAGTGGAGTGGAACAGAACGGAATGGAATGGAATAGAATGGAGTGGAGTGGAACGGAACGGAAGGAATGGAATGGAATGGAATGGAATGGAATGGAATGGAATGGAATGGAATGGAATGGAATGGAGTGGAATGGAGTGGAGTGGAATGGAATGGAACAGAACGGAATGGAATCCCTGTGAGTCCTCCCGGGGCGGAGCTGGGAGGATTTCACACCCTGCTGCTCAGGGAAGGCAGGGCTGAGCCATTCCTCCCCCTGCTGCTGCTCTGCACTGCGCTGAGGGCTGGGTTTGCAGCACAGAGCCCTGCTCATCAAACCCAGGCACCCTCACCCTCCTGGGATCACTGGGACAGCACTGGGGACCCCCAGGCTGCTGCAAACACAGTGCAAATGGGGAGGGAATGAAATAATTGTACAGACACTGAAAATGTCAGCCTCAAAAACCTGACTCTGACACTCAGAATGGGTATCTCCCATTAATAAATCAATTTAAAAGCTTGGGGTGTGATAGAAGACATTGAGAAAGGAAGAGTAAAAATGAAATAATTTTTTTACTATTATAATGGCAGCGGGGCACTGCAGTAGTTGTTATTTGTATGTTGGTGTGCAGCAAAGGGATTTGTGTGGCTCAAAAACTTCCAGTCTCTCACTGATTAAAGCTCTGGTTCCACTGCACAGCACAGGAAGGGAATTCCAGTGCAAATGGGGAGGGAATGAAATATTTGTACAGGCACTGAAAATGCCAGACTCAATCAACTGACCCTGACACTCAGAATGGGTATTTCCTACTAATAAATAATTTTAAAAGCTTCACAAAAGCTTGGGGTGTGATAAGAGACATTGTACATTGAGAAAGGCAAGGTAAAAATGAAATAATTACTGTTACAATAAATGGTATTATAGCAGGGCACTGCAGCAGTTGTTATTTGTATGTTGGTGTAACAAGGGGATTTGTGTGGCTTAGAAACTTCAAAAAACTGACCCTGACACTCAGAACGGGTATCTCCAATTAATAAATCAATTTAAAATCTTGGGATGTAATAGAAGACATAGAGATAGAGAAAGGCAATATAAAAATGAAATAATTACTCTTATAATAAATGGTATTATAGCAGGGCACTGCAGCAGTTATTATTTGTATGTTGGTGTAACAAGAGGATTTGTGTGGCTCAAACACTTCAAAAAACTGACCCTGACACTCAGAACAGGTATCTCCAATTAATAAATCAATTTAAAAGCTTGGGATGTGATAGAAGACATTGAGAAAGGAAGAGTAAAAATGAAACAATTACTGTTATAGTAAATGGTATTGGCAGCAGGGCGCTGCAGTAGTTGTTATTTGTATGTTGGTGTAACAAGGGGATTTGTGTGGCTCAAACACTTCAAAAAACTGACCCTGACACTCAGAATGGGTATCTCCAATTAATAAATCAATTTAAAATCTTGGGATGTGATAGAAGACATTGAGAAAGGCAGGGTAAAAATGAAATAATTACTGTTATAATAAATGGTATTATAGCAGGGCACTGCAGTAGTTTTATTTGTATGTTGGTGCACAGCAAAGGGATTTGTGTGGCTCAGACACTTCTAGTTCCTCTCTGATTAAAGCTCTGCTCCCACTGCACAGCACAGGAAGGGAATTCCAGGTTTATCCCAAGTTTTTGCTCCTGTTGGGGTGTGTGCTGTCAGCTGCCTGCTCTGACCTGGGTGTGAATGGACAAATCCTTTCCCTGCCTCTCCCTCACTGCTCCTGAAGACCCCTGGCAAAGCTTTCCCTGTTCCCAAGCCCAGGGCATCAGATATTCAGTGGTGGAAATAATTATTTTGGGTGCTGGACCATTACAGTGAATTTAGATCAGCTGGATCCACACAGTTAATGAGAATTTTCCTTCACTCCTTGAAAATCCAATGACAAAAC
Organism: Acrocephalus scirpaceus scirpaceus; assembly: GCA_910950805.1. Taxonomy (NCBI): domain Eukaryota; kingdom Metazoa; phylum Chordata; class Aves; order Passeriformes; family Sylviidae; genus Acrocephalus; species Acrocephalus scirpaceus. The sequence goes on from OU383782.1 coordinate 2,157,343, forward strand.
AACTCAAGGATTGATGCTTCATACAGCAACATCTATTTGGGGAATTCAGGATTCAAAAGCAGTGGAAAGACTTCTTTAAATCCCTAGTTTCAGCTTAAATAAAACAGCCATAATTCTAGAGCATCCCTAAATTATATCTCCATATTTATTCCTATTTATTATGGATTTTTTTTTTCAAACCCCCAGAAGCTAACACTGCACCCAGAGCACATTTATATTCCTGAGTGGGGAATTAGTGATACAGAACTGCCACACAGAATTCATGGAGTGTCTGGGAACTTCACAGTCTCTAAGCAACGACTTCTGAATACAAGATGTTTTTCATGCTGTGAAAATTATGGTCAAAATGCCCTAAGAAGAGCCAACTTTGGGTGCCAAAAAAGGGCTGTGGTGGTTTAACCCCAGCTGGCAGCTCAGCCCCACGTTTATTCCCACCCAGAGGGATGGGGAGGGACCCAGAAGGGTCAAAGTGGGAGTTCTGGGGGTTGGAATAAATGGAATTCAAGAGATAAAGTCAAAGCTGTGAGTGGAAACAGAGGAAACCAAACCCTACAGCAGCTACAGGGGGGAGAAATTAACTCTGCCCCAACCCAAACCTTCACATTTCCTTAATTGTGAAGGGTTTGGGGTACAAAGGTTGTGAATTTATCTGTACATGTATGCACAAAGAATCACTTAGGTTGGAAAAGCCCCCTCAGATAATCTCCATTATCATTAATCCAAAGCCACCACCAAGCCATGTCCCCAGGTGCCACATCCACACAGCTTTTAAAACCCCCCAGGGTATTTTAAATCCCTCCAGGGAGGTGTTATCTACAGGTATTAAATAGAAGTGTTTCTATAAATGCACAGATAAAGAAATAACATTCAGGTTAAGTCAGTTACCTGCTCCACCTTTATGTCATACTCTCCATGGACTTTTTTCCCACGAAAAGCCTTGGCCCTGCAGGGGAAAAAAGGAGAGAAAATCAAGGATTTATATCTCTGTAATCAGTGTCTATAGAAAACTTCCTGTAGTGCCTTCAATGTCTTTGAAAACACACAAATACACTAATTAAAACACTATACTGAAACAAACTAAACACAACCCAAAACAAATATGCTAATTAAAACACACAAATACTAATTAAATCTACCTGCCGCACATTTATAATTGCCCTTCCTTGCCATCCTTGTGTTCCTCATCCCATCCCACAGGATTTTGTAAGAAAAAGCACAGTGTGATTTCCAGTGCTGAAATGAAGTGAAAATGCTCTGGAATGATGAAACATTCTGAAGGACACGTTTCACAGTTAAATAATAGAAAAGGAGTCCCATTAACCAGGTACAATCTTGCTGTCAGAGTCACCAATGCCAGTGGAAATTCATTTCCATGAGAACAACTTCCTTACAACCACTCGTGTTCATCTTTATCCACGTAGTTCTTTTAGAAAATCTGGTTTATTTGGAACACTGTGCTTAGAACTTTACATTGTTTTAAAAGTATCAAAGCACTGGAGTCTGCTGTTGTCAGATATTTGAGTGTCTGGTTGGTTTCCTTATCAGTTTTCCCTTTTTGGACTAACTTGATATGAAATAATTAATGTGAAAGAGCGTTTATGAACAATTATTATGCACCAGGACTTCTGTGATAAATCAGAACTGAATTCACTGATCCAGGCCTTCCAACCAGACATTCCTCTAGGAATCCATCCCTTGTATCCCTCAGGCTGAATGTATCTGCTTTGGACTAAAAGAGAATTTCAACAAAAGAGATAAATCTGTTGATAAAAAGGAGTTATTCCAACACTCTGACGTTGTTGGAGGAATATGGGATCAGCCTCTCTGCATTTTCTTTGCTCAAACCAAAGCTTAGAGTACGTTCCCTGCTTTTTTTTTTTTTTTATTGTACAAGGAAAAATTTGCTGCACAATTCAAAACCTGAACACCACAGAACATCACCTCAAGTGTTAAAGAAGAGCAGCTTTGTCCATTTCCAACCTGGAACAAAATGCAGCTGTAGTACATGAAATCTACCTCACTCATGACAATAATATCAATACATATATTAATAATTGATTTCCACTGTGGTCCAGAAGAATTTCACCACTGGTTTCAATAGTGGATGACTGAAAATTCTCAATAATCGAATGCAAACACTGCCTTGGGCAGAATTTCATAAAGAATAATGATATTTCTTAAGGGTATTTCTAAAGGATATAAATAATGGATGGTAGAAGTGTTTATACTGAATTCACACACTAAAATATTGCCCAACCATAAACCTGCAATTGGGAAGAAGAAAACAAGGAAGAAAGCGTTTGTATTATTATTTTTTTAAACTGATTTCTTGCAATAAGTACACAGGAAAGATGAAGTTTGAAATCCATTGTTCTGTTCTAGGAGGTGCACACTCAGTTTAGTGCTACCAAATATTTTTGCCAATACTAAGAGCAGAAGTTAAATATAAACCTAATTTACAGAAATATCATTAATCACTTGGTCATCTTTTCAAATTTGTTTTGGAATCCCATTAGAGGAATGTGAGCATCACCCCTTGAAACTTTGGAGATGTTTTATGGGAAGATCCAGGAGATTTGTGCCAGAGCAGGGAGGAAGGTCTCACAATCAGGGATTTGCCTCAGGAGGAAAGCACCCAGCACACATCCACAGACAGCTTCAACACCTCCCTGAAAAACTAAAGATTCACCACTGGAAAAAATCCTTCAAACTCCAACTCTGGTCCCAGTGAATTTAACAGCATTGCTCTGGTTTAATTCTGCTGGGAACAGGACGAGCTCCTGGGTTTTATCTCTGATGCAGTCACAGGTGAGGTAAATGCATTATTGGACATCGCATGACACATCTAATTTAAACAGAATTATCTTGGCTGCATTGTAGTCAAGCTGTTTCTTGGAAAATAAGTTTAAATACTCAGTTTCTTCAAATTCCAGTGGTAACTTGGTCATCCAGAGATTAAACCTCCCCCAACAGCTGCCCTAACAAATATCAGCAATTTGGTATTTCTTAAAGAGAAGAAATGGAACTGGGAAACCCCAGAGAGCCCAAGACAGACCCTTCCATTCTTTACTCCAAGTCCACTGCACGTATGTGCTAGTGAGATAACCAAAATATTCATTAACTGGTAATTAGTGAGATGTTATTACTCCAAAGTCAGTCTTTCTACTTAAACATGAGGCAATCTCCAAAGAGCTCAACTCTGGCACGAATCACATTTCAACAAATGACCTCAGCTCTGAAAATAAACAGGAGTAGTAAGGACTGAAGTTAAGCAATCTGAGGCTTGAAAACAAGCTTGACCCTCAATCATTCAAAGAGAAGCAATTTCATAGCAGTTTTAGCCAACAACTTTTATAAAAATGTATAATATTCCACAATATTCTCCAAATGCTGAGCCACAGACTGCAAGAATTTATCATGGTATCTCTAAAAAGTAACTGAAAGTTTCATGACTAGAACAAAGTCTAAGAATTATTTATCATGTGTTTGTTGAGAAACAGAGCCCAGTTCTCATTTTATTTACTCTACCTGGGAAATTCAGCCATGCCCTGCTTGAGTTATTTCTCATTTTCAACAAAAGAAAGAGGCAGCCCTATCATAACGACATTCATTACATACTTATGGTAATTTTATTTTTTTTTTAACTGAAGGGAGCTGAGGAATGAAATTGTTTGGTGTTATTGATTTACAGAATTCCACTCAATTGTAGTTTAAAATTGCTGGTAAGCCTTATTCCTCTTGGCACGGCGTGTGGAATGGCTGTAACCAGCTCTGAGAGCTCTGAGGAGTGTGAGCTGAGCTGAGCATGAGTGAAAATAAAAAACAAACGTGCCCCAAACCAGGTAACATCTGTCTGCCATTGTTGAGGATTTTTTAAATTGTAGGTAAAGAAGAAAAAGAAAGAAATCATCCAGGTGAAACTCCAGCCCTGCTTTCCAAAGCTCATTGAAGTCACTGCCTCTTACACTGAGAGTCTGTTCAAAATACCTGAAATATTGATGCATTTCTTGCTTCACAATTCCTATTCAAAATTAAACCATAGAGGCAGCCCGACATGAACTCACTCCACTCTCTGAACTTTGGCAAGGACAAGGAGTGAAGCAGAGTCATTAAAGGTGTCTCAAATATATAAAAAATCTGATTTATTTCCCTATTCAGCTACACAGCATCTACCTACGGTTCCACAGTATCTTACTATGCCATGAGACCAACCAGGTTGGTCTCATGGCATAGTAAGATATATATTAATATATACCAACATGTATATATTAATATGGTAATAAAAATATTGTTAATATTTATATTTATGCATATATTTATATTAGATACATTTTAATGTTAATAACATACAAAATATATATTAAAATATATATTAATATATTAACATAACGTACAAAATATAATATTAATATTGGAGATGCTCCACCCAGTGTGGGCGGAGCCAACCATTCCCACCTGGATAAAAACTGAGGCTCAGGAGCAGCTGAGGCATTTTGGGAATCCGGCCTCTCCACTGGACTCCAGGAGGAAGGCCAGACCCATCTCACCACCACTGGACTTTCTCTACTCCATCTGTCACTCCAGGATTTATTTGGGCTGCTCCCAACACCCTGACCAACAGGGGGTCAGGTCATATCCCTGACCCTGTCAGGGTTTACCAGGACTTTTTGTTTGCTTGCTTGTCTTTTGGTTTTTTTGTACTGCCAAACTTGTATTCCTTTTTCTTTATGTTCCTAGTAAAGAATTGTTACTCCTATTCCCATGTCTTTGCCTGAAAGCCCCTAATTGCAAAATTACAATAATTTGGAGGGAAGGGGCTTTACATTGTCCATTCCAAGGGAAGTTCCAGCTTTCTCTGGCAGACACCTGTCTTTCCAAACCAAGACACTCATTCTTCCCCCCTTTTTATAAGGTATATCGATACAAACCTAACATGGTTGGTGAACGGGAACGACACCTCTCTGATCCCATTGGTTAAACCAGAGAGACAGAAAAACACCACCTGGAGAAAGATTGTTTTGAGAAAGAATAATTGTTCTCCAAGATTTTTTAGAGAAAGAATAATTGTTCTCCAAGATTTTTTTTGAGAAAGAATAATTGTTCTCCAAGATTTTTTTAGAGAAAGAATAATTGTTCTCCAAGATTTTTTTGAGAAAGAATAATTGTTCTCCAAGATTGTTTTCAGAAAGCATAATTGTTCTTCAAGATTGTTTTCAGAAAGAATAATTGTTTTCCAAGATTGTTTCAAGAAAGAGTTTTCTTGACAAGTTTTCCCTTGGGGAAGAGTAGCTGCTAGCAGGTTAAAAATCTTCTCAGACTCAGAAATGTCAGGCTCATGGATATGTGACTTGGAGTGACTTTCAGCTTCGGGAGTGCTCCCTGAGCTGGGATTCATTGGATTGATGATCATCTCCATTAGCAGGAGCTGTAAATGTGCACAGCAGCGTTGCCCTGGCTCTGGGACAGCTCAGGTTATTCCATGGCTCACATTCCCTGCACTTCTGTTTGCTGCTCATCACCCAGCTGGGTGAAATGCCCTCTCCAATGCAAGCACAGCCATGGCAAGGACACACGGATTGCCCTTCAAAGCCATCCACACCCTGGGAGGTGACAACTCACAGAAACCCCCGCTGAAATTTGATTTATTTCATACAAATGGTTTTTAGCCCCGCGTGCCAGGTAGGACACGACTGATGCACTTCTTCACTCTCAGTCCAGCATTTTGAAGGGGAAAACAAACTGTTCATAAAAAGTAAGAAAAAACAAGTGTTTCTGCCAATATGTCTGAGGCTTCCTGGTGTCTCTGTACCTGAGATGACTGCATCAAATATTTCTGCATCAGAATTGTCAATCAGAACAGATGGAAGGAGAATTACTGGGAACAAAGGCAAGAATTCCTGTCCTGGTGCATCTCAGCACAGCCCTCCCAGCTGGCCTGACCCTGGCAGTGCCCCAGGTGTGATATTCTGATATTCTGGCAGGCTGCAGGATTCCCTTATCTCTGAGCTGCCCATTTTATAGAGGACCACGAGGGCACAGCCACCCCAGAGCTCAAACTGAGCAGGGAATCACTGCTCCTCCTCTGCAAGGATTCCCTTCCCTCACTTCTCCAGCCTGGAGCAAAGAACTTTGTTAAAAACTTGCTTAAAACCCCAAACCTCCTGCATGCACCCTCATATCCTTGCCCAGGAATGGCCAAACTCCTGAGAAACCACAGGAAACACTTCTCAGAGGAGCATTGCCCTGCCCAAAGAGTCAGCTCTAAAAACTTATTTAAAAAATAACCCACGGCCTAGCTAGAAATAAAGAGCACAATTTTATTAAGCAGCAATTATTCCATTTCCCTGTCTGGGCTGCACACAGCTCTTGTTACAAAGGTGGTTTTTTTTTTCATGACAGCTTTATGTGACACCTTCATAGGCTTCCATAACCTCCAATTCAATCCCTTGTTTTATTCTCTAAATTTATTACCAGCTCTTTCTTTTTTAACAAGTTCTCCCATCACTTGGCATTTATCTGATCCCCTCTACTCTGACCACTTAAACTGAACAGAGCCATTTTATTCTTGCCAGCCCTAGAAGAATTTTGCTGCTTTAATCTGGAGGGTTTCTGCTTGTCCCTCTGCTCTGTGCCTGAGCAGTGTTTCCACTGGAGATGTGATGCAGGAGAAAGAGCCTCCTACTCCTGAATGTCTCTTGTTGAACTGCAATTTTCTGTTTCTGGCTCTTTTAAACAGCAGGCTCAGCTGAAAATGCCTCATTTTCTGCCCACTCAAGGTGAAACAAGTCCTCTTTCATGCCCAAACACCAGTCTGCCTTGCTGGTAATGTCTCAGAACCCCCCACCTCCCATTATGTAATATTTACCATTAGCCCATTCCTTCTCTGCAAGATTTATGGTCACGATGTAACTTCTGTGAGCTCCTTTTTTTTTTTGCAAATTGGATGACAAACCGGAGTATTTTTAAATTCCCTCATTCCCTCACCAGCAGAAGACCCAATACGTGATGCAACACATCCTAACCTTTTCCAGATCTGTTAGACTCATTAGGACGACTACGACACTTTCCCAGGGCTGGGGTCATAAAAATATTTTGTACTCATGAGATGAACAGAAAGTTCCAACTTTTCTGCGGGAAAACATCGCCAGCCAAATTACGAAATATTTCTGTTCTGAATCCAGCTTTCATTGGTGCTCAAGCCTCAAACTTCATCTTCTGCACCAGCTGCCCTGAATTCCTTATCTCCTCTAGCAAATGTAACAATAATCCAAGATAAAGTAACAAATTTTGGCATTTCCCTACCAACTGAGGAGCCCATTCTTTCCATTTCATCTGCTGATAACCAGGATAAAGGAGTGCAAACAGTTGTTGAGCAATCCTGTTTGAAAAGGAAGGCACATCATCTGAATAAGTGGCAAAAATGTGCAGCCCCTGGTGAATGACAGAAAAACCCCAAACCAGCTAGAAAGGTAATCAAAAGCTGTGTTAGTTTATTTTTTTCTTATTGAGGTAAAGAAAATAAAGGGAACCTAAGGAGCTCACAATGCCAGGAGGTCATTTCTGGCAACATCTGAAAAGCCAGATAAACCAGCACGGGGTGAAAGAGCCTCTGAGACTGAGTCCAGTCCATTTTTTCACCAGAAATGCATCTGCCTTTTGATTTTTCTATTTATACCAAGTTCTCCAAGGTGTTTCAGATGTTTCTAAGAAAGATGTGTGACTCTGTGAGGTAAATTCCAATCATTTATGCCTGGAGACACTGCAGTGTTACTTCATATATAACATGTTGGACTATGAAACTGTTTGAATTTTCACCTTTGAGGATCCTGAATTTAATACAGAAACTGCATCTTAAAAACCTCTCTGAGGTTCTGAATGAACCACTCAAAGGGAGGAAAGAAAGAGGGGGAAGATCCAAGTCATGCACTCCCACTAACATCACATTACAGGAACACTTGAGGCCCCATTTGAACAAAAAACCCAAATAATGGCTGTAAAACACCTTTTGACATTTCAAATTTTTTTTTCATGCAGTTGAAAATTAGGTTTTTATGTTTATACTCAACCACGTGTTGCCCTGTTTTGGGGTTTTTTGGGGTGGTTTTTTTTTTTTTTTTTGTGTGTGTTTTTGTTTGTTTGTTGGGATTTTTGTTGGGTTTTTTTGAGTAGATCAACCAGAAAACCTCCTCTGGGTTGAGCACCTGCACAGCTGCAGGAAGGGAAGGAGTTTGTGGCTTTTGCTGCCCCCTCCTGCAGGAAGAAATGCAGATGAGATCTGCTGAAGATGGGTTTCCAATCACTGATGAACAAATCCATGATCAAATCCCTGCATTTCCTGCCCCTGAGGGACCTGCCCAGGTTCCAGCCCCTCCTGGGCTCCTCAAAGGGAGGAGGTGTTGGAAAAATTTGGAATATTTCAGTGCCTGTGCTCAGGGATGGGGGACAGCACCAAAGGCATGAACCCAGCTTGTAAATTGCTTAAATGTACCACAAAAAGCACAAAACCAGAACACTCAGAACACTCTCGATGTGTTTCATGCAGCATTAGCAGAGACTCATGAAGAAATTCATCACTGACATCCGATGGAGTAAATTACTGCTAATTGCTGATGCTTTCTGTGATCCTCTGCTATTTGCAGGTGAATTAATGAATATTTTCCTGGTTTGGTGGTTTTTTTTTTTGTCACACACACACAGAGTTTCCATTGGTCTCATGACAGTCTCCTCTGACTCTAAACGTGCATCTGAAAGCTGGGTGGGACTTCCAGTGCAAGTTCCTCTCCTCAAGGGAAGGAGAATTCCATGCACTGTGCCCAGCAGAAAACAAAAAGAATTTATCAGTTTTTATGGAAGAACGAGCCTCAGAAAACATGCATTTTCAGAGGAAGGTCCACAATGCTGCCACAAAAACTCAATTACTCCAAGATACTCAAGTTCTAATAGCCATGGGAATTACATTGTAAAGATAATTCTCTGTGCAAATGGATACCAGGAAAGTAAAAAAGGTTTTTTGCCAGTATCACCTTCTCACGGTTTTTAAGCTTCCCAAGTGTGTTAGAAAACAAAATTCACCACCTTCTAGTTTAATATTACACCTTGAAATACAATCACATCATTTTGTTTGTACTTCAAATACCCATGCTTGGTTTATTGATTTCAATATTCTCTAAAAAGCCAAATAACCAGGAGCCTTTGTTCTGAGGCTTTTCAGCTTCTCACTACAGATCAGGGAATAACAGAATTTTCCAGTACTGCTGGTTAGTGAACTGTGTTTTCCACAACAGACTGGCACAAATAATGCTCCAGACACGGACATTGCATCCCTTCCCCAGGTGAGCCTGACCTTGGGAATATGGACTTTAAAAATTCCTACCCAGAAACGGCCCAAAAAGCTCAAAGGCAGGTGAATCTCTTGGGATTTGTAACACAGAACAGAGCCCAGGGTGAGGATGTGACAAAGGGGAAGCCACCAGAGATGACAAAGAGCTTTGCTGACAGTGGTGTGTGACAGGCAGCTGTGCAAACACTTTATTTGCTCGTGGTGCATCTCATTACGAGCTGAATTAAACCCAAAAATCTCTGTCAGAGAGAGGCACACTCATTTTGCTGTAACTATGCCATAAAATAATACAAAATCCCACCACGGCTCACACCCTTCTCATCATTTGTACAGCAAAAAATGAGCCAGGTTTTCAGTGCCTAATGACCACTGGAACCAGCCAAGCTCCACATTGTCCCACGTGTTTGGTGCAGTTACTCCAGCCAAGGTCAGCCCCACTCAGGGCACGTCCAGCTCTGCACTGGAGGAACCTGGAGCACCACAGGCCTGGGATTTGGGAATGCAGCAGTGTCCACAGAGGTTGTGCTGCAAACCCCCAGCTGTGAGGAGCAGAGGCTGTGCTGGACACAGGGTGGGGTTCCAACAAATCTGCCCTTCCCCTTCCCTCTTTTATTTCTTTTTTTTGCACAGCTAAGTGCTGTCAGGTCTGAGATTTACTGCTAGAACATGGCAGTGCAACAGGCATGAAGTAACTAAAATGCTAACAAGCATTCTCTTCTGACACAAGAGTTGCAATAATTACAGAACTGAAGGATTCAGATCCAGAGGATTAATTCCCCCCATGCCCACAGGGGTGAGAACAGGACCTCTCTGTGCTCTTTTTTGCACACAACAGCAAAGCCTGTTCCAAAATCTCAGAGGTTTGAGTAGGGCTGATCTCTGCCTGCTCATTCCCTGCATGAATTTCACACATTCCAGAGTGCCCAGGAGATGGACTGGGCCCAGCTCATCCTGTGGGGTTCACCCAGGGTGTCCCAAGAGATGAACAGGATCCAGCTCAGCCTGTGGGATCCACCCAGGGTGTACAGAAGATGGATTGGATCCAGCTCATCCTGTGGGATACACCCAGTGTGCCCAGGAGGTGGACTGAATCCAGCTCATCCTGTGGGATGTACCCAGGGTGTCCAGAAGATGGATTGAATCCAGCTCATCCTGTGGGACACATTCAGGGTGTCCAGAAGATGGATTGAATCCAGCTCACCCTGTGGGATCCACCCGTGATCCCTCAGGAGATGAAAGGACCCAGCTCACCCTGTGGGATCCACCTGTGGTCCCTCAGGAGATGAACTGGGCCCAGCTCATCCTGTGGGATCCACCCAGGGTGCCCAGGAGGTGGACTGAATCCAGCTCATCCTGTGGGACACACCCAGGGTGTCCAGAAGATAGATTGGATCCAGCTCATCCTGTGGGATCCATCCGTGATCCCTCAGGAGATGGACTGGGCCCAGCTCACCCTGTGGGATCCATCCATGGTCCCTCAGGATATGAAAGCTCATCCTGTGGGATTCACCCATGATCCCTCAGGAGATTAACACGATCTGGCTCATCCTGTGGGATCCACCCAGGGTGTCCAGAAGATGGACTGGATCCAGCTCACGATCCCTCAGGAGATGAACTGGGCCCAGCTCACCCTTTGGGATCTACCCAGGGTGCCCAGGAGGTGGACTGAATGCAGCTCATCCTGTGGGATGCAGCCAGAGTGTCCAGAAGATGGACTGGACCCAGCTCACCCTGTGGGATCCCCCTGTGGTACCTCAGGAGATGAAAGGACCCAGCTCACCCTGTGGGATCCCTCAGAACTGGCCTGGGCCCAGCTCATCCTGTGGGATCCAACTGTGATCCCTCAGGAGATGGACAGGACCTTGCTCACCCTTTGGGATCTACCCAGGGTGCCCAGGAGGTAGACTGAATCCAGTTCATCCTGTAGGATCCACCCAGGGTGTCCAGAAGATGGACTGGGGCCATCTCATCCTGTGGGATCCATCCGTGATCCCTCAGGAGATGGACTGGGCCCAGCTCACCCTGTGGGATTCACCCGTGATCCCTCAGGAGATTAACAGGATCTGGCTCATCCTGTGGGATCCACCCAGGGTGTACAGAAGATGGACTGGATCCAGCTCACCCTGTGGGATCCATCTGTGGTCCCTCAGGAGATGAACAGGACCCAGCTCACCCTGTGGGATCCCTCAGGAGATGAAAGGACCCAGCTCACCCTGTGGGATCCAGCCATGATCCCTCAGGAGACGAAAGGACCCAGCTCACCCTGTGGGATCCCTCAGGAGATGAAAGGACCCAGCTCACCCTGTGGGATCCAGCCATGATCCCTCAGGAGATGAAAGGACCCAGCTCACCCTGTGGGATCCCTCAGGAGATGAACAGGACCCAGCTCACCCTGTGGGATCCCTCAGGAGATGAAAGGACCCAGCTCACCCTGTGGGATCCAGCCATGATCCCTCAGGAGATGAAAGGACCCAGCTCACCCTGTGGGATCCCTCAGGAGATGAACAGGACCCAGCTCACCCTGTGGGATCCCTCAGGAGATGAACAGGACCCAGCTCACCCTGTGGGACCCCTCAGGAGATGAACAGGACCCAGCTCACCCTGTGGGATCCCTCAGGAGATGAAAGGACCCAGCTCACCCTGTGGGATCCACCCATGGTCCCTCAGGAGATGAACAGGACCCAGCTCACCCTGTGGGATCTACCCAGGGTGCCCAGGAGGTGGACTGAATGCAGCTCATCCTGTGGGATGCACCCAGGGTGTCCAGAAGATGGATTGGACCCAGCTCACCCTGTGGGATCCCCCTGTGGTCCCTCAGGAGATGAAAGGACCCAGCTCACCCTGTGAGATCCACCCATGGTCCCTCAGGAGATCAACAGGACCCAGCTCACCCTGTGGGACCCCTCAGGAGATGAACAGGGCCCAGCTCACCCTGTGGGATCCCTCAGGAGATGAAAGGACCCAGCTCACCCTGTGGGATCCAGCCATGATCCCTCAGGAGATGAAAGGACCCAGCTCACCCTGTGGGATCCAGCCATGATCCCTCAGGAGATGAAAGGACCCAGCTCACCCTGTGGGATCCCTCAGGAGATGAAAGGACCCAGCTCAGCCTGTGGGATCCCTCAGGAGATGAACAGGGCCCAGCTCACCCTGTGGGATCCATGCCCCCACAGCACGAGGCCGTGCTCACCTCCCTGCTGATGGATCCTTGGTTCCCCCCAAGGCTGCAGCCCCTGGCAGTGCCTCCCCTGGAGAAGGGGCCGGGAACGCTTTTCCCATGGAGGAGCTGCCATTTGGCAGAGCCCCCCGGAGCAGCCCTGGTTACGTAAGAGCCCAATGTGCAGTTGGTTACTGGTAAATATTTTCACTTGTGGATTTACAACTCCGGGCAAGGACGATCCTCCCGGCGAGTAAACAACAACAGCGCTCCGAGGGAGAACGTGTTCCTGATTATCCCACAGTGATCCTGTCAGGACACAAATTCAGGGTGTGTTGAAAAGCTCTTGGAGCTCGAGGGTGTCCGTGCTGCAAGTTTAGGGAAGGAAGGCTGCTCCTCTCAGTCTGCCTTGCCACTGCAGCCACACAAATGAGTCTGTAGCTCTCTCAGAGATTGCTTCCAGGCAGCTCTCCTATCAAAATCCCACACAATGGCACCCTGCCAGCGTCTTCTCAAATCCTTCTCTTTTTCATTGGTGACCAGGGAAGAAACTAGAGCAGACAAAATGAGCAAGAAATGCCTAAGATCCCAACAGCACCATCAAAAGGAAATTCACCAGGATTCGCAGACATGGCCATTAATGCTCCTAAAAGCAAATGTGTGAATCTTTCTGACTACTTCTGAAGTCAGGATTTTCTATCTCTTCTCCTCTTCCACTTTAGGGGTTCTTTCTTACCCCCAGTAGGTTTTCATGACTTTCTGAGCCAACCCCTATTTTCCATAGCAACCAGAACACACCTGGTGAGCGTTGCATTCATGAACTTCATTCCAACCTCCTGCAGCCTGAATTTCTCCATTCTCATTAATTACTTATCCTGTTCCATGGCCCAGCAGCTAATTTAAAAAAAAAAATGCACTATTGAGTTACAGACAGAATCTGAAGTATTAATATCTTTTGTTTTGAGGCTATTTTAAAGATTTCTTATTAGTGGATGTCATTTTTTGGATTATCCAGCCATAACATGCACCAAGAGTGGGAAGCCAAACAGGGCAGATTCCTTTAGGAAGATTTAAGGGCAACCAAAGCCAATATTAGGGACTTTTAGAAGAAATGCCCATAAACACAAAAAGCTTTACTAAAAGTGTGTCGCATTCTGGCAGCTCTAACAGGATTACCCAAGACAAAAATCCTACAATTCTTTCCATGAGTTTGTATGTGGAGCCATTTCAGACTTCACCTCTTTCCCAGGAAAGGGAAGCAAAGCAAACCAAGACCCATTTCTGCAATGCGCGTTTTTAGGGAATAACAAATCCCTGGAGTGAACTGGAGCTCCTGCCCCCTTCCCAAGGCTGGAGGAGAGCAGGTCCTCACCTACATCCAGTCCAGCAGTGCCATCTGCCGGGAGCTGCAGCTCTGGGAAATCACTGCCAAAACCACCCAAATTCAGAGTGCTTTCGCCAATTTGTCAGCCTAATTACTAATTAAAAAGGAATGATGGTTTAATTTTACACCGGAATATTAATCGCTGTCAATAAAATCGGAGCAGCCAAAGGTAATTTGAGCAGTAATTTCCATCTATTCACCATTGCTACCTATTGAGCTCTAATTCTGCCTCTGCGAGATTGCAGAGGGAAAGGAAGGAGCTGAGGTAATTTCTCAGCTGGACCTTAGATCAAAATTAAGCAAATGAACTTTTCATAATCTTTAGATCAAAATTAAGCAAATGAACTTTTCACAATCCAAGCTGCAGTGAGGCTTCTACAAGACACACGGGTACAGAGCTGGCACTGACCAAAATCTATCTCTGTCTTTTGATTTTACATTTTATCTCAGTCTGAGAGACTGAGAAATTCAAAAATTTATGGAAAAAACCCATTCATGAATAATTATTGAATAAAATAATAATAACTAGATTAGATTCCCTGAAGTTTTTTTTCCTTCATCAGAGTAAATCTGAGTTTTTAAGTTATGCCAGGGTGGAGAGCCTGGTCCCCCATTACTGAAGTGATGCCTGGGCCTGCTCTGGCTGGGACACAGCTCCTGGAAAAACTCCACAGGGAAGGGTGGAGGGAAAGCAAAGTGGAGCCTCATGCTCAGAAATGAACACAAGACAGGTCTAGATGCCAAAAACTGAGACAAAAAAAAAATGAGGGAACTCAGTACCAATTTATGATGATTTTTTTTTTCATCATTCATCCAAAAGGAAGAAGAGGAAACACAAGTCTGGTTTATCATTAGGTATCTGCACAGGCAGTAAAGAATTCAGCAAAATTACCCAGTTTTCATCATTTGTAAGAGACTAAATCTCAATTTTAAGCATCCTCACCTTGCCAGCAGCCCTCAGTGGCAGCCAGGACAGCTGGGGACAAGGACACATTGCTGGCTGCACCTCTGTTCCTCTCCATCTTCCCTTCCCAACTCTCCCTCAAGTTACCCCCAGCACCCATTCCTCGTGGTGGGAAAATGTGTCTGACACCACTGAGAACCCCCATTTCCAACCCATGTGCTCAGAAAGGAACAGACTGAGGCGAGCAGCTCTGTCCAAAGCTGTGTTACCTCCTTGGTGGGGCTGACAGAAACCTGAGGAGCATCACTGTGCCTTCAGACACAATTCCCAGCTGGAAAAACACCTCGGGCACACTTGCACAGCTACAAATTGGGCTGTTTTCTGCACTTTGCTGCTGGAGGAGAGGATAATTGGGAGGGTTTGGTATCGACCTTTCCCTCAAAGATGCCTTTAATGACAGCTGAGTGGAGCCCCGGCACAGCCAGGAGTGCAGAGCAGCTGGAACGGGAATTATTGTGTTCAAACAAGGAACACACCAACCCCATCCCAGGCAGCCCAACGTGAGAAATGGATTTGTAGAGAATTTTTATAAGCCTGACAGAAGGCTCACATAACGTACATCTGTGTGAAAACTCTGAGATAAAAAATGCTGACTGAGAAATGCCATGGACATTACTGAGAGAGAGATGGAACTAGAAACAAGTTTCAGAGGATGGTCTTGCAAATAAGACTGGATGCTTTGGAGAAATAGAACTATGAAAAGTGCATTGTTGTAAGACCCACGAGGGGTGATTTTAGACTATTACTTTAGTTTTCCAAAGGGTAGGGTTGTTAGACCATTTTAGACTATAACTTTAAAGCATTTACAGCATTGTGTGGCAAAAGCTGATAGGCCAAGAAATGCTTATAATGTAATTAGGAAATAGTTTGGGTTCTGATTGTGCTGGCGTGAATTGTAGCACCTGTATTGTCTCACCCTTCACATGAGACTGAAAATGGAATAAAAGTTTTTAAAACACCTCTCAGTTGCCCCATCTCTGACTCAGAAAAGGGATGATCTGACAGCCCAGCAGGACTGGGAACAGCCCCTGTGCATCCCAAGGGCTGAGCTGGGACTGACAGACAGGCACAGCATCCCAGCCAAGGAAAGGAGGGATTTATGGACCTTCCTAAAGTGCAGCTTTTTAAAAACAATCTCCAAAGGCAGCGGGACAAGGCTTCAAAATTTCCTCCTTTCCATACTTGTGTGAGTGCCCATATTTTGAGCCTCTCTCCTGGATGGACAGCTTGAGGCAAGCAGCTTTTTAAGGGCTTAATTCCAACCCACAATATTGTGATGCTTTGATTAATCTGCAGTTCCAATGTGAGGCATCACTTGATTTCGACTTTCCTGAGGTTTGTTTTGGAACTATCCCCAATAAAAGGTACCACAACTTTCTGTCTCATCCCTGCACTCACAGTTTCTCACTCCTTTTCCCTTACATATTTAAGAGTTGAGAGCTTGACCCCTTCTCAATCCCAATGTTTATCCAAGGTTTCCATTTCATTATCACACATTATCTTTTTTTCCTCATTTCCACAGCTCTCTGCAAGACAATCTCAGATTATTTATCCTATTTGCCTTGGATGGAGTAGTCCTGGCAACCAAGTTTAGGCAGTTCCAAGGACTAGTGGTGCCTTGAGATGAAATTCCTCCCTCAAATCCTGCAATATGCTCCTCTCCGAGCACAGGCAGAAAACCCATTAACCTGAACAGATGGGAGGTAGTCTGTGGGCAGGCAAAATCTGTTAGAGCAAAAACTTAGAATACAAGAAAAAAAAAAATTAAAAAATAAAATCTGACTCACAGGCCTGATAAGAATCACAAGATTGGCATCAGAGATCCCCAAATTTTAAGAGGAAATGTGTATTTTAAAGAAAACAGATGCGTGATTCTTTATTTTTGTTGACTTCCCTCTAAGGAAGGGAGTTTTACTCTGATTTATTTGAAAGGAGAACTGGGTCATTATTTGTTTACTAAAGCTTTGAATTGTAAAACACTAATTAAAAAATCAACAACAAAAATAGAGGTACATGGGCACAGTGGAACCTCCCTCCACAAACCCTCCATGGTCTGCTGCTCAACCTCCCAGCAAAGACACAGAAAAAATATCCACCATGATGAGGATTTATTTTTTTCCAACCTGCTATTCCAAGGTTTTATCATTTTCTGCATCAAGCTTAGTTAGAACTTCTCCTGGGCTTCTCATTCCCAAGGAAATTCATCCCAGAATGCACAGGGCAGGTGGAAAATCTGTGGAATTATCCACAGCATGATAGTGACAGGATGGAGAGAAGGATGCAGGAGGAGGAAGGGCTTTGGAAGGAAAGCACCAGTAGAAGAAAACAGACTGAAAAGTGATTTTTCTTGCTGCCCTGAGAACATTTTTGCTGTCAGTGGAGCAGCAGGAAGGCAGGGACAGGTAAGGACAGCTCCAACTCTAATTGGCAGCACTGGTAGGTGACCTTAAAGAAGCACAGAAATGGATCCACAAAATCCACTTTGGTGCAATTTGGAATTCTCCAGAAATATCACAGTTCTACATCTTGTTAGTAATTCCTTTTAATTTTTAAAATAGATGCATCTATATAAAGAACTTTCATATATTTTTGTATCTTTAGATCAATGTAAAATATATTTATATACTGTATGTATTTAAACCCCTCTCATATTTATAAATTTCAATTCAATAAAAAACCAATTTCCATAGCCTAGTTCACTATGATATAAATGTACCTCACTCTGAAAAATACCAGGCTACAAAAGGAGGATGCTGATGTTTCCTTATTTAATTTTGAGCATTTTATCTAACTATAAATAAGTAAATTAAAACTAGATAGGGCAGGAAAATCAGTGCAAAAACACAGGTCATTTAACAGAACACAAAAAACCCCTAAAATTGCAGTTTTAGAGGCACAGGGGAACAAGAAAATGCCTGTAGGAAAACTGATTCTTAGGTAAAACAATTTATTTCCCTCTACACAAATTCCTCTCTCAATTAAGAAATAACAGCATTGCTTTAAAAAAAAATTTAAAAAAAAAAGGATTTCTTAGCTGGAAAAAAAAAAAAATCAATACAAGGTTTTGATTAGGGAATACACCAAACCAAAATGATTCTGTTCCTTTATCAACACAGCTGAAGTTACCATGGGCCTGAGAGACTCTCAGAACAGAAAATAAATTTTGCCCAGCACAAAGAAAACTCTTTAAAATGAAATTCCCAATCATTTACACAATGGATGTGTATTCCACAAGAAAAACATTCCTGATTGCTCAAGGTCATTTGGGCAGAGTGATGAATGAAAATCTGAATGCAGGTGTTGATCTATGGACCCATAAATGCTCTGAACAGACTTCCCTCTTGCTGACCTGGGTGCTGAGAATAATAAATCTCAGTGGTATATTTATTATTAACACTGTAATTTGATGAGAATTTAATTTACAGCAGATGAGAATGGGGAATAGAGAAAGGATTCTACATGATAGCATTGGGAGAAACACAATTTTTGAAATAAAACAAGAACAGAACAGCATTTTCCTTCACTCTCATAACTCATGTATTTTAAAGGCTCACATGTCCCAGTAAAGTGGCAGCAGTTTTTCAGGGACTTTATTATTTCTGCACGCTGAAGGTTGGCAGAACTGCCAGCATTCTGGCAGAAATGATCCAGACAAAAAGGATCACCTCCATTTTTCATTACTGCCATCACTCTGGGGAGTTTTATCTTCCCTGGGATGAAAAAGGAGGAATTGTCTCAGCAGAGAGGCCATTTCTCACTCAGTGCTCTCCCCAAACAAAATTTCTGTCACGGCTGCAGCGCCAGGAGATTCCAGAGCTGAAGGAATTCTGTGCCCCTCCCTGGGCTGATTCCCTCCTTCCCTGCCCAAATTTCCCAGCCTCTTCCAGTGGGATCCCTGTCCCAAAGAGCCCACAGGCCTAAAATCAGGGCTGGTTTTTTTTCCCTAAAAACAGGAAAAAACAGGAGCTGTTTATTCCTATTTATTCCTGCTCCAGCCCCTGATGCTGCTCTCAGTTCTCTCTCCCATAGTTTATATTTATAAACTTATATATATTTTACATATATATATATAATATTATATATATAATATCATATATATTATATGATATCATATTATATTATATTATGTATATTATATTGTATTATATTGTATTATTATTACATTGTAAATATAATAATATACAATTGTGTACGACTAATACATTGTTATTAAGATATAGTAATGTACAATTATATTATAATATTATTATATAATAATATCTATTATTATATTATTTTGTTTATACTATGACGTTTATATTGTTCACCTTGTGAGGGACATGGCGGGTTCTGTGCTCAGAGCCCCCCTCACTACAAAGCAAAATGCCACCAAAATTCCCTGCAAATTGAAGCATCCTTCAGATCCCAGTGGCTTTCAAACCAGAATATGAGATGAGGATTTAGCTGTTATTTACCACTCTTTTATAATGCCAGCCTCACCTTCCAAAATGTCATCACCCTTTGCCTCAACCTGGAATCTAAGAGCACGATTATTTCATGCACAAATATCTTTATTGTGCTAGGAAAATACAAGGAAAGCCCTCAGATCTGCTTGACACGAGAATTATCAGTCCCAAACCCTCCTCTGGCCTACAGAATCTATACATTAATGCATTCCTATGGATTTAAACTCTTGCCTAAGTCAAGTTGAAGAAGTCCTTTTTCAGGTGATCCCATGATTATGGCCACAGCTAAATTTGCTTTGAGCAGAAAGACGTCAGCACAGGTGGCACTGTAGAAAAAATGCCCAGAGAGAGAAAAAAGCTGAAAGGAAATACAAAAATACAGAGCAAAGTGTGGCTTGACAAAGCTCATTGTGCTGAGAGAGGAGCTGAAAGGGACGGGGACAAAAGGAGCCGGTGCCAATCCCTTTGGAGTGTGAGCAGGAGGGATGCAGGGATGGTGGCAGAGCTGGTGACTCAGCCCTGCTCCCTCTGCCCGCTGCTCTCAGGGGTTTCAATTTTTCTCTCCATTTTTACATCTGGCCACGAGTGTGGTTTGAGCTGATGGAGGCGCCTGATAAAATCCTGGCACGCTGAGAGCTCTGCTTCAACCACCTGGGCACGGCAGCACTCAGGGCTGGGAGGTGCTGGGTTTTATCTTCTTTTCTGCCAGGGTCAGGATTAAATGCTCAGATGGTATTTCATGTTCAATTCAGATGTTTATTAATTCTTGTCTATGTTACAGTCTCACAAACTGTGAGTTCTACAGCACCTCTAGCTAACAAAATAAAAAATGGCCCCTGATGATGCTGTTTTACACCACGACACCACAGACTCTGAAGTTCAGAAGGCTAAAAATGACTCTTTATTTCAGGGATGTGTCTCCCTTTTATACCATTTTACACAGACCAATGTGATTGGTGAAACAAAGGCAAACCTCTCCAATCACACTGGGCAAACCAGAGGGACATCAAGAGGAAGCCCCTCCTGTGAGAAGGAATAAATAACACAGGTACAGCTGCAAAAACATTTCTCATCTCAGGCATGAAATCATGGCTACACCCCATCTCTCTCTACAAGGCCTTTTAAGGATAAATTATCCAATTCAGAAATGACACCTCAATTATTTTGACTTTTAACCCAATAACCAACCACCCCTGGCCCGCAATGTGGACTTTCCTACCCAGTTAGAAAATCCCACCCAGAGCCGTGGAGAAGAAGGTGAAAAAGAAGGACTGGCCTAAAACTGATAACATAGGGTTAAATTTTAGTAGCATAGGGATAAAATTTTTCTAAAATAATGGGAATAGACTCAGGGGGGCTTGAAAGAAAGGTTGGGCCTGGGAAAGGGAACTAGCCCTGGGAACAAAGATTTAGCTTTGTTTTTACTAGATCATGTGCAACTGCACCTGCATAATTGTCATATGATAAGTGATATGATTGTTAAATGGAGTGATTGTTGATAATTGAATATAATTATTGTTTAATCATAATAAAATAAGAATCATGAGAAAGGATATTCAGGGGTCTGGTGAATTCATGGTTAGATGAAATCAATGTATAGAACAATACAGATTTAATAATTTATATATAGTTATGTAATGGAAAGGGTATAAACAAACATGTTCATCTCAAATCCAATGTCAGAGTCAGATTTGGGTCTCACCCCTGATTTCTGAGCTCTCAACAATAAAAGCACCTGGCATAGAATCATTCTGTGATTATGTGTTTCTACACTAACAAACCCTCCACCTTGCTTTATAGATCTGTTCCTGTATTCTAAACCCTTCAGCTCTCAGTTTTGCCCCCTGTGATCTCACACACTTCTATCCAAACTGCACACCCACAATCCCAGCGCTGTCACTCAATTTTGGGAGCTTCTCCACGGCCTCAGGTCAGTGCAGAGTTTGCTTGGGGGTCAGTGCCTGGCAGCACAGAGAGTCTGAAATTCTCACTGCCCAGGGTTCCCACAGCCAGGGCTATCTCACATCTCGCTGGTGCATTTTAAATCAGTAAATCTGTTCCATGTTGAGAGAGAACAACTGGTTTCCTTCCCCTGAGGACATGAATGGATCCAAGTGAGTTTCACACCAATTTCCTTTAGTTTACAGCCACACATTCTTATTAAAGCTGAAATATCGCAATGGAATTACCAGGTGAAAAAAAAAAACCCAACAACCCTACCCTTTGGAAAACTAAATTTATGCCAAGTAATCTTTAAAACATCCCAAACTCTTCTAAGAGAATCAAACTTATAATCTAAAGAATTATTTCCCATTATACCAAATGGGTTTAAATGGATTTAAAACCAACATTTGCTAAATGATGGCGCTCTAGATTTGGAAGAGGACGTGGATTTGTCTGTTCTGACAGCTGCCATATTTTAATTTATTCATGACAGAGGAGCTGTAGTGTCACAGAGAATGGCCAAGGCCAAGGGCTGGCACTGCCTGGCACACAGGGCTGGGCATTTCCTGCCAAGCCAAGGTGCTGCAGAGCTCTGTGCATGCTCCAAGAGGTTTTAGAAGTGGGAATTAAGAAGCAGAGTACTCAGAATTTAACAAAAATTGAAGTTCAAATCCTGAAACCGATGCAATTATTAATCACACTAAAATTCTTTTCTCTCCAAGCCCTTTCCCCCACCTGTGTCTAGTAGAGCGCAGTTGAAGGAATGAATTTTTTATTTCCAGGCATCAAATGACATAAGAATTTCCTCAAAAACATCAATAAAAAGCCCCACACAGGTCCAGAATCCAGTACTAGCAGTACCTCTGTAACAAGAGGATCCATATTAGAAACAGGGACAGAAAAAATTAAACTGCCAAGAACTGATGTAATACACAAATATCTGCTGGTGCACGGGCTCACAATAATATTTTAGCTGGAATTTATCAACAGCTGAAATAATTGGTGAAAACAAATGATGGATTAGTCCACTAATTACTATTACATCTCTGAATTAAGGGAAAAAAGGGAATTTTGTGTGTCTATTTTGTATTCTTCATCTTCCCTTCATTTCCCATTACCTCTCCAGTGGGACTTTCCTTGGGGATTTTTGAAAAGAACAATATTTAATTTCCAGGGTGACATTTTCCAAAATACTGTTTTGTTGCTGCCTGCGTTCCTGACTTAATTATTTTGCAATAACCCCGAATCATTTTTTGTGCAGCCAGCTTTGTGAATCTGTAATTACACCGAATGCTTACAAATATTCCAATTGCAGATACATTGCAATTTAGAAACCTCCCATTTAAAGGAAGTGTTGCAATTTCTTCAAGAGCATTGTTCCATCGATGGTAAATAATTGCTACTTTTTAAAAGCAGCACGAATGAAAATGGGGGGAAAAAAATCTAATGTGTGCTGCTCATAAGAAAAAGCCATGCTTTTTTTTTTGATATCTCTAAATCCAGTAAAATGTGGATTAAAAAAAAAAATCTACCATCCAAACACGTCCTTCCACGCTGACTTCACAGAGAGGACTGGCTATTTCTTATTGTCTTTATTATCTATTACTTTGAATAAGTTAAAATCATCTGATCTGATGAATAAAATCACGTTGCTTTCTTGCACTTTGAGAAGTGATTTATTTCAGTCCAGTTGAACACAAAGGTTCTAGAAATAGGTGGCCTTTGCAGGAAGGGATGAATTCACTCTGCACACTCTGAGTCAAGGGATTGAGCCTCAGTTACGCAAGCCACAAACCCAGCAGAAATCCTAATTTCACATCCATACTTCCACACCCCCTGTATATAGAGAGATGCAAATCACTTTATTCCACTTCTCCAAAAGCTCCTGTGTGGTAAAGACAGGGAGATCTTCTGTCAGTGAGCTGTGCACAGATTGACTCCTGAGTGAGGAGGAAATTAAATCCTCCCTGAAGGAACAGTCATAACTGTGCACTATTACATGGAAAAGAAAGGCCACACACACAAAATAACATAAAAAATGCACTCAGACATGAATCACGGACTCATATTCAAAATATGCCCCTGGAATTGTCATCACAAGGCACTCTGAGCTGAATTCAATGCAAAATGTGGGTTTATTTCCTGCCCTTGCTCACCCAGCTGAATTTCCTGACAGATGGAAGGTGAGTAAGAGGCCGTGGGCTCTCCCTGCAGCAGCAGCAGCTCCCAGAACGGCCCTGCCCGGTGTCCAGCTGGCTCAGACTCTGCCACCTGAGCAGAGTTCCAAAGCCCAAGCCCATCTGGGCATTTTGCCCAAAATGCCACGCAGAGAACCAAGATGTGACAGCAGCTTTGCTGCAGAGAATTCCTGCCTGGGACGGGACAGGAGCGGGAGAATCCATCGGCCGCGTCTGACGCACGGCGGAGCCGCCACAACATCTCTGTGCCCCTGGCATGGTTTGGCTGCTCACAAATATCCGTGCCAAGGCAGGCAGGGATGAGGCTGCAGGGACAGGTGAGCACTGTCCCTCTGTCCCTCTGTCACTGCACTGTCCCTCTGTCCCTGTGTCCCTCTGTCCCTGCATGGGGACACAGCACTGGCACTGCCACGCACAACCCCAACGCCTCCATGGTGCCCCTCTCCATGTCACACATGGGAATTGATGCCTTTAGGATTTTAGCTTTTATATTTTTTATTTCCTGTCCTGCTCTAGTGGATAACTCTAGAGTTTCCACAGCCTGTCAGCTGCTGTTCTCCTGGTTTATTCAATAAAAACAATTCCTCTCCAGGCCTGGAACTCAAGGACACCTCACTGCCTCAGGCCCCAAAAAGTATCAATAAAAGTGAATGGGGAGGAGCAAACTGGGGTAAATGACTTCATTACCTGAAGCTGTAATTGGAGCATTAACCCCTGAGATGTGAATGGACCAAACTGAGAATTGTCTGAAAAACTCGTGGCCATTGTCCATGCTGGGTGCAGCCCCTGGGAGGCTCAGACTGCCCAAGCTGTGCTGTGGATTCAATATTTCTAAGCTTGAGAGAACTTTAGCTTGCCAGCTATTGCTGGCTCCTTTCCCAAGGGAAAGCTGATAACCGTTTCTCTTCTTAAAACATCTTTCTGCCTTTTCTCAAAACATGTTAAGTAAACAGTGCCTTTTTCCTATAACAAAACCTCTCTCAGGTTTTTTGTTTCTTATTTTTGTTACCTAACTAATGGAGAAAAGTGTCAGTCTTATGGACTAATAGGGTCCTTTTTTTGAGTTCAACATGCTATGAAAGAAAACTAAATTGTAAATAAAGCCTTCTTTCTCTTCTAATAACTGTGTGGAGTCCATCTATTTCGTGTCCTACAACACTGTGCCTACTGAATGCCTCCAATAAATCCCCACGTAATTCTCTGAACCTTCCCTAGCCTCTGTTCCAGGGAACATCAAAACCTCCAGCCTGGAATGGTGCAGGAGGCTGGGGGAGGCTGCAGTGGTGGTGGCAGGTGCTGAGTGTCCTGTGGTGTAAAAACCTAACCCAAAACCAGCACTGTGAGACCCTTTTTCATCAACAAAGTCTAGTCCCACCTGAGGAGGGAGGATTTAGAAAGGGCTTGAGCTGGTGAGGAGGAATTCCAGCACCACTTGTGCTCCTCATTGGTGATTTTGGTCAATGATGCTAATGTGCTAAACTTACAAAAACTTATAAATCTGTATTCATGGGGCAGGGGGGTGGTTTGTGAATATTTTCCATGTCTGCCCCTGGAGGTCTCCAAAAAAACCCACCTGAGAAGGGAGGATTTAGAAAGGGCTTGAGCTGGTGGGGAGGAATTCCAGCATCACTTGTGCTCCTCATTGGTGATTTTGGTCAATGATGTTAATGTGCTAAACTTACAAAAACTTATAAATCTGTATTCATGGGGCAGGGGGGTGGTTTGTGAATATTTTCCATGTCTGCCCCTGCAGGCCTTCAAAAAAGACCAAACTTTATATCACTTCCTAGACTAATGTTATCTCAAAAGTTTAGCAAATGAGCATCATTGACAAAAATAATGTGGGAGACTGAAGTGGTGCTGGCACATGCCAAGGTCCCAAGGTGTAAAAACCTCACCCAAATGCCCTGTGGTGTAAAAACCTCACCCCAAAACAGCTCTGTGAGACCCTTGTTCATCAACAAAGTCTAGTCCCACCTAAGGAGGGAGGATTTAGAAAGGGCTTGAGCTGGTGGGGAGGAATTCCAGCACCACTTGTGCTCCTCATTGGTGAATTTTGTCAATGATGCTAATCTGCTAAATTTCTAAATCTGTATTCACCCCATTGCAGGGGTGGCTTTTGTGGATATTCTCTATATCTGCCCCTGGAGGCCTCCAGTAAAGACCAAGCTTTATACTACTTCCTACACTAATATTATCTCAAAAGTTTAGCAAATGAGCATCACTGACAAAAATCACCAAGAAGCTGTCGAAGAGCTGTTTTTTTCAGCCTTGCTTTCCAGAAAGAACCGAGATAGGACAGAGATTTTGGAATTTATTTTGTCTTTCTGCATAGGGAAAAGGTAGGAAAAACCAGCCACAAATAAAGACAACAATCAGCTACAGAGCTACCAATCCATGTGCGAAGAACATAGAGAATATATTAAAGCAAAAAAAGCCCCAAATCAATCCAGCACCACTTATTTACATACACTTCCTCCCGTGTAACATATATTTAGCCAAGAGCTGTGGTTGTTTTTGTTCTCTCCCCTCCAGCCCTGCAGCACGACTTCCCCTGCAGTCGTGCCTCAATTTTCACCATTTAGGCACTCAGGCACACGAGGGCCCAAAAATAAAACAAGTGCTTCCATTAGCAGCAGCACTCGGCAGCTGGGGAAAATCAAGCTTCACATTTAAATTTTGCTTAGCAGAGCAGAGTCAGATCTTTCTACCTGCTGAGCACCAACTTTGCTCACCCCACTTGTGTCTTCCTCACACCAGCAAGGACAGGGAATGTTTTGGGTGCAGATATGTAATGGTGAATGTCAATATTGCAAAGTCATTAAATTGTAAAAGCTGAAGCAGCTGATGAAAACAAACTCAACATGCACCAAAAAATAAGAGAAACCATAAAATTATTAACAATTATTCCAGCTGGGAGAAGACAAGCTTGTGCATTGTGTAGCTGGTTGGATTCTGCTCCTACATTTCTCACTGTGTTGGATGGAATATCCAGAATTAATCTTGATGGTTTTGGACATGTGGCGGGGTGCTTCACACAAGGGATTTCCACATCCAAAATCAGCCCCATCTGATGGGCTCTGTTCAGAACACCTGCACAGAAATTGTCAAAAAATATCTTTTTTATAGGTCACACTGAGAAAAGTGTGGAGAAATTGTACAGATTGGTTTTTTTTAAGTAAGACTAAGGCCTAACTCGTGTAGTTCATAAACTAAAATTTTGACATTGCAGGTGTGAGTCGGGTAACAAAACCCATTTTATGTCATGTCCTGCCACTGGATCTTCAGACTAAAGCTAATTATAGTTCTTAAGGTGATAATTTCCCATATAATTAATTGCATCTGGCACCTAAGATATAACAGCTACACTGTACTTGACATCCTGATAAATACCTCCAAAAATCAGTTACCAGTCATGCTTTTCTCACTGATATAGGGAGGAAACTCACACAAAATGTGTATTTAGACTGATGAATTTCATGCACAAACACACAGAGTTTTTACTGAAAAAGTTAGTTCAGCTTCCCATCAAAGCCAGGCTTTTGTGATCATCCTGTAGCCCTGGTAACCTCCTGGGCACTTCCAACTTAATTTGAGGGAGAGATGGAACCTTACAACACATTTAACTCTGTGAAAATAATACAAGGGAGTATAAAAATACTTAAACCAGCATCTCTTCACAGCTCAGTGGCTGGGCAATATTAAGAATTTCATCCCAACAAAACAAGCACCTCTGTGTGATTCTGGATATCTCTGTAAAATCTTCCTTTCTCCTCTGTCCATCTTAAAACCATTCCCTACAACATATTAAGAATTTCACCCAAACAAGCCAAGCATTTCTGTGTAATTTTGGACACCTCTGTAAATCTTTTCCCTTGCATTTCTCTTGCAATCATTCCCTACAACACTTTAAGGATTCCATCCAAACAAGCCAAGAATCTCTGTGCATTTGGATATCTCTGTAAATTCTTCCTTTCTCCTCTATCTTAAAGTAATTCCCTACCACACTTCAAGGATTTCATCCCAACAAGCCAAGCACCTCTGTGTGATTTTGGACACCTCTCTAAATCCTTCCTTTCTCCTCTATCTTAAAATCATTCCCTTCAACATTTTAAGGATTTCACCCCAACAAGCCAAGCACCTCTGTGTGATTCTGGATACCTCTCTAAATCCTTTCTCCTGTGTTTATCTTGCAACCATTCTCTACAATACTTTAAAGATTTCATCCAAACAAGCCAAGAATCTCTGTGATTTTGGATACCTCTGTAAATCCTTCCTTTCCCCTCTATCTTAAAACATTCCCTACAACACTTTAAGGATTTTATCCAAACAAGCCAAGCCCTCCTATGTGATTTTGGATACCTCTGTAAATCCCTCCTTTCTCCTCTATTTTAAAATCATTCCCTACAACATTTAAGGATTTCATTCCAACAAGCCAAGCACCTCTGTGTGATTTTGGATACCTCTCTAAACCCTTTCTCCTGTGCTTCTCTTGCAATCATTCCCTACAACACTTTAAGGATTCCATCCAAACAAGCCAAGAATCTCTGTGATTCTGGATACCTCTGTAAATCTTTCCTTTCTCCTCTGTCTCAAAATCATTCCCTTCAACACTTCAAGGATTTCATCCAAACAAGCCAAGCACCTCTGTGTGATTCTGGATACCTCTGTAAATCCTTCCTTTCTCTTCTGTCTATCTTAAAATCATTCCCTACAACATTTTAAGAATTTCACTCCAACAAGCCAAGCATCTCTGTATGATTTTGGACACCTCTGTAAATCCTTTCCCCTGTGTTTCTCTTGCAATCATTCCCTACAGAAGCACGAGGAGATCTCTTCACAAAGATCCAGGTTGTGCTGTGCTGGGGACATCCCCAGCTGGCTCCTTCCTCCTCCCTGAGCCACCACCAGGAGTAGGAGAGAGGGGCACTCAGGGAGAGCCCTTGGATGGGGTTTGAGTGGACAATTGCTCTGTGCAGCCTCCTGAGTGTCTGTGCACACGTTTGGTGTCTCCAGCCCTGCTGCCAGCTCCACTCTGAGCTGTTCCCAACCCACCCAAGGCTCAGCACCTGTGCTGGCACTGGGACATGGCCCCAGCACAGCCCAGGGCACCACACACACATTTTGATGACTTGGGAAGGCTGAGCTGGAACAGAGACTGGGCAGAGCTGGAGAATAAAGTAGGGATTTATTGAAAGGCTTTAGGGTACACCTTGGGCAGGACAGGGCCTGGCCAGGGCTACACCCAAGGTGGACCCAAAATGGGCACAAAATGGACCCAAAATGGACCCAAAATGGTCACAAAATGGACCCAAAATGGACCCAAAATGGGCACAAAATGGGCACAAAATGGGCACAAAATGGGCACAAAATGGGCACAAAATGGGCACAAAATGGGCACAAAATGGGCACAAAATGGGCACAAAATGGGCACAAAATGGGCACAAAATGGGCACAAAATGGGCACAAAATGGGCACAAAATGCCTGCCCGCTCATGAGGTCTCACACTTTGATAAGTTTTGGTCCATTTGTGTATTGGGGTTTAATTGTCCAATCCCAGCTCCAGGCTGTGAGCTCCCATCCTTCTTGTTCCTCCCTCCAGCCACCCTTGTTTGTGCTGTTGGGCTGAAAGTTGTCCTTGGTGTGCAGCAGGACAAGGATTTGTTTTGTGTCCCTGCTGTGTGCAGAGAGCTGAGTGACCCTGACTGTGAGCTCAGAGCTGCACCCTGGGCACCACAGAACCTGAAAATATGAAAGATAAAACTTAAGGCATCAATTTAAGTTTCCCAGCTGGGTCAGGGGCAGCCAGGGCCAGAGGAACACGCAGCAGTGAGGGTGTGAGGACAGGCTGGATGTGGTGAATCCCTCTAGGAAGGCTGTTCTCCACCCTCTTGGAATTATTTCCGAATTCTCCATCCATTCAGGAACTCACCCATGTGGACAGCAATGCAGCTTTGATGAATTTGGTGTTTCAGTCACCTTCCACAGACTCATACAGAGTAATCCCCAGGCTAGGAAGCCCAAAGCAGCCCCTGGAACCAGGCCATGCCTGCTCTTAGCCTTAAACCATTTGTTCTCTTTGTGATATTCAAATTCCTTTGCTCTCATGCACCACAGTCCAGCTGGTGTCTCACAGAATCTGCTGGACAGCACTTGGGTAAAACATGCCCCACGTCTGGCAAACAAAACCATGGAATCAGAGTATCCTGAGAGGGAGAGGTCCTGCAAGGATCATTGAAGTCCAGACAACCCCCAGATCCCACCCTGTGCATCCCTGGGAGCTTTGTGCAAATGCTCCTGGAGCTCTGGCAGATTCCCCAGGCTTTTCCCAGATTCCTGCTGCTTATTCCATGGAGTCTGGAGAAAGGACAGAGCACTGCAGCAAACAGGAAGGGAGAAGAAGCTGGAAGACAAGCGTTCTATGGATATTTAGCAACAAAAAAAAAGATGTTTATGAGCATTCAAGCCTTTGATTTATATCTGCTATCCTGGAAATAATTAATGGAGGGGAAGATTCCATTAATAAATAATAAATAATGGAGGTAAGAGAGCAACACTGCTGATGAGGTAAACTGAAATCAGAGTATAAAATAACAACTGACTTAAACTAGAGAAGATCAAGAATATTTTGCCTTCTAAACTTCCTTCTTGGTGCTACTCTGACTGGAATTACTGGGCTAAGTGGGGTGATCCAGCATGGAAAGGTGAAAAATTAAATTTTTTTTCGTGATAATGGCAGCATTATGCCCAAAACAAGATCACAGAGCCACAAACAGATGCCAAGCAATGGAGTGCCTGGTGTTGACTTGCTGAATTTCTGTAACAGCTCAGAAAACTTCCACCCAGCCACCTCATTCAATTCAAACCAGCCCCACACCCTGGGGAAAGCAACTGTTCCTGCCATCACCAGAGAATGGAGCACACAATAGAAATTAAAAACAACCTCACCCACCAGCCACGGGTGTTCCTGAGGATTTGACAGATTTCACAGCTCCCTGGCTAAATTTTTGTTTCCAGGTAAAAAACAAATAAGTCAGTACAGAAAATAACTTCTCCTTCCCTCCAGGTGTTAAATCGTGTGTGAATTAGAAATGCTCCCTGCATTTGTCTGCTCTCCCAGAAATTATATTGATGCTTTTGTGGTGGGGGGACAAGCCAAAGGCAAAAGGGGAAGATGGAAAAGCACAACAGAGGAGTAATCAAGACTAGACGATAAAAGAAGCATGAATTAGGTAAAAAAAACCACAGAAATAAGATTTTAATAACCTTTCTTCACTTTGACCAGCTTTGACCCCACTCTGATCATGGTATGAGAGGGGCATTCCTAGAATTTGAACCCACAAACCCAAAAATTAAACAAAGAGGGCAGAAATCATCATTTCCCTTTCTAAACATCCTGGATATAACGAAGACACAGCTGAAGACATAAAGGAAAATGTCTTTTGGGCAATATTATCTCTGTAGTTCTTTAATATTCATAGTTAATTTGGCAGGGAGTGTCTTCATTTGGATCAAAACACAGGAGAAAATTTCAAACTGAACAAACTGTGCCTGACTTTGAAGAAAAATTAAATCCAATTCTGTGCCCTTCCTGGGTTTAGCTTCTGGCCATTAAATAAAGATGTGTAAATAAATAAGGCCTTTAATAGCATCACTTAGTACTGATTATTGAAACATCAAGGATTGTATCTCATAAGTCCTGACTGTGCAAGAGAAATTAGAGTGAATTTGTGGCATAGAAAAGAAGAAAATTTCTCAAAAAACCCTGCTGAAAAGCAATTGTACCAATGTTTGCAGGTCTGTGATGAGAGCACAAGATTTCCTCAAGAAAAATGTAATTATTAGGTTATGCTACAGGCTCTGATCCACAGATAATTAAAAAAACTGATTTTTTTTTTAGTTCTGATTATCTAATGATGAAACAATATTTATCTCCTCAGGTAAAGAAATAAAATACTTCCTCTTTCATCCTCCTCTTTAACTCCCCACATTGAGTATGGTACATTGCACCAGGGGCCTTCCTGTCAACCAACAGCTTTTTCCTTTTTTGTGCTGTTACTTTCTCTTTTGAAGGTCAATGTTGCTAATGCTGAACCAGGCCCAAATTTTCAAACCAACACAAACCCTTTAAAAAAATCTTGAAGCAATTTCTTGGAGGTAGATGAAGAAATTATTTATACTTCTGAACCAACCATTCCACCCAACCCAGACCTTACTTATTTTCTGCAGAGTTGTCACCCAGCACTGACAACATTTTTGGAAGGAGAACGTCCTGAGAGCCATTGAAAATTTAAAATTTTCAATTCACTGCAAGTCCACAGCACCAAATATTTCAAGTACTTCTTGCAAATCAAACCCCAATTAGGACACTGCTCCAGCTTTTCGACTCTAATCACCATGGGCACAAATACCCTAATTTAAAAGCAATTAGCAAGTTGCATCATTTGTAACAGAACATTCTGAATAGATCTGAAATCTGGCTGTGCCTTGCAGTTTGTTTTTTAATGCTTCAACTCCATTTTTATCACTAGCAGAAAGAAATTGTCAGCCAAACCTGTAAAAACCTGCTGTTGTGTTATTTCCAAAATCCAACATTTTTTTTTATCAGTGAAAGCATATTGTTGCTGGAAAAGCACTTTTGAATAAAACTGGACAAGTATTATGTAAGAAATTTATTTCAGAAAAAACAAAAATGTCTGTATTGTGGCAGAAGTCCTAAATCTGCCCGATTCCAGCAGATAAAAGTTAGTGCTGTCATGTATAAGCTTTGAAAAAAGAGCAGGACCATCATTCACTGTCAGGGAATAACCCAAAATTAAATAATCCAGTGATTCAAAATGGTACCTGAAAGCTGCTGACCACCTTCAGCTCCAAAAACCTGGGTGAGAACACTTTCCACACAGCCATGGCCCACTCTGCCTCCGAAAACCAGATTTCCTCCAGCCCTGAGAACTGCAAATACCATTTTATAGAAAGTGTGTTGGTCGTATTTTAGCAGGAAATACAACTTTTGGAGGAGGTGATGGCAAAGACACAGCCATTAACACTGACAGCACTCTGGAAGTGTTTAATCCGAGAAATGTTGGGATTCCAAGAGATCTGAGAAGTGCTGGACACTAATGGGCAGCAGAGCTTTTATCCTGGCATGAAGAATGCACAAAATTCCTTCAGGTGCTCAGCTCTGACTTTGAGAAACGGGAGATTTGTCAGTGCACAGACACGACAGATGGGATTTCATGGGGGAAATGGATCATCCGACACCGTGTCCTGCTGGAAGGGCTCCAAAGGGTTTGCAACCCTTCAAGATTTGCAGGTTTCCATTAAAAAAACCCCAAAACAACAACAAAACCCCAACCGAACTGAGGATGACAACAAACTCTCAGCAGGCACCTCTGCAATTACCAGATGGAAATGAATTAACGGCTCAAGATGCAGCAAGTTCTGGAGGGGCCACCCCAAAATTATCAATATTCAAGAAGAACCCACCACAAGCAGGGTGCAGACACAGGTACTCCACAAAACAAGGGCCTGAAAAACCAGGGCAAGGAGAAAAAAAGAAAGGTGTGGAATTATTCTCATTTTTACAGCTCTATCTCCTCTGGAAAAAGCAGATTTCCAGCAGACAGCTGTGATATCAAATTGTGACACTTTGGCCTGACCTTCACGTCTCTCAAAAGCCATCAATGCTAGGCAGTGTTTTTCATCCTTTCAGCTCTGGAGCTGTGCAAACCAAATTCCATTTCTCATTTCACAGCTTATCTTTGAGGCTGTATGCACAAATTAACATCAGTAATGCTCGAGCAGTTTAAAAAAGGAGGAAAAAAGGGAAATCAGCAATCTGCAGAAAGCAGTGACTAATGTCCTGGAGCTTGTCTGGGTCTTTATCACACAGGAGCAGATGAACTACAACGAAATTTGAGCCACTCTGCTGCCAAAATTTTACTTGAAGTGCAGCACATTTACAACAGGTCTACAAAAGAACTTTTTTTTTCTTTTTTTTGGAAGTAAAAATTAATCCTGAAGGAACAAGAAGTGCAAAGAAGATAAGCATCAGATACCTGCAGCCCTTTCAGGCCTGTTTTGCTGGGGATGCTGCTATGACTTCCCTCAGATGGCAAAATGTCATTTGATAACAAAAGTTTAATATAACTTTTTTATTTTGCTGCTGACAAGCAAAATAATCCCCAAATTTTGTCACTTACACTACACATAATTTTGCTTTCGTGTGTTCCACGCACACCCCTGGTCCTCAAAGAATTCTCTGCTTCCTCAAGAACTTGCAGCATCAACATGTTAATTCAGAAATTTCTCTTTCATTCCTGTGCTTATGTCACGTTGTGGAAAACATAATCAAAATACAGATATCAGCCAGGCTCATCCCCATTTTCACAGGAACCTCAAAAATTTGCCTGAATAAGATCCAGCTTGGGCTAAAATAAATAGACTGTCAAATAAATAATATGTAGGAAATAAATAAAAATCCAACTGGCAAAAATCAGGGATGGAGTAAATCTCCTGAACACAGAAATCCGTGAGGAATACCAGGATGGAAAATGAGAGCAGAAATTTAAACCAAAGCAAAAAGCCCCAGAAAATGAAGGAAGAATCCAAGGAAGAATCCAAGGAAGAATCCAAGGAAGAATCCAAGGAAGAATCCAAGGAAGAATCCAAGGAAGAATCCAAGGAAGAATCCATGATGTGTGTGTGTTTACTGCTCCCACACCACACCACCATAAACTGAGCTCACTGCCATGGAATATCTCATTTTCTGTTCCTTGGTGCCTGTTCAGTTAATTGGTTTCTGCAAACTGGACAAGAGTTTCTGGTGCTGGATAAGCCTAAGAAGATTCCAATAATTCCTCACCCACGGGAAGCTGGAAATCTGTGTTACCTTGTATTTGCTCCAAGCTAACTTATTCAGAGCATCTCTCTTTCCCCAAATATCCTGAGCCTCAGCATTGCTTTGCCTTGATAAAAAGCACATTCCAGAAGCTGGTGAGTTGACTCATCCACTCCACTTTAATCTGAATATTCCTCCTTTGAAGTTGGTAGCTGAGTGCTGACTCAGACCTCCTAAAATCCACAGACTGCCATGCAAATTAATAAAAGATTTGATTAACGTGACTGTGAAATTTTATTTTTGTAGGCCACCCCACCACTGGGAACGCGACAGAAGGATTAGAAATTATTTTATGTTCTTGAGGCAGCCACCAAATGAAGGATGGCACACCAAAAATTCGAGTTTGCAAATAAAGGCACTGTTAAAAATACAAATTTCTGCTGGTTCAAACAAATGTCCGACCTCTGCAATTTTGTAGTTCAGCTGTAAGAGACACAATTCATTTTCCTTCCACTTTAATTCTGCTTTTTATAAAATACTTGGCTTCTGACTGGAGGCAAAATGTTCAAAGGCAAATGACTCAACGCTTCAAAACTGAAAAGGGCAAAATTTGGATTACTGAGAGGTGAGGCATGAAACAAAGGAAACTGGCACCAAACTGATCAGCACATCAATCTATATTTGACCTATACGCAGGAAAAAGCAACAGAAGCTCCCAACACTGGGCTGTTGCAATCTGAATAATTGCCATATGGTGTGTGTGCAAAATATATGCAAATATTCTGCATGCAGCATGAGCAAATCCCACCATAAACTCATCTGGCTTTGGGTTTTCTCTTTTTCCTTTTCCTGGCAATGCCAGCAAAGCCAGTGCTTGATGTTCCCTGCCAAGGGAACAAAATTACCTATGAGCGTTACCTAAACCTTTCCAAGCCACCAGGTTTAGGTAACGCTCATAGGTAATTTTATTTATGTTTTATTCACGTTTTTCTGGGTTTTTTTCAGGTTTTCTGTGCTTGAGGAACTCAACTGAGCTCCAAATTACTGGGAAGGGGAATCTTCTCACCCCTTTTCCTCTAAACATTGATGCCAAGCCCTCCACCTGGTGGTTTCAGCACTTGGGGATGCAGAACCTGAGCTTCCACCCAGTGGGTGGAAAAACGTCTGACAAGTTCCCTTGGGAAATTACAGCTGGCCTAATTACACATCCTCAGCTCACAAGGAAATAAATTGAGTTTTACTGGGTTAGTTAGTGGGAGCTAAACCACTGCAGGAAAACAAATGGTGAATTATCCTGCTGGAAGGTATCTGAGCTCAATTGCTCGTTCCTGAATTCAGAGTTCCAGCCCATGGAATCAGGGATACAGCCCAGGGAACGCGGTCATTAAAACACACTTAGAAACCCTGTGGAACGTAAACAAAACAATTTCCTGCCTACATGCCTCTAAGCCATCAGCATCTAGATAATACCAGAGAATTTTGTTCAACTGATCCCTAATAAAGTAAACAAACAAACAAACCTGAACAAAAAAAAAAACCACCCCAAAACCCAAGAACAAAACCCCCAACACAAACAAAAAAAGACAAAAAAACCCAACCAAGCAAAACCAAAAACCAACTCAAAAGAACTCCAAACCTGAAGCCTGATTTTTAACCCTTCAAAAGGGAGTTACAGTGTAATCACCTTCCTAAAAGCAAAGGGAATGGTACCAGAAGTGTTTATTCACTATTCACAGCATAATCACCATTTATTACCTTCAGAAAAGTATAATAAACCTGTTATTTCCAAACAGTCCCTCCCCTCTCTATCAGAATTTGTCCAGAATTATTTTGTAAAGGAGTTCCCTTGTTTTTATTGCAGCAGGGGTGATTTAACCCTTTAGTGCAGGACTTTCTGGGCTGTGTGAGCATTCCAGTCCTTTTCTGCTGAAGGAAGTTCTGTGATCACCAGGACAACAAAGTGGATAAAACCTGTCCTAGGTTACAATGTAAAATTGTGCCCAAGGTTTGTATTCTATCCCCATGAGCCCTTGGAGCCAAGGTGGGGCAGTGTTTTCCTTCTCTTCTGTTAATGAGCCCAGCAATGCCTTGCCCATGACTCACAGATAACTCCAGAGTTATCTCTGGTTCATGGGCCATCAAGGACCCACTGCAGGGCTCAGAGAATGAGATCAGCCCATGGGGAGATGCTCTGCCCAGGGGGAGGAGCCAAGCATTCCCACCTGGATAAATCCAGGGTCTGGGACAGCACAGGCAGCTTTTATCCACTGGACTCCCAGAGGAGACAAGAGCTGCCAGATGTTTCTACAGACAGGATCACTGCTTGGACAAGATCATCTCATCTGGACTGCCACTACCACCCTAACAGGGTGTCAGGTTGGATTCTGACTCTGTCAGTGGTTTTTTGGACTATTACTTCTATTTTACTTTCTTTTATTTCTTTTCTTTTCCTCTTATTAAATTGTGTTTCTGACTTGGAGTCTTTCACTGGTTTTGCTTTCAAACCAGCACAAACCACAAACCCTTTCCTTCTTTGGGATAATTCCCAGCTATTTCAAGGCTCCTTGAGAACAGCTCGATGTTGGAGGAATATGCAACCTGTAACCAGAATTTATTTATAACTGCAGTGATGCTGCTTTCTGCCACAGTAGGACATGAAATAAAGATAGTTTGACTCCAGTTCACCAGGAGAACATCAGAAGGCTTTATTTACAATCTTTTTACTTCTTATATAGCATGCTTTGCTAAAAAAGTATTCATAGGTCAGTAGGACTGACACTTCTTTCAGTTTAAGTAATAGAAAACAACAGATAGGGAAGATTGTTAGGAGAGAAAAACCACTGCCCACTTAAAATATTTTGGGAAAAGGAGAAAGATGTTTTGGGAAAGGAAAACTGTTGAAAGTGTTCCCTTAAAAAAAGAGCTTGCAAGTTAGCAAGCTGGAAATTCTTTCAGGCTCAGAAATACCGAGCCCACAGTTTTCCACCAATTGGAATGATTATCTGGCTATTAATTAGTTAAAAATAATCAGCTCTGCCCCACCGGCAGGACAGCAGATTTTGAAGTGCAGTTTCACTGAAGGGTGGCAGGGCTGTGTTTGTTCTGTGCTTCTGCAGCATCCAGCACAGCCTGGGGGGTTCTGGTTCCAAACTCTGACACAAACCAGCCACAACAGGGAGGGCAGAATTGTGTTCTGAGAGGGCTGGGTGTGAGCAGAGCCCCTTCCACAGCCCCAGCCAGCCCCCAATTTCCCCTTGTTATCAGAGAATTCTGACACAGGTTTGGTGTTTTAATAAATCCCCATTAATTGGGCCAGGTAACTCGTGCAGATACAGCAGAGCTGAAATGCTGAAGTTACAGCAGGAGTCAATTCTGTCAGTGATTTATGGACACAGAGGTATAAAATGAGGATTTTCCTCTTTTTAAAGAGTGTTTTCAATACTGTAGCTTAAAATTTCTCCCATTAAATGTGGTTATTCCAAGGAATAAGCTGCTGAGAGCACAGCTGACGTTCTTCTTGCCACGAACCCATTTTTCAGCTAGGGGAAGTGGAAATATACTGAGCATCCACTCAGCACAACTCGAAATGAAATCTCCTGGATGTCAGAGAAAAGTGTCCCCATTCTATTCAACCAGCTGCCACTGAGTAAGCAACTTTTATATGGGGGAAATCAATTCTTAAAAAATCATTTAAGTGGGTGGACATTTAGTGCTACAGAGGATTTGCTTCCCTCCCTGAGCTCTGTTCTGATCAGCAGAACTGTAAACAGAAAATACAGAAAATCTCTTTCATTTTTTCCACGGGTGCTTTGGGAACCATAACCTGCCCTTTTATAAGAATAATAAAATAAATTCCACTTCCCTCATGCA
Organism: Acrocephalus scirpaceus scirpaceus; assembly: GCA_910950805.1. Taxonomy (NCBI): domain Eukaryota; kingdom Metazoa; phylum Chordata; class Aves; order Passeriformes; family Sylviidae; genus Acrocephalus; species Acrocephalus scirpaceus. The sequence goes on from OU383782.1 coordinate 2,195,486, forward strand.
CCCCTGTTCCAGATTTTAACAACAAAATTTTATCACTGCAGTGGCTCAGCCTTGCACTAGGCTGGACTGGTATTTCTTTTAGATTTTCCAATGGCAGAGGTGACCTTCAGTGTTTTAAATTCTGCTTGAACAAGGCTTAGACACCTTGAAATGCTTATTCCAAACCCATTTTCCTACATTCCTGCTTATTCACACAAACAGCTCGTGCTGAAACCATCCAAGTTTCTTTACAGGTTTGCTCTTCTCTCATTTGATTTCCTTCCTGAAGAATGGCACAAACCAAACCCAACAATTTATTTTGATTTGTTCACCACAGCTAGAATGGATTTTGAGAAATTTATAAATGTATATGGTTGGTGGGAAAAAACGAACACAACAAACTGAATTTGGACTGAGGGGTTTTTTTTCCTAATAATCAAAATAAAAACCAAGAAACTCATTCCTCAGCTTCAAGGCCACAGCAGCTCCTGTTCCTGCCTGTGTTTTCTGCAGGCCTAAAGATCCTTTTCTCCTTTCCTTCCCCACCACTGCCACCAAATTTTTCAAAGTGGTTTTTCCCCTCCTGCTTGCCCCTTTCTGGTTGCTCCTACTGCAAAGAAATAATGGTTGCTCTGCAGAGAAATGCCTCAGAAAGCACACAACAATAAAAGAGGAAAAGAGAAAACCAACCAAAAAGCAGAAAACAAAACCAAAAACTCCAAAACAAACAAAAAAATCCACTCAAAAGACAAAACCAAACAAACAAACAAGAGAAAACCCCCAAAAAACAAAAGGCAGAAACAAAAATCTTTCATATTTTCTTCTCATAACACATTCTACAATTCTTCAAACTTCAGTATCCACATCCTCATTTCCAAATGTGTTTTTATCCACAAACACAGGATGTTTGAGCAGCAGAGTTGTGATTTTGATTTCTAATTTTGCAAACTGAGCAGGCCCAGGGCTGCTCTGACAGAACCCAGCCTGCAGCTGAGGGATGCTCAATGCCAAGGTTTCACTCCTGGTGCTTCCAGGAATTTCAGGAGCGGAGTGAGTGGAGCCTAAAATCGATATCAGTCAATGGTGAGAGCAAGGTTTGGATTTCATGATGCTTTTTGGAAGCTGTGGGACCCAGAGCAAAGCAGCTCAGGGCACAAATAAATATAACAGAACATTTATGCAATGTTCAGGTTGTTTCACAGGCCATCAGTGAAGTCATTAACACATAAACGTGTTTAAATCTTGTCAAAAAATATTGTATTTAAAAGTGGAAAATATTGTTGTCCTCCCAGAAAAGCATCTAGTATACAAGGACCTGATATCTCACTTTTAAAATAAATATAAATATTATATATGAGAAAACAATTCAAAATACTAGGTCTGTGAACATGTTTAAATCTTGTCCAAAAAATATTGTATTTTAAAAAGTGGAAAATCCTGTTGTCCTCCCAGAAAAGCATCTGGGACCTGCTATCTCACCTTTAAAATAAAAATAAATATTTTATATGAGAAAATAACTCGAAACACTAGGTCTGTGAACATGTTTAAACCTTGTCCAAAAAATACTGTATTTTAAAAGTGGAAAATATTGTTGTCCTCCCAGAAAAGCACCTGGGACCTGATATCTCACCTTTAAAATAAATAGAAATATTTTATATGAGAAAATAACTCGAAATATTAGGTCTGTGACATCCTTAGCTCTGGATAAACACTGAGCAGCAATCTGGGTCAGCTAAAACAGCTCAAAACTCACATTTTGTACCTTTTTTCCCATATGTACCTAAGGCAGCAGAAAAAAACCCCTGCAATAATTATTGTGTGTCAGCCCCAGAGGAGAAACCCTGGTGTGGATTTATCCAGCAGCATCACGGGAGGTGATTTCCCTCCCCAAAACACAAAGCCTTGATTGCTTGGAGCCAAACTTCAAAGAGCCCATGCAAATCTCCCTGATTTCAATATTGTCACTGCTAAATGGGTATTTAGCAATCATTTAAGGCTCAATATTCTTCCCCGTGTATATTTACTGGGATTTATTTGAAGTAGGCTATTTTTAAATGCTGTTTTGCTGTTCCCTGATCTGAGTCATAGGGAAAGCAGCAGGGCAGGAGGGGATGGCACAGGGATTTTGTGCCAGCATCGTCCCCCTCTGCAAGAAATCCAAAAGGAATCCTCTGACAGACACAGGACAATCCAACACACAGCTCAGAGGTGAAGAATTCCAATGATCCTGTAATAAAGCATTGAACTAAAAGTACCTGCATGCTTTGTAATTTCCTGAATTCCATTTTTACCCTGCAGAACTGATCTCATTTGTAAATACTGTCCCCTTTACAAATCAAGTGAGCATCATAAGCACAGTACAGGAGATGGGGAATAGCTTTATTCACACCAGAGTAAATCCAAACTAATAAATCCAAACAATAATCCCCAAACCACAGAGGGCTGGCTGTCCTGTAATAAAGCAAAGCGTGGAGCTGGCAGGAAAGAAACAGGACTTGTCAACACTGACACAATTATCATAGCTGGAGATTCATTTTTGGTGTGTCCAACCCTGTTATCAACTGCAATCAGCGCCAAGGCACCGAAATTCCACCTATTGCACACATTATTAAAATTACTCTGGGAATGCCACAGCCATTAATTAAAGTCAAGAGCAGGGGGAAAGGAGCTGATCAGCAGCCAGGCTTTTCTTCTTCTCCTTCCCTTCGGTGGAGATGTGTAAAAATTTACACATTTCTAAATCAGAAGGAGCCAGGCAGGGTGTTTGGCTTCCCCTGGGTCAGGACAGATGAAGATCCTGGCAGCAGCAGGGGAAATTCAGAGGTGACAGCAAAGCACAGGGGGATGGCAATGCCACAGAGTGACCTTGGCAGGGGCACTGGCACACCCTGCCCAAAACCTGCTCAGCTAATTCGGGGTTTTGGTGGCAGCACATCAGGGAGAAACTACCCAAGAGGATAAAAATTCTGAAGGAACACCCCTAAGGACCCTCAGGATTTTATTGGTGGAGGGAATAATTCAGGGACTCAGATTGATGTCTTGGGAAGGCTGAGCTGGAACAGAGACTGGGCAGAGCTGGAGAATAAAGCAGGGATTTATTGAAAGGAATTTAGGGGACACCTTGGGCAGGACAGGGCCTGGCCAGGGCTGCACCCAAGGTGGGCCCAAAATGGGCACAAAATGGACCCAAAATGGGCACAAAATGGGCACAAAATGGGCACAAAATGGGCACAAAATGGGCACAAAATGGGCACAAAATGCCTGCCCGCTCATGAGGTCTCACACTTTGATAAGTTTTGGTCCATTTGCACATTGGGGTTGAATTGTCCAACCCCAGCTCCAGGCTGTGAGCTCCCATCCTTCTTGTTCCTCCCTCCAGCCACCCTTGTTTGTGCTGTTGGGCTGAAAGTTGTCCTTGGTGTGCAGCAGGACAAGGATTTGTTTTGTGTCCCTGCTGTGTGCAGAGAGCTGAGTGACCCTGACTGTGAGCTCAGAGCTGCACCCCTGGGCACCACAGAGCCTGAAAATATGAAAGATAAAACTTAAGGCATCATTTCTCCCCCTCAGAATGCCAGCAGGCCCCATTCAGCACATTGTGTGAAGCCTTTTTCATCCTAAACCTGATGCCTTAGGATTTGAGCTTTTATATTTCTCATTTATTTGTAATCCTGCAGTTCTTTAGTGAATAACTCCAAACTCCACACACAGTGGGAGCTGCTGCTTCCCCAGTTTGGGCAGACACAACAATTCCTCTCCTGGCCTGGCAGGGATGGAAACAAAAGGGAGTTGGGGGCAGCAAACTTGGGGTCAATGACTTCATTGCCTGAAGCTGGAATTGGGACATGAACCCCAATCTGCAAATGGCCCAAACTGCTCAAAGTGTGAAACCCGTGACCTGCTGTCCATTTTTGGGTGCAGCCCCTGGGGGGCTTTGTCTGCCCAAAATGTACCTGGAGGCCTTCAATAAATAGAACAGCTTTTTATACCCTTAATTCTGTCTGGCCTCTGTTTTTAGGTAGCCCCAAAAGGCATCAAACCTAAAGAAAATGTGGGATTGTTTTGCCAGGCACTATAAGAAACACAATTCGAGGAGAGCACAGGGCAGCAGAGTTTCCATTTGCTTAGAGAAGCTGAGAGTTAAACCAAACAAACAACCTGGGCATTATTAAATGCATTATCAATCAAATGCTGGCATTAATTAGCAGAACAAGCAGCAAAGAAAGGCAGGAACAGCCTTTTGGCACCGGGAGTAAACGTTGCTGTCATAATTGGTCTTGTGAAAAAATAATTAATGTCATTGTACCTTGGCTAGTGCACACACAAGGTAAGAGCAGCAGAACCTGAGAAACAAAACATCAGAAATAGCTGAGGGATTTATAAATGTGATCTGTTGAAGTATCACAAATTGCTGATTTTACTTTTTTGAGTGCAGGAAGTATCAGCTCACAATGGCCTCAGGGCTGCTGTGGGTGTTTGGGGATGTGTCACCTCTGGCAGGTTTGTCACCAGCACCTCTGAATAAACCAAAAAACAGCTCAGGAGGTGATCCCAGCCCTGTAAGCCACACACAGAAGGTCTGTAAGATAACAGTGCAAACCAAAGCTTTGGGATGGCTTCTGCACCCACACAGTCTCTCCCTGGATGGAATGGTTCCATCAAATGTTTGACATCAATAATGTCAAACAAGGTGTTGGGTTTTTTCCTGGCCAGTCATTTTTCTGTGCATTTCGAGCCTTTGTGACACTCTAGAGCAGCATTTGAAGCACCCACTGTTTACAGCAGGGAAACATTGTTTACAACCCAGCACAACATTGTTTACAGAAGGAAAAATACTGGATTAAAGGAAATATTTCCACACAGCAAACTCCATCCTAAATTGTGTCAGACGCCAACATTATTTTGATTATTTTGCTTCTCTGCTTTCTTTGCAAACCCATTCTGGAAGAATATTATAATTTTCCCCTATCAGGGGAAACTGCTGCCTGATTTTTGGATAGAAAAGCAAAGGTATTTGTTGATGTTTGTTCCTCTAGCACTGCCCTTTACATAATCATCTCCTCCACACACCTTCACACATTCCAGCGGCGTAGGAAGCAAATTAAAATTAAGGATGCCAGTAAAAGCAAACAACCTGAGATTGATCCAGCCTGGGACTCTTCACCAAACTGCCTGCAAGGCTGCTGAGAGTCGTGCATGTGTTATATAGGTCAGTGCATGAAACTTGCTCATTTTAGATAACATTTTGTTCCCCAAAGGGAATGTGAGATGCTGAGACAAAACCAGACCTAATCGGAATGGGAGAGCTGCATACAGAGTGAAGATAAATGGTTTTAGAGTGTCAAACAACACTTTTCTACACTGCCCAACTTCCTAAAAGCAGAGGAAAAGATGTTTTATTAATCCAAATTAACAGTATTTCAGTCCCTCCCAAAAATGCTGAGCATTTCCCTCACCTAACTTTGGACAACTGCTCTGTTGTCAGGAGTGCAGCTGGTAAATGGCCTGAGAAAAATCTCTGTATGCACAGAAAATCCACAGAACACAAAGGTTACTGCAGCTTTAATTCCCAAGGTAAAACCTGGCAGGTACTTTGCAAACAAATTTTGTGAAGCTAAAGGACTGTGAGCAGTGGGAAGGAGCTGAAATGGGAATTCAGAATGCAGTTTTTAGCCTGTAGCCATGTAGTAGTAACTTGGGAGGAGAGGCTGGAAATAACTCGTTGCAGATTTATTTTAAAGTACTGAAAAAACAACATATCTCCCTCTCGAACCAACAGCTTCTCAAGGCAGAGTTTCTCACAGAGGAGCGATGAACTCCCTCAGAAAACTCGGTTCCACTCTCTTCCTGACACAACCTCCACAGATCAGCTGGGATTTCCTTAAGCACACACAAATAAACAAGTCTTGCTTTGGTCGAGCTACTATTCCTTCAAGGATAAAACAAAGCCAAAATTATAATGTATGTCCAGAAAAAAATAAATCTACATTCATTTTGGCTTCTTTTTCACTGCTGTTCTTTAACAAAAGGGAATTATTGGAAAACTTGCACAGACTACAACCAGGATGTAACAGTCATCTGCTGTTTGAAGCAATGCCTGTGACAGAAATCCCACTAAAAACGCAGGGTTTGATCCTTCAGAGAGAAATCGGAGTTGTTACCCTTACCTGTAGATGTTAAAACTCTGAATTATGCATCCCACCTCACTGAGGGCCAGGCTGGTGCAGTCACAAACTCCAGTGAGCACTCAGCCCTTGCTGACACAGATTTCAGAGGAGCTAAAACACACCACAGAGCACCCAGCTGAAAATGGCTTCACTGCAATCTCTTTGACTTCTAGAGAACGCCCAGCTGAAAATGGTTTTCCTGCAATCTCTTTGACTTCTAGAGAACGCCCAGCTGAAAATGGTTTCACTGCAATCTCTTTGACTTCTAGAGAACGCCCAGCTGAAAATGGTTTCACTGCAATCTCTTTGACTTCTAGAGAAAACACCCAGCTGAAAATGGTTTCACTGCAATCTCTTTGACTTCCCCACTTCCACTCCCTGCTAAATAATTCACACAATCATTTTATGCACTCCCCAGCAGCACAGTTGGTCAGGTACAACCCCGTGGTGTTGGCTTTGGCAGTCCTTGCTGGCTCCCTGCCTTTTGCAGGTGTGGATTGAAATTATTCAGCAGCTCTGCTGGCAGCACAGCCCCAGCTGGGGGAACTGGGAGAACTGGGAGGGAAGGGTGGGAGCTCCAAATTGGGGGGACCAAGCCCTGCCTGTGTCCATCTCCGTCTCAATGTGCACACGTGGCACAGGAGTAAATATATTATATTGTATTTTTTGTATTGTATTTATTATATTGTATTGTATTTATTATATTGTATTGTATTTATTATATTGTATTGTATTATATGATATTGTATTGTATTGTATTATATGATTCTGTATTATATGATATTGTATTTGTTATATGGTATTGTATTATATGATATGATATTGTATTATATTATATCATATCTTATAATATAACATTATATCTTATATTTTATTAATTTATTGTATTATATTAATTACTTTGTACATCATATATCATATCATATTATATATTATATAATGTATTGTATTATGTTACATTATATTATATTATATTACATTATGTTATATTAAATTATATTATATTACATTATATTATATCATTCAGCTATAGCTAAATATCTCTTTCAATGGCACAAACCCAATAAATTCCTCCCTTCCTCACTGATGTCACTTTGAATTTCTTGCAGCTGTAATGCCTCACACCTGAGGCAGCTCCATGGGATGACCCTCAGCTCTGGTTGAAGCCTCAGTTCTCCTGGGGTTTCTGGGGTCAGGTTTTTTCCTCCAACAAACAAAATCTGGGGTGTTGAAGGGAATGGCTCAGCTGAGGTAGAAGGGATTCTTCATAGGAACACAGATCAATTAATCAGAGCAGAACATTCAGCACGTTATCTTCATTACTCACAGGACTTAAAGTGATTTCCACCCCTAAATTAGATTATTAGATTTTGTCTAATTTATAGATGAGTAGTTCATCCCAGACACTTTCAGGATGCCTCTGAGGTCACTATCTGGCACTATTAATAAATTCCAGAATTACCAGAAGGCCTTAACTCACAGAATTTTATTACAAAAAACCCCAAAACACCGAGATATTGTTTGCACACTCCACCTGCAAAAACTTCCAAATATTTTGCAAGATTTATGAGCAAAAAGAAACTAAACTTAAATATTTCAATTTTGTGTTATTAAATTATTTTTCCCTTCTTCTGGTAAATCAATTTAGATAAAGAAGTTACATTATAAAAATGACTTTGACTCAGATATAAGGAGCCTGTTTTTCTGCCTTGTGGTTCTTTATTTTGCAGACAGTAAACATTTTATGCATTTAAAATACTCTTTTCAAACTGCTTTTCATTGACATTGCCTCAATTCTGCAGGAATAAGCTTTGGAACACTGTGAGCAGGTGCAGTGCAGTGGATGACACACCAGGCAAAACTTCCCTGACTGCAGAGTTTGGAAAGAGTAAAACCAAATCCTGAAATTGTAAATACGAAAATTTAAAATGCCTATGAAAAATTGAGCAGAAAACTTGGTTCACTCAGCAAGATGATCTTGCCAAAGTGGAAACCTGGATGCCACTTGGAAAAGTGGGAAAAAAAATCCATAAAATTGCCAATCTAAAGACACCATAAAGAAAATACAATTGAAAGAAGTTCTCAAGATTTTCCATCAGTAAACAACAGGGAATTTCTTCATGCCTGCCTTTCTAATCTGAAATGAAACAAATCTGTGATTATTCAGCCCAAAATAACTTTTTGCAGCTTGTACTTTGATGTTGTCCCTGTTACTGACCAGAACTAAATCTAAAATCCTGATCTCCCTGGCTGCAATGGGACATTCACTGAAACCAGCCCCCTGCTGCCACTTGGTTATCTAAAACAGCCTAAAAATCAAAAGCTTCACCTCCTCACCAGCCAGCAGCACCTGTCCAAAACGTTTCCCATGGAAAACTGATCTAGAATCCAAGTTGCTCATAAATAAATATTTGGGCTCATTCTTTCCTGGTTAAACATCTCCCTGCACCAACGAGTTCCTGAAAGCAACGGATTGGGACAAGGGTTCCACCATCAGCTCAGAGGCAATGGATGAATTGTTTACCTTAGAGAAGGGTAGGAAGCATGGGGAATGTTCTGTTGGTTTGCCAAAGGAGTTTAGGGGGAAAAAAGAGCAAGAATAATTGGTTAGATAACGTTTAAACACTTGTACAGAAAATAAACTGGGGCTGTAATCCCCTAAATTTTTCAGGATCGCGTTCTAAACTTCCCAAAATGTCTTCTCAGCTGGCACCTTATAAAGTAACTAGAAAGGCTGTCAGATTAACTTCATCCTGAAACCTCAGATCTTTGCTGCATGCTTAATCTCTAAAAAACACAGCTTAAAATGCCAGCACCCCCAAGGTATGCTCAAACCACTATAATTAGCCTCATAATTTAATTCAATGAAGAAAAACATTTGTAAGAGTTAAATAAGCTGTCGGTGAGTGAAGAGAGAAGGGGAATTTTATTAAAGTAACAATTCACCACTTTTTTAGCCAATCTGTAAATTGGAAAAGGTAATCTCAGTTTATCACCTAAATGGGTGCAATTGTCACGTAATGCACGGGTGTAATGCAGGAAATTGGGACTGGGGCCGGGGTCTGAGCTGGTTTTGAACTTGAATATATTTGGTCAGGGACATTTGACTTCAGCACTTGACACCCACACGGTCAAGCCCACCTGATGTGATGGTGAGACTGGTTAGGAAGGGCAGGGTTTGCAAGGTTGGATGTCTGTGGTGAAGCTGTAACACAGTGCCATGGGATCCCCTGGAGGAGAGTGAGAGCACACACACACACACAAATCCTCAAGGACTTCCCAACAGTGCAACAAGTCAGGAAATAATTCCAATTTTTGTCATTCTATCCAAGCAGGGACTCATACATGACTTAGCTCTAAACTTGTAAACAAACCCATGTGAGAACAGAGAGTCAGGAGTCAATGGAACAAGAATTAACAGCTGCCACACAAAAGAAAACAGGAAATACATGGTTTTTCCTCTTCCTTCATTCCCAGTGACACAGCAATGCAGAGGCTGAACTTTTGCTGTGTCCTCTCAAAATTCAAACAGCTCTGACTTCCCTCCACTCTCCACCTCCTGCAGATTCTGAAGCTGCCCATCATCTTTGGCCTTTCAATGGAAACCAGTTCCAACAAAGCCTCTGGCAGCTTTTATGGTAATGTAAGCTACTTTAGCATAAGAAATCTTTATTCGACTGGTTTCTTCTGGATTAAAAAATAAAATAATAAAATAACCCCCTGCTGAAAAACACAGCCACACTTCACACTGGAAATGTGACAAACACACGGTGTGTGCAGAGGATGGAGATGTCCCAGTGGATGGAGGTGTCCCAATGATGGAGATGTCCCAGAGGATGGAGGTGTCCCAGTGGATGGAGATGTCCCAGTGGATGGAGGTGTCCCAATGATGGAGATGTCCCAGAGGATGGAGATGTCCCAGTGGATGGAGGTGTCCCAGTGGATGGAGCTGTCCCAGAGGATGGAGGTGTCCCAGTGCTCACACAAAGATTTCACTGTTCCACTCATTTTTTCCACCTTCCTGCCTGTCTGCTTCACTCTAGGAATGTGTTGGAACTCTAAAAAACTTAGATTTAAGATTTAAGAATATGGTATTACGTGTGGGTCAAGATAGAAAACTTTAAGCATTGTCTAAGTCCTTCTTCTTCCTACCACCCCACCTCCATTTTTATCTTCTCTAAGTAACATTAAAAATAGTAACTGTTATTAATCCTAAACAGTTTAAAGTTTTTTATTTTGTTTCATTTCTTACCATTAATCCATGAATGCAATGAAGAAGAAGGGGAAGAAGGCCTTAGACAATGTTTAAAGTTTTCTGTCTTGACTCACACATATTACTATATACACTAAAATCTTAAATCTAAGTTTTTCAGAATTCCAACAGGGATGTGCTATCTTGACTCACAGATATTGCTATACACTAAAATCTTAAATCTAAGTTTTATCAGAGTTCCAACCAGGGATGTGCTGTCTGTAGGACAACAACTTTGTACTCCCGGGGTGAAGAAGCCTCTCCTGTGTGTGAGAATTCCCGGACGGCTTCGGGGACCGGGGCAGCATCATCATCATCATCAGCATCATCAGCATCATCATCAGCATCATTAGCATCATTAACATCATTAGCATCATTAACATCATCATCATTAGCAGCAGCAGCAGAAGCAGCAACAGAATCAGAATCAGAAGCAGAAGCAGAAGCAGAAGAAGCAGAAGCAGAAGAAGAAGAAGACGGAAGAAGAAGAAGAAGAAGGAAGAAGAAGACGGAAGAAGAAGAAGAAGCAGAAGAAGAAGAAGAAGATGGAAGAAAAAGAAGAAGAAGAAGAAGAAGAAGAAGAAGAAGAGAAGCAGCAGCAGCAACAGAATCAGAAGCATCAGAAGGAGGAGAAGAAAAGGAGAAGCAGCAGCAGCAGCAGCAGCGGCCGCCCCCGGCCCCGCGGGGCAGGAGCCGCAGCTGAGTCACGGCGCTGCCTCTCCCCCCGCCAGGGATTTTCTCTCCAAGCTCGCAGACATCTCTGTGACGAGGGATTCTTCCTTTCAGGGCAGAACCTCCAGCGTTTTGACGTCGGAATCAGGAATTTGTATTTGTCCTTGTCCCTGTTCCGCGGTTAACGCCATCGCCCTCCCTGTTCCCCCCAGTATCCCTGCTCAGGCTTTGCTGGAATCCAAGGATGAAACAAAATCCGTCGTCACAAAAAATCAGTGTAAATTTCCACATCCATTAATTCAGCCAAACAGTTGTATTTATTTAAACTACAAAGTGTTTGCCTTGGGCTCAAGTTGTCTTTTAAGACAATCCGAATATGCACAATTTTATATTTATCACAAAATCCTTACCAGCCCAGGAAATTCAGGAGACAGATCCAAACTCTGAATTTACAATTCCTTTGGATAAAAGCCTCTGCTTCAGAAACGTGGCAGATCTGTTCCAATGGTTTGCCATAATGGACAAGGTTTGGCCTCAGCTGCCAGGAGGTCAAAGTCTCCTTTCCCAAAATGTTTTCCAAATAATAAGCCAAGTGAAAGGAAAAAACAATCCAAAGGCAAGGTTCAGGACTGCAGGAATTATATCATAATCATTAAAAAAAAATTGTAAAAGTCAAATGAACAAAAGATGCTCTTTGCCATCCAAACCCTTTAATATTCCAAGCTGGTCAACATATGGAACATGAGACTGAAGCCAGTTTATAATTACTTCACTGAAAATTCTGTTAGTATTTATGTATTTATGTATTTAATTCTACGTTTGCTGGATGCCCCTGGGGATAAATATGTTTTGCTGCTCGTTCTGGATGTGTCTGAAAAGCAGCAAAGAAATAGAGATAAATAATAATTCAACGCAGAAAATTTGTGCTTTGTGTTTATTTAGAATCCCACTGCTTTGTACAATGTCACTATGTTCCATAAATATTTAATCCACCAAAAATAGACTACAAAAGTTGACCTTGGTGCATCCTGGAGGTGTCCAAGGAAGGATTGGAGGTGTCAGAGCTCTGGGTTGGTGACAAGGTGGGGATCGGGCACAGCTTGGACCAGCTTGGATTTAAATCCATTTGTTTCATTTGATGGGATTTCTCACTCGTATGATAACTCCATATTGCTAATTTTTTAAAAAAAATCTAAAATTTAGGGAGTTCTCTACATGTCACCACCAAAAGCACTGCGGACTTGTAAGAAAACTAAAAACCAAAAAGGCAAATGTGGGCTTGCCTGCAATTCCTGTACTGATTACCAACAATTTGTGGTGTTATAAAGTAATTTTCTGGATCAATACCTGACCAAAAGCCAAATTATCTTCTGTCCCAACTCTGCCCATCCTTGCAGAACTGGAGCCTTAACTCAAAGCTGTCCAACTCTCAATTTCACCCTCCTCCTGATTTATCTTGCAATTTGTGACTCTGTGCCCCACGATTCAAGCAAACAAATCACAGGTTCAGGAAGGCCCTGCCAGCCTTGACAAGGTGAATGAGATTTTCTCTTAATTCCCCAGCCTGCCACCAGGATTTGCTTCTCCAGTCACTCTTGGCCTTATCAGCAAAATCTAAGCAGTTGCTTCTGAGTGTTGTTACTTCTCCCATATGATTCTGTCTTTAATCACAATCCGGAGTCAGATGAACAAATTGAGGTTATTATTGGACGTTCCTTCTCCAGGAGCATCCTGCAATATCCTTGAAAAGTTTAGGACTTGCTCAGTCTGTCCTCTCAAAAGCTGAACAGCTGCAATGCTGGAAATGTCTGCGAGAAAAGGGCACGAAGAACTGAAAGAATTTGCTGCACATTTCAAACGCTCCCCCATGAAAATGTGGTTCCAATATTCCTCCAGTGTGCTCCTAACTCACCAAAAAGCAGCTTGGAATATTGAATATTACAGTAATTTATTTCTTTTATTTTTATCCAATTGTGGGGGCCAAATTGCCACCAAACTCTGCTTTGCTACTGAGACTACAAGATGTTGTTGGTGCGTGTGAACCAATATTTAAATTTCAGTACTCTACACATCTCGCCTTAGTTTGAATCTTTTTAAACACCAAGATCATCACAGGGAATCTGGAAAGTCAACTGGGCTTTAAGGAAGGAGGAGATATTGGGATAAAGAGCCACATGAATGTGTGGTAGTCATAGATTCTTACAAATAAATATTTTAATGAATTAGGAGCACTGGTATTTCACCTTTGATCAATTCTGCTGAAGAGGAACAGCAAGAGGAAAAGTTAATTTCATCCAGACAGCAGGAGCACAAGGAAAGAACTTTGAATCACAACAACCTAAATGCATTTGATGCTGTAATTTAAATGTATGGCAAAACAATAATCTGTTCAGTACTGAATGTAATTCAATGTATCCGTGATGAATTGAGTATTTTAATAACCAGCCATGAGAATTTTCAAATCCATTATTACAGCTTGAGCAAGGACCATTCCTTGCAGCCCGTGTGCCCTTTACAAGCTGAGTTTTTCTAAGTGAGAGCTGAATGACCAAAGGAATAAACAAGAATGGGAGAGGGGAAGGGATGAGGAGGGGAAAGCAAACCCAAAACTTCTGGAATCGTGGATTAGGGACAGCTTGGCTCTGCTATAAACTCACACATCCAACAGAACTGAGGGAGGGAGGGGAGCAGAGCAAACAGCCAATTCCCAGCCCTCAGTTTCCTTTTTGGTGGAACCATCATTTGCATTTAATCATGCTCCTCATGAAAGGCTCTTGGAAGGCTCCAGAGATCGGAAAATGTAATCCCATTATCCCAACACAAAGAAACAGGAGAATGTAACCCCCCTTTATTCCAACACAAAGAAACTCCAGCAAGGTGATCTCTCAGTGGCTGAGCCACAAGAGAATTGCAAGCCCCAATCATCTGATTTTTCTTTTCTCCAAAGAGCAGCCAGAAATGGAAGGAAAATTTCTCCAAGTGAAAAAGGCATAAACTAAACACGTATTTATCCCACTAAAATACTGGAGAGGGGATTTTTTAACAGTGCCTGCATTAGCTACAAGGATACTTGATGCAGAAATCAGGCAGGTGCCTTTGAGAAAATGTGTCTGAATAAAGGCAAATATTTTACTTTTTGGCAACCTCGTGAGCTGCACAATGAGAATTGTGTCACTCTTCGTTCTGGGATGAATCCTTGTTGTGAAAGTCTAAATTTTCCATTATCTTCCAACTTTTTCTTTAAGAGGACTCCAGAAAAACAGAAGGTGAACAGGATGAGAATTTCCCAGGTGACAATTCCCTCTGGGGATGGTTTGGAGGGGTGGTTGATAACGGGAAGGAGAACTGGAAAATGTCACACTGATCATGGAGTGCAGCTCTCCTGGCCACAGAGCTGTGCTGAATATTTTTATTTGCTTGGAGAAGCCTCAGAATTGCTGTTTTTGTGGAGGTATTTACACCAATTAACAGATTAAGCCAGAAATTTATCAGCAGAGTATCACCATTTTTGTCATATTAACTTCATGTCATAACTTTTGCCTGTTTGAAATGAAGGGTGACAGATTAAAGTCAGGAATCAATCCCTCAGAAAAATCAGCGAGCAGCTTGAAACAGCTCCTCCAAAAAAGGAACAGCGAGTAGAAATGCCATGACTCACCACTGCACATTATTTCCCCAAAAATATCATTGCTGTCACGTGCACATCCTTCACTGCTCGTGTGGAAACAATACAGGAGTAAATAAACACAGGAACTGGGAAAAGAACGTGCCTAACCACTATTTAATGCCTTTCACCTCCAAGCCTCCACAGTAATTTCACCCTAAATTTTCTATTTTGGTTTCAACACAAAGGGCCAGATTAGAAGTTTTTAATAAAAAAAAGACATTGACATGTAAACTTCATATACTTGGATTTTTCTTCTTTACCCTTTCCAAAAGGTTTCAGTAGTGGTTGATTCAAGCAAAAGCAAGTTCTGAAATATTCTTTTTAAGTAAAAAAATTTCTGCTTTTAAATAGTTCTTGAAGTCTGCTCTGTTTTGTTTTAACCTGGTTAAGTGACTGCACACTGACCTCAAAATGTGCAGCAGGGTTAGTGGGGACAGCTGAGCAGGAGAACTGTAAATGGCAGGAACTGAGCATCAGTCTGAGTTTGGGCAGAAAAAACCTCATTCCATCTGAACACAATAAAAGAGTCCACACAGGCAGGTCCTGCACACTGGAATCCAAACAGAAATGTTTTTGAGAGGGTATTAAAGATGGCTGAATATTTATAATTTTAACTATTTATATATATTTATATTTATAATTTTAATATTTATAATTTTAACTGATCAGAGCTGTTCCTAATCAATTTATTTTCCATTTACAGACGTACAGAACTTCTGCTGGTCCTACAGCCACAAGTTTTTACCTCTGAGCCTTCAGGCAACGTTTCAGACAAAACTGAGGAATTTGTCCTCATTATGCAGAATAATTTTAAGCTTTGCACAGCTCCTTCAGGAAAATGCTCCTGGATTTCTGCAGGCAGACAGGGACGTGCACACACTTTTACACGTGTGCAGGTTAAGGTGCCTCTTGCCCCAAATGAAATTAGCAGTGTGTGTTAACGAGATTTGCAGCACAGCACTGGTGCAGCAGAGATGGGGACTTGGATACTTCACAACAAGCTGCTTGGGCTGATTAACATCATTAACTCTGATTTATGTGTTACACATAATCCTCTTTTCCAACATGAAAGTTGTTTGCTGAAGTCCTCAAAGTGAAAATATTCTGTTCTTATCTCGAGGAGTCCAGTGTGTAGATCTAGAGAATTTCAGTCATCTATCAAAGAAGCCACTCTAAAACACTGACTAATTAAAGAAATACCAAAGTGACTTTTAGAACTATTGTTCAGCCCTCCAAAATCAATGTTTTCTTGATACCAATTAGCTTTGCTTCCTTTCAAACACTCCATTGAAAATTCCAAAACAGAAACAAACCTTGAAATGAAATCACGCGCTTTGAATCTTACATCAGTGTTTGTTAAAGAGTCACCTGCACAGAGTCTTCATCCCATCCTGACAGACAGACAGACAGACAGACAGAGCAGTTTGCCAAGTGTTTTTCAGAAGGCTGAAACCACTCCTGGAACTCTGTTCCACACAAAGCATCACAAATTCCCTGCTCTAGATCACCCAGCTCGGAAGTGACTGACAAACCTCCAGGGAAAGCCTCCACCAGCCCAGTGGCCAGCCCAGCAAAGCAGAAAATCGAGATTTAATCCCATTGTTACCACCTAAAGTCACACAGAGCCTGGATTTCAGGACAACAGCACCTGGTGTGTTTATTCCACGTTTAAAGCCTTCCAGAGAGCTGCTCCTGAAATACAGGGACGTCACCAAGGGGTTTGGACAGTAACAACCACACTCTGCCCTCCCCTTCCACTGTGCAGGTGTATTTTACCCCAAAGGCCACTGGGGAGCTGATTTGTCATCAATGCACAGCCCAACAGCCAAGGATGTGGGAGCTGAAAAAGACATTTATAAAGGGTCACAATATTCAGGGGAACAAAAAAAAAAAGAAAACAAAAAAGAAACCCACCAAGCAATAACCCCAAAGCTTCATTAGCCACCTGATTTTTTGGAAAGGCCTTGTAGCAAATAAAAGAATAAAACAACTGCAAGACTTCACAGAAAAGCACTGCTGTAAGACCCTCAGCAACCCAGTGGAAGTGATTTGGGTAGGAAAAAAAGAAAATAAAAAAGAAACCCACCAAGCAATAACCCCAAAACCTCATTAGCTGCCTGAGTTTTGAAAGGCTTTCCAGCCAATAAAACAATGAAACAACTGCAGGACTTGACAGGAAAGACCCTCACCAACCCAGTGGAAGTGATTGGAGTGGAAATAATGTGAACCTTCATGCACAGTAATTATAATTTAAATTAGGGTCTCTCTTGACTCCTCCCATGTATTACCACTGCCAAGGATGTTAATCTTACATTGAGTTGCTGCAGGTTCACATCAGACAGTTCTTCCTGAGTAAGAAAATTAATCAGCACAAAAAAAAAATCCCAGAACATGGGTCCAACTAAAAGAATCCAGGCAGAGAACAGCCTGACACAAACCCTGAACCCCTAAATCCCAGAACTCCTGCACTGTAACCCACACAATGGATGCTGCTCAGAAAACAGCTGAGTGACTTTTCACTGGTCCCAGGGAAGAGATTCCTTTGATCCCAGTGCAGGAAAAACTACAGCCATGAACACTTTCCATCTGGACAACATCCACCTGTGAAAATTCCTACAAATTCTTCTCCCAAAAACCCCTCTGCATACAGACAGACACATTCTAAAAGGCTGTCACAAACACTCCTGTCATTTATTGATATGTGTCCTGAAATGTATGAAACAGCCACACAAGGAAAATTAATTTTGATTCTCTGTTCAAAGACAAAGGCCTCATAAATAATTTTTCCTCATTAAAAGTATCCCTAGGATTTTTATTTATCTGGAACAGTAGATGGCTGAGACAACAACTCTTGAGTAAAACAAGTTCTGCACTCACTATGAAACCATTTTGCCACTCAGTGGAATTGGATGTATTTATCATATTTTGTGATTAAACCTTTTTATCACCCTTTCAGAATCACAGATTTGATGTCACGGCTTTTCTAATATTAATTTAGAAACCTTTAACATCTTTTAAGGCTTTCTCAATGCTGAAGTGTGTGCATACATAGAAAGCTTTGGTTGGAAATGATCTTCAGAGCAAAAGAAACCACTGAAACACAGAGGCAGTGAAATAATTCTGGATCTTCCTCTCTGGAACCATCCTGGCTTCCCTGAGCAAATGGGAGACTTAAGAGCCTGTGAGTGATCTCATATTGGAGTTTAATCCCCTAAATCTGGGCTGTTTCAGTGGAATTATGATCAGTTTTATTAGTAAGACATCAGAAGGAATAAAGAGGAAATGAGGTCAAACAGAACAAAGGTGAGGTCAGGCACAGAGCTGTGCACACACAGAGTTGGAATAAATAAAATGAGTCCCACCAACATCTGAATTCCAGGGGATGAGCAGGGGATGGGCAGCCAGGATCCCACACATCCCTCAGGTGAAAAACAAGGTTTACTTTTTTGGTTTAAAAAGTTTAATTTTTTTAAAAGAGACAATAGGAGACAGAAATAAAGTAAAGGGTTAAAACAGCCAGGTTTCAGCTAAGAGCATACTTACTATTTTTGGAAATATTTTTAAATACTTTTTAAATATTTTTAAATATTTTTAAAATACTTTTTCATTGCATCATCATATCTGTTGTATATTTATTGACTATTAAGTGCATTTACACTTCTTTACAAACTAATTTCTATATTCTAGGAACTGCTTTGTATGGCCCCTCCTCGGGTCTGACTTTTTAGAGCATGCATGATTTTTTGGCTGTGGTTTTAATCTGTTTTTCTTATTACTTCTCGTTTGTTCCTTGGCCTGGACTTTTTACAGATGGTGTTTGAAGCTGGTCTGTCAGCAGCAGGGTCCTCATCACATGGTCACTGGATGTTATCCAGTTCAAGCATATTAAATATTATTACTATGCTTAATTTTGCTAATTTCAGAAATAAAAACTTTATCTATACAGCAAAGCCATTTTAAAATTATATATATAACATTCATATTAATACTTGTGAAAAGCCAACATTATAATGCATTATAATTATAATACATTATAATTATAATGTAAATACAACAGTCAGCACTGCCTGGAGCTCAGCTGGGGCTGAGCTTGGTGCTTTGAGAACCTGGGGTCTGCAGGAAAACCAGGATTTAACTTCCAGTGTCCTCTGAATTAAACACTTCAGCTTGAGAAGCATAAAGAAGGATTTGCCCTCAGCCACTCGATGCCTTAGGATTTGAGCTTTTATATTTTTTATTTATTTGTAATCCTGCAGTTCTTTAGTGTATAACTCCAAACTCCACACACTGTGGGAGCTGCTGCTTCCCCAGTTTGGGCAGACACAACAATTCCTCTCCAGGCCTGGCAATCAAGGACACCTCACTGCCTCAGGCCTGAGAGATGGAAACAAAAGGGAGTTGGGGGCAGCAAACTTGGGGTCAATGACTTCATTACCTGGAGCTGGAATTGGGAGATGAACCCCAATGTGCAAATGGCCCAAACTGATCAAAGTGTGAAACCCGTGACCTGCTGTCCATTTTTGGTCGAATCCATTTTTTCTGGAAGCAAAGGGAAGGAAGGAAATAATGAATTTCAGGGAGGTGCATTTCCAAGTAATGAGAATGAAGTGAGACAGAAAAGGAATAACAAATTTCCTGCTAGACTATGGAACCACGTAAAATAAGAAATTCTACTTTGAATCCTACTCAGAATTTGAGACTGGTTTGCCCAGCAGCAAATTGTGACCTGTTGAAATAGGAAAGGCATGGAACAAAAAGGTATAAAAACTATAATATTAGATGTTTTATTCTTATTCTAGGTACTAAAACTGCATAAAATGAAGTCACTACTTCAAGAAAATCCTGGGAATTTTTAGAATTTTTTAAAAATTAGGGAATATTTAGCATTAACCTTTTGGGGAAACCTGCTTCCAGTAAAAAAAATGGCTTTTCCATTGTCCTGCAGAGTTTACACAATGGCAAACCCCATCCATATAAATCAGGGAGTTCTCTACACGCTGGAAATGTACTTGAAGGCACTTCAATAAAAAATAATGAAATAAATAATAATAAAATAATAAAATATAATAATAATAAAATATCAGTTTTTTATTCCCTTTTGCCTGGCCTGTGATTTTTAGGTAGCCCAGCAAGGCACCACACCAGCTGTTTGTTATGGATCTGTTCATTCACATTTGTGTGTCAGCCAGGGAGGGGACAGAAAAAAGGACCAAATCTTTGCACTTTTTGCCCACACCTGAAGCAGCCTGCAGCTGTCCTTGGCAGCTGAGAGCACAGAGCTGGCCCTGGCAGGGGCTGGGCACAAATATTATTTAAATTTAAATTATTTATATTATTTAAATTAGCAGAAGCAGTGCAACCAAGCGAGGAGTTTCCATTCCAGACCCAGGGCTGAGCTGCCCTCCCACCCTGGGTGTCTGGGAGGTTTTATCACCTCCCTGCACGTTTTTGTCCCTGCACAAGGGGAGCTGCTCCTCTTTGGAAGCATTGTCACTACTGCAGGTAACATTTTACTTCATTTTTTATGGCCTCGCTTTTTGTCGTCTCCAACATTGCCAATTTACTCTCTCTTCCACTCTTGACAATTTTTCCACCTGTCTGTAATTACCCTGTGCTGCTGTGTTCAGCCAACCAGGTCCAAATTCCATCTGTGGAGGTTCTGTGTCCAAACCTGGCTGAATTTGTCATTCCCTTCCTCCAACACAAGTTTACACTCAAACACGGATTTTCACTGGAGTCTCATCACACCTTTAAGTGCAGACTGCAGTGTACTTTATTTATAAATTATAAATGTATAAACCCCCCAAACATCAATTATTTCAGTGCTATTAAAACAGATTTCTGTCGTATAAAGCATTCCTGGTGGGATATAACCATGTGATGTTGGAGATGATATTTTGTGGGTCACTCACAAGGTGCTATTAAAAACTGGGTGCTAAAACTGCATAAATGAAGTCACTACTTTCTTTCTACTTTTAGAAAATCCAGTGGGAATATTTAGCATCAATCTTTTGGGAAAACCTGCTTCCAGCAAAAATGGCTTTTCCAGTGTCCTGCAGAGTTTACACCGTGGCAAACCCCATCCATATAAACCAGGAAATCCTCCACACACACTTCTGCAAGATGAAGAATAAAACATTTCGAATATTATAGTTTTTATAGCCTTTTGTTCCGTGCCTTTCCTATTTCAACAGGTCATAATTTGCTACTGGCAAGCTGTTCTCAAATTCTGAATAGGTTGCAAAGTAGAATTTCTTATTTTATGTGGTTCCACAGTCTAACAAGAAATTTGTTATTGCTTTTCTCTCTCGCTTCATTCTCATTACTTGGAAATGCACCTCCCTGAAATTCATTATTTCCTTGCCAATTTTTTCCATTTTTCCTTTCTCTGAAGGCAAACTTTAGAAGAAAACGTTGGCAAACTTTTTTCTCTAATATCACCCATCCACCTAAACGTGTTACTGTAGCTTTCATCAGGCTTCAGGGGCATTTCTATTGCCTCCTAAAGATAGGGAAAAAAGAAAAAAAAAATCACCTGGATCCTGAGCACGGGGGACAGGGATGGGGGTGACACCAGAATCTGCCCAAATTTGTGGCAGATTTGTGTCTAAAATAACATTAGAGCCTGCAAGAGCTTCTTTAGACAGAGCAGCACACAGAGCAGGGAGGAGAAAGTGTTTTCCACTGAGATTCTGGTCTCATTTTCTGTCTTGTCAGAAAGGTAATCTCTCTCACATACTGAGTTTGGCTATTTATACCGACATAGCCAAGTATTACACACAACAGAAATGTAGATAAACAGGAAAAAAAAAATCAGCAATTTTCTTTCTTAGATCATCTTAAAATACCAGCACAGACATTGTCTGGTGCTGCACCAGCTGGCTGTGGGGAGAGCAGACATGGAACACAACTTGGGTGGGGCTGCTGTACACACAAATTCAGATTTAACATGTTCCACAACCCTAACCCTAATTTAACAGGTGTTAAATTCAGACTTAACACATTCCATACTTTGAAATGAAGCACACAAAACAAGGCTTGAGTGAGGCTGCTGCATACAAAAATTCAGATTTAACACGTTCCATACTTTGAAATGAAGTACACGGAATCCACCTTGAGTGAGACTGCTGCACACACAAATTCAGATTTAACACCTTCCATAATTTCAAATGAAGCACACTAAACACACTTTGGGTGAGGTTGCTGCACACACAAATTCAGATTTAACATGTTCCATAACCCTAACCCTAATTTAACATGTGTGAATTTCAGATTTAACATATTCCACAACCTTAACCCTAATTTAACAGGTGTTAAATTCAGATTTAACATGTTCCATAATTTGAAATGAAGCACACTAAACACATTGCGGGTGAGGCTGCTGCACACACAAATTCAGATTTAACATGTTCTATAACCCTAACCCCAATTTAACAGGTGTTAAATTCAGATTTAACATGTTCTATAACCCTAACCCTAATTTAACATGTGTTAAATTCAGATTTAACATGTTTCATACTTTGAAATGAAGGACACAAAACACAACCTGAGCGAAGTTGCTGCGCACACAAATTCAGATTTATCATGTTCCACAACCCTAACCCTAATTTAACAGGTGTTAAATTCAGATTTAACACCTTCCATACTTTGAAATGAAGCACAAAAACACACCTTGGGTGAGGTTGCTGTACACACAAATTCAGATGTAAAATGGTCCATAATTTAATGTGTTCTATAATTTGAAATTAAGCACACAAAACACACTTTGGGTGAGGTTGCTGCACACACAAATTCAGATTTAACATGTTCCATAATCCTAACCCTAATTTAACAGGTGTTAAATTCAGACTTAACACGTTCCATACTTTGAAATGAAGCACACAAAACAAGGCTTGAGTGAGGTTGCTGTACACACAAATTCAGATTTATCATGTTCCACAACCCTAACCCTAATTTAACACATGTTCAATACAGATTTAACATGTTCCATACCTTGAAATGAAGCACACTAAACACACCTTGGGTGAGGTTGCTGCACACACAAATTCAGATTTAACATGTTCCATACTTTGAAATGAAGCACACAAAACACAGTTTGAGTGAGGCTGCTGCACACACAAATTCAGATTTAACACCTTCCATAATTTGAAATGAAGCACACTAAACACACCTTGGGTGAGGTTGCTGTACACACAAATTCAGATTTAACATGTTCTATAACCCAAACCTTAATTTAACAGGTGTAAATTTCAAATTTAACATGTTTCATACTTTGAAATGAAGCATAAAAACACACCTTGGGTGAGGTTACTGTACACACAAATTCAGATTTAACATGTTCCATACTTTGAAATGAAGCACACAAAACACAACCTGAGCGAGGTTGCTGCACACACAAATTCAGATTTAACATGTTCCATAGCCCTAACCCTAATTTAACATGTGTGAATTTCAGATTTAACATGTTACACACTTTGAAATGAAGCACACAAAACACACTTTGGGTGAGGTTGTTGCACACACAAATTCAGATTTAACATATTCCATAATCCTAACCCTAATTTAACAGGTGTTAAATTCAGATTTAACATGTTCCATACTTTGAAATGAAGCACACAAAACAAGGCTTGAGTGAGGTTGCTGCACACACAAATTCAGATTTATCATGTTCCATAATCCTAACCCTAATTTAACAGGTGTTAAATTCAGACTTAACACGTTCCATACCTTGAAATGAAGCACACAAACCCCAGCTTGAGTGAGGTTGCTGTACACACAAATTCAGATTTAACACCTTCCATAATTTGAAATGAAGCACACTAAACACACTTTGGGTGAGGTTACCGTATGCACAAATTCAGATTTAACATGTTCCATATCCCTAACCCTAATTTAACAGGTGTTAAATTCAGACTTAACACGTTCCATACTTTGAAATGAAGCACACAAAACACAGTTTGAGTGAGGCTGCTGCACACACAAATTCAGATTTAATACCTTCCATAATTTTAAATAAAGCACACAAAGCACACTTTGGGTGAGGTTGCTGCACACACAAATTCAGATTTAACATATTCTATAGCCCTAACCCTAATTTAACAGGTGTTAAACTCAGATTTAACATGTTCCATACTTTGAAATGAAGTACATGGAACCCACCTTGAGTGAGGTTGCTGTACACACAAATTCAGATTTAACACCTTCCATAACCCTAACCCTAATTTAACAGGTGTGAATTTCTGATTGAACATATTCCATACCTTGAAATGAAGCACATGGAACACACTTTGGGTGAGGTTGCTGCACACACAAATTCAGATTTAACATGTTCCATAGCCCTAACCCTAATTTAACAGGTGTTAAATTCAGACTTAACACATTCCATACTTTGAAATGAAGCACACAAAACAAGGCTTGACTGAGGCTGCTGCATACAAAAATTCAGATTTAACATGTTCCATACTTTGAAATGAAGTACACGGAATCCACCTTGAGTGAGACTGCTGCACACACAAATTCAGATTTAACACCTTCCATAATTTCAAATGAAGCACACTAAACACACTTTGGGTGAGGTTGCTGCACACACAAATTCAGATTTAACATGTTCCATAACCCTAACCCTAATTTAACATGTGTGAATTTCAGATTTAACATATTCCACAACCTTAACCCTAATTTAACAGGTGTTAAATTCAGATTTAACATGTTCCATAATTTGAAATGAAGCACACTAAACACATTGCGGGTGAGGCTGCTGCACACACAAATTCAGATTTAACATGTTCTATAACCCTAACCCTAATTTAACAGGTGTTAAATTCAGATTTAACATGTTTCATACTTTGAAATCAAGCACAAAAACACACCTTGAGTGAGGTTGCTGTACACACAAATTCAGATTTAACACCTTCCATAATTTCAAATGAAGCACACAAAACACACTTTGGGTGAGGCTGCTGCACACACAAATTCAGATTTAACATGTTCCATAGCCCTAACCCTAATTTAACAGGTGTTAAATTCAGACTTAACACGTTCCATACTTTGAAATGAAGCACACAAAACAAGGCTTGAGTGAGGTTGATGCACACACAAATTCAGATTTAACATGTTCCATAACCCTAACCCTAATTTAACACATGTTCAATACAGATTTAACATGTTCCATACCTTGAAATGAAGCACACTAAACACACCTTGGGTGAGGTTGCTGTACACACAAATTCAGATTTAACATATTCCACAACCTTAACCCTAATTTAATAGATGTTAAATTCAGATTTAACATCTTCCCTAATTTGAAATGAAAGACACAAAACACATTTTGGGTGAGGCTGCTGCACACACAAATTCAGATTTAACATGTTCCATAGCCCTAACCCTAATTTAACATGTGTGAATTTCAGATTTAACATATTCCATACCTTGAAATGAAGCACACTAAACACACTTTGGGTGAGGTTGCTGTACACACAAATTCAGATTTAACACCTTCCATAATTTGAAATGAAGCACACAAAACACAACCTGAGCGAGGTTGCTGCACACACAAATTCAGATTTATCATGTTCCATAACCCTAACCCTAATTTAACAGGTGTTAAATTCAGATTTAACATGTTCCATAACCCTAACTCTAATTTAACATGTGTAAATTTCAAATTTAACATGTTCCATATCTTGAAATGAAGCACACAAAACACACTTTGGGTAAAGTTGCTGTACACACAAATTCAGATTTAACATGTTCCATAGCCCTAACCCTAATTTAACATGTGTGAATTTCAGATTTAACATATTCCATACCTTGAAATTAAGCACACTAAACACATTGCGGGTGAGGCTGCTGCACACACAAATTCAGATTTAACATGTTCCATAACCCTAACCCTAATTTAACAGGTGTTAAATTCAGATTTAACATGTTCCATAACCCTAACCCTAATTTAACATGTGTGAATTTCAGATTTAACATGTTACACACTTTGAAATGAAGCACACAAAACACAGTTTGAGTGAGGCTGCTGCACACACAAATTCAGATTTAACACCTTCCATACTTTGAAATGAAGCACACTAAACACACTTTGGGTGAGGTTGCTGTATGCACAAATTCAGATGTAAAATGTTCCATAATTTAATGTGTTCTATAATTTGAAATGAAGCACACAAAACACAACCTGAGCGAGGTTGCTGCGCACACAAATTCAGATTTACCACCTTCCATACCTCAGGTATCTCAGCTGCTCCTGCAGCCCTTGCCCAGGGTGGAATTAATATTTAAAACATGGACAGAGAAGCAGTGCCAATGCCCCCTGAGCTGCCCTTTACCCCTTGCACCCCTCGGGCAGTGGCTGAGGACACAGAGCTCAGGATGGCACTGCAGAACCCCTGGTGGTTTCCTGTGTGAG
This sequence comes from Acrocephalus scirpaceus scirpaceus, assembly GCA_910950805.1. Lineage (NCBI taxonomy): Eukaryota > Metazoa > Chordata > Aves > Passeriformes > Sylviidae > Acrocephalus > Acrocephalus scirpaceus. Next base: position 2,221,633 of record OU383782.1, read on the forward strand.
CCCTGCAGGGATGGGCTGTTTGTGCCTGCAGCCTTCCTTTAATTGTGTTTTTATTGGGATTGCAGAGGCAGAGAGCCCTTAATGCCGAGCTGGGACTGCAGGGCTGATCTCATCACCAATTACCTGCTGCAAGGAGCACGCACTGGCCTCATGCAAAAGCTGCTGGGCAGCTCCTTTTTGGAGGGCTGGGAGCCCACTGCAACTGAGACATCTCCCAAAGATAATTTTGAAACACGTAAATTTCATACAAAGCAAAAATTAGAGAGAAATCAAAGTAAAACCTTCGTCACTCTTGCTCAGAGGTTTTAAGGAACCTGTTGCCTCCTTGAAATATCACAGTGGCAAGGTTGTTTTCTTTTAATATCCATGTTGCAAAAGGCATTTTAAATTAACAAAGGTGATTTGGGACACGTTTTTTCTTCCCTGCTGCCCTGATTTTTCAGCTTTCTGATGTTTTCATAGTTTCTGAATTCATTCTCAAACAAGTGTTATAAATAGAAGGAATGTTTGTATAGATACTAGCTATGCTTTTCTTTCCTCTTTTGAAGAGGGAACAATTGATAGATTTTTAGGTTGACCAATGTGGTTGGAAAGGTGGCAACCTTAACCTCCAATCCATGGTCTAAGTAGAAAAACTACATATACTAGAGTCAGAAATAAAAGTCAACTCAGAGTCTGTGTCTTCTTTTCATATCTGCAACACTTCCCACATAAAATTTACATATTGATGAGATTATCTTTCCCTTACACTCCACATTTGGTCATTTAAGTCTTGAGAGCAGAGACCCTTTAAAAACCTCCTTCCTCCTCTACAGCACTGCTGGGTTTGTCTCCAAACACATCCCACCTTCAGCCCCAGTGCCAGGGAATCCCTTCCATCCCCTCCACTTGTCCCAACCTGGGTTTCAATCCCCGTTTCCCACCTGGCTCTGGATTTGTGCTGGCAGCAGCGAGCTGTGCCCTGTCCTCCTCCAGACTCATCCCAAAGGGCTGCACAGAGCTCTGGCAGAGCAGGTGCCCTCCTTGATGCATTATTAAAATCAAGGAAAATTCACTCACTGAAAATCCACTCAATGAAATGAAAGCTGCAGCTACTGAATCAACGTGTTACAACTGAAACCATGAGAATTCTGGGCCACTTGGAGTTAGGAGCTCCTAATTAGTTATGCACAATTGAGCCATCCCTAATGAACAGAAAAGCTGCGGTGAAATTGTCACTGCAGCGTGTTCATGCATGTTACAAAAAAACAACAGCACACAGGGTTTTAACCGAAATTCTTTCCACCTTCTAGTGAACGAAATAAAACCCCAAACCAAAAATCAAACCCTGAGAAGCTCGTGCTGCTCACTTCAGGAAATTTTTGTGTCACCAAGCAGTGCTTTCCTGTGATACAACAACAGTGCTCGTATTAAAAACATTTCTGATGAGCAATGTTGGCCCATAAATAATCCTAAAGCAGAAAGTTTGCTCTTCATTTAGCATTCGTCCCAGCCATTTGGGGTTTATCTTTGGAGGCTGTCACAAGCTGAGGAGCTGCTCAGGCAGTAAACATGCAGTGAAATGCGTAATTGTCTGTTAAAAAAAAAAATGCTACCGATACTTACAACCAGATTTGTGCTTCAAAAAACACGAGAACGAAATTTCCCAGCTTTGTTCTTTTTATAATTTCATTGCTGCTGCCAACAAGTGTTATATTCCAGCTTTAAAGGACAAGACACACTAAGTGAGGATTAGTTTTCAATATTGAAGTGGCTTTCTGAATCTTACACGTAAGTTTTTAATAAAGATAATAATCTATACACAGCACCTTGGCCCCTCGCCACTCATGTGTGGCCTCTCATCAGCTGCTTGTTCAGCACTGAATATTCAGGACTTTTTGGGTGCAGAACAAAATGGTTATTTCCTGAGGAGATCAAACACATTTTAAAATAAACCTGTCTAGCTGAACATTTTGGACACTTAATAAAATCCAACACATTTTAAAATAAACCTATTGAGCTGAAAATTTTGGACACTTAATAAAATCGAACACATTTTAAAATAAATCTGTCTAGCTGGAAATTTTGGACACTTCATGTAGAATTAAAAGAGAAGTTGAAGCAAGCTGTCCAGGTTTAATTTAGCTCTGTCAGCAGTCGCTTACATGACCTTGAACAAATTATTTCACTCCTCAGCTTCCTCCATTTGTAAAATATCAACAAAGCCCCTCCAAGCTGTGAAAGGACCATGGCAATCTGTCACATCCAATGACCACTAAAGCTCCTGGGTGGTTCCTGCAGCTCTGCCCTCCCCAGCAGATCCGGGCATCACACAAATTCCCACTGCATCCCAAACCCCAGCCACAGGTGTGGGAACTCCTGGAGGCCAAGAAGTTGGAAATGTCAGCTCAGTGTGCAGCTGCAGATGGAAAAGGTGGCAAGGACATCACATCCAAATGCACAAAGAACAGACCTGGAAATAAAATCAGCTTTTCCAATGCCTTGATGTACATTTATATAAATTACTGGCCCACTGGAAGGGTTTGCACTCCAGGCCACCTCTTCCTGGTGGTGCTGCTCTGGAATGACAGGGAAATTCTGAAATGGTTGCTGCCTATTTGCTTCCACCTGTGGGTCATTTATTGTCCAAAGTGACCAGGAGAAAATCTTCCATGAGAACCAGAACCGACCAAGACCACTCACTGTGGATTTATTGACTCCAACCTTTGGTCTGTTTTCACTTTGTCCCTCCACTTTTCCACCAAGTGGAAAATCTTTTATTCTGCTTTTTTTTTACCTTCAGGAGAAGCCCAACCACTAAATGTGGTTAGAAGACTCCAAAGAACCTGTAGGAAAAGAATTATCCTTGACAGCTCTAACACACCCTGGACTGAGGAAGGAGGGTGCTTTGACACAACTGCATTTGCTCTTCCCTTAAGAAGTCAAGAAAATGGTAAAAAAATATACAAATTAGTATAGATAAGCCAATTCTCCCACTTTTGGAGAATTTCAAACCTCGCAATAGGACAAAACTCTAAGGGCAAGAAATTGAGGAAAGATGTCACTGAGAAAAGGATTATAAAGTGCAAGCAACAGCTGGGACTTGGTTCTAGGCAGAATATCCCAAATGATTCCATCAGCAACAACAACAACGTTGGGTTACCAAATCTTAGACTTGATGCATGAGCCAACCTTTGACAGAAATAAAATATTGGAAACAAAACGTCCCTTTATGCCAGGGGTGAGAGGGAAATCCTTTGCTGGCAGAAAAAGGTTTCTGCTTCCTCTGGCCCTTGCTGAGGAGAGGATACTGAAGCAGTAAGATTTCAGTGTGATCCAGACCGAAATCCTTTGATTTCCAGTCAAACTGCAACCCACAAGCAACAGACACGTTTTCAGTTTAAGGCAAACCAACACAGTGCAGCTCAAACCACCCCAAAAACAAAGGCCACAGGTGAACAACCACAGTGCAGCTCAAACCATCACAAAAACAAAGGGCACGCATCTGATCCTGCTCTCAGAATTAGAGGGGTTTGCTGTCATGGACAGGGTTTGTATCATGGACAGGGTTTGCTGTCATGGACAGGGTTTGCTGATATGGACAGGGATTGCTGATATGGACAGGGTTTGCTGTCACAGACACGGTTTGCTGTCACAGACAGGGTTTGCTGATATGGACAGGGTTTGGTGTCATGGACAGGGTTTGCTATTATGGACAGGGTTTGCTGTCACAGACAGGGTTTGCTGATATGGACAGGGTTTGCTCTCATGGACAGGGTTTGGTGTTATGGACAGGGTTTGGTGTCATGGACAGGGTTTGGTGTTATGGACAGGGTTTGATGTCATGGACAGGGTTTGCTGATATGGACAGGGTTTGATGTTTCAGACAGGGTTTGCTGTCATGGACAGGGTTTGCTCTCATGGACAAGGTTTGGTATCATGGACAGGGTTTGCTGTCACAGACAGGGTTTGCTGTCATGGACAGGGTTTGCTGTCACAGACAGGGTTTGATGTTATGGACAGGGTTTGCTGTCATGGACAGGGTTTGCTGATATGGACAGGGTTTGTATCATGGACAGGGTTTGATGTTATGGACAGGGTTTGCTGATATGGACAGGGTTTGTACCATGGACAGGGTTTGCTGTCATGGACAGGGTTTGCTGTCATGGACAGGGTTTGCTCACAGCATCACATGACAGCTCTGCCAGCCTCCCCTGGCACTCACCTGCTGCCCCTCCCAGCCTTTCTTTTCCTTGCCCAAATCACAACCCGTATTCCATTGCAGCCCCTGGAGTCAAACAGCCCAGCAGATCAATGCCCACACGGAGATTTGTACTCGGAACAAACTCTGCATCAATTACCAGAATTCACACACACCTGGAGCCCGAAGGGACTCACAAGGGTCGGATACATCACTTTTCACAACATATTTTAAAATCTTCCGCTACAAAATGACCGATTTCGGGGAGAGGGAAGAGCCGGTGCAACAAGAAACTGTTTTTTCTAGAACTACTACGTATCCATGTCACATACTATGAGGAGGAGGGAAAGGAAGGCAAAAGGAGCAGGCATGAGTAACCTTGTGCGGGTTTGTGAGGCTGGCTCCCACCTGGAGCTGTGGGGGAACTCGCCAAGCAGGGCTGGCAAAGCTTTGCCCCTGTCAACAGATTTGGGGTGCATTTCTCAATATTACATATTGATATTATGTGCTTGATGGATTTAATAGCACATAAACCTGTGCCTGAAAAAGAACAAATGGGGGGTTTTTTTGGGTTTTTTTTTTTTGGTCCAAACTGCTGTTTGTGATGCTTGAACCCCTCACAGCACATTTGTGAGGTAATTCAACACAATTATGTCTAATATGAAGTGTAAAACCATGGTCACTCAGACTGGCTCCAGTGAGCAAAGGAAAATCGCCCAGAAAAAAAAAAAAATCTTATGAACAAATAGTTATTGAATGTCTCAGGCAGAGAGCTGTGCACTACAGAACACTAAATAGATTTATTTTTTTCTGCAAGGCAGGGAGCAGTGTCCATGGATGCATCTCCATGACGTAGCTACAGAGGCTGCCTCAGTCTGGCTGATACAACCACCTTGTTTTTTCAAAAAGAAGAAAAAAAAAAATAGAAAAACCACACACACACACAACCAAGCACGAAACCAGACAGAAGAAAAAGCCTGGGAAATGTAACAGGTAATGTCATCCTAACATAAATAACCTATCTGCTGTAGCTGAAGGCTGAAATTTGCCTTTCAAGTATTTCATTCAAGTGCCGTTCTAAAGCAGATGGGATCAGCTCACAGCGCTGCCCGAGCCCATGCAGACAGCGCGGCTAAAAATGCGAGACGCTGAGAATAAAACCCTAAACCCACAGCCCATTACCGGCTGATCTCAGCGCTACAACACCAGACTTGTTTCACTCCGCATCATTCCAAGGCGCTGCTCAGACCCTCGGCGCTGTAATCAGCACCAGCCAAGGAGGCGATGGCCAGCTCGATGTGCAAAGCCTCAGGTTGGGGAGGGATTGACAGGAAAATGTCCTTCCCCTGGAGCAGCCGAGCAGGTCTGGAACAGCCACAGCCTCTGCTGCCGGTACCAGCCGGGCACGCTCACGGCCAAGTCCCCGCTTGGCAAATCGCACATTTTTCACGCTCTCATCAGCGGGAGCCAAACACGCAGCCCAAATGAAGCCCACGGCGCGAATTCCCGGAGCCAGGGGGAGAAACCCGGGCTGGTGCCCGGCATCCCGAGGGACCCGCACCCGAACGCCGCGGGAGCAGCGGGGGCTGCGCGCAAACAAACCGTAAACACGAACTGCCACCCGCAACGCCACAACCGCACAGAAATGCGTGCCCAGCACACCCAAACCCAGCCCGCCCCTCCACGCGAGCTCTGCATTTCGCCAGAAAACGCAGATCACGCTTGGTCAGGGCGCTGGGTATGTTTTATTTAGTGTTGTGATGGCAAACAGATTTCCCGGCTAGCCAGGCGCTCCGGGGCTCGCTGGGTTTGGGGTTTTTTTGCTCCGTGTTCCAGCCCGTGAGGCTGCGCTGCAGCCCCACAGCGGGGCCGGGAGCGGGGCCGGGAGCGGGGCCGGGCGCGGGGGCTCTGCCCGCCCCAGGTGAGCCCGCACCGGCCGCGGAGGGACCGCGGGGAGCCCGGGGGAGGACGCGGGGCAAGGAGGATGATGATGACGATGATGATGATGAGGGACATGCAGGGGGCCACCTACCAGTCCGTGTGCGGCTCGTCGATGACCAGGAGCACCTTGAACTTTCTGCCGACAGCCGCGGAGACGGCGGCGGACGCGTCCACCAGCCCGGCCGAGGCCGCCGTCTGCTTCACGGCGTTGGAGAGCGAGCTGAAGAAGCTGCTGCCCGCCGATTGCTGCGGCGGCGGCGGCTGCTGCTGCTGGGGGGGCGCGGGCTGCGGCTGCTGCCGGCGCTCCGCGGCCGGGGAGCCCGAGGCGGGCGCCGAGGAGCCCGCGGAAGGCGGCGGCGGCGGAGGCTGCTGCGGCTCCGGCCGCTGCAGGTCGGTCATGTAGCCATTGGGCAGGTTGGCGATGAAGCTGCTGTCCGAGAGCCTGCGCCGCAGAAAGTTCATCATCTGGCCGGGCGGGGGGCTGCGGCGGGGCCGGGAGCGGGCTGTGCGGTGCGCTCTGTGCGCAGCGCTCCGCGCCTCGGGCTGTGCGCAGAGCTCCGCGCTCCGGGCTGTGCGCAGAGCTCCGCGCCTGGCGCTGTGCGCAGAGCTCCGCGCTCCGGGCTGTGCGCAGAGCTCCGCGCTCCGTGCGCCGCTCCGCGCTCTGTGCGCCCGCCCGCCGGCAGGGGGCGGCCGCGGGGCGGGCGGGGCGCGGGGACAGGGCGGGGACGGGGAGGGGACAGGGATGGGAGACTGGGATGGGAACTGGGATGGGAAACTGGGATGGGAACTGGGATGGGAGACTGGGATGGGGACAGGCATGGGGATGGGGACAGGCATGGGGATGGGGACAGGCATGGGGATGGGGAGGGGACAGGGATGGGAACAGGGTTGTGGATGATGATGGGGACAGCGATGGGGACAGGAACGGGTACAGGGATGGGGACTGGGATGGGGACAGAGATGGAGATGGGGAGGGGACAGGGAGGGGACAGCGATGGGGACAGTGATGGGAACAGTAATGGGGATGGGGACAGGGATGGGGACGGGAATGAGGACAGGGAGGAGACATCGATGGGGACAAGGATGTGGATGAGGACGGGGACAGCGATGAGGACAGCAACGGGTACAGAGATGAGGACAGCGATGGGGACAGGGACCGAGACAGGTATGGGGACGGCAATGGGGACAGGCCACAGCCATCTCGGGAATAGGGCTGTGTGTCCAGCCGGCACAAGCAGGGCCGCGGTTCCCCCCCCCACGTCCCGCTACAGCAGCCCCGCTGTGCCCAGCGCTGCGGCGGGGGGTGAGCACGGACAGGGCAGCGGTGCTGGGGACAGCTCCGCGCTGCCGCGGGGCGCTCCCGGACAGCTCCAGGCCGAGCATCCGGGAACAGCTCCAGCATCAGCCCGAGCATCCCGGGACAGCTCCGCGCTGCCGCGGGGCACTCCCGGAGAGCTCCAGCCTCGGCATCCCTGGGACAGCTCCAGGCCGAGCATCCCGGACAGCTCCAGCCGCAGCATCCCGGAACAGCTCCAGCCCCGAGCATCCCGGGACAGCTCCAGCAGGAGCATCGCGGACAGCTCCAGGCCGAGCATCCCGGACAGCTCCAGCCGGAGCATCCCGGACAGCTCCAGCCCCGAGCACCCTGGGACAGTTCCAGCCGGAGCATTTGGGGGCAGCTCCAGCCCAAGCATCGGGGACGATTCCATCCAGAACAACCCGGGACAGCTCCAGCCCGAGCATCCCGGGATGGTTCCATCCAGAGCATCCCGGGCACTGCAGCACTTGCATCCCCCAAAATATAATGAATAAAATAATAAAACCTCTGTTTTTACAGTCCCCCACACTGGTTTACACCAGAAATCCCTTTGAGGAAGGAGAGGTGCTCTGTACCTTCAATCAATTTATCAGTGTCACAGAATGATGGGTGCTGTTTCTTTAGGAGTATTTTGAATCCTCTTTCCCCTGAGTTTTGGGGTGATCGCTGTGTGTAACATAAAACACCTAACTGAGCCTTTATAACTCACATAACTCCTTTTATCCAAGGCACACACAGCCACAGCTCCTTTGGCTGCTGAGCTTTACAGCCATATTGAGAGTAACAGGTGCTCCAGTAATAAACACAATAAATAAATCCATGCGACAACTTCTTTAAAGTTAGAGTTTTAATAAAATCCTGGGTACTAACACTTCCACAGTTTGAAGTTTACACGTTGGAAGGTAGAACTGAGCAGGATTTTTTGATTAAGGGCTGAATTTAGAAATATTTATGTACTATAGAATGACAAAATCAATAGGGTTAGTAGGCAATGATTGTAATTTAAACACATGGACACACTGGGGGATAAATTATGTGTACAGATAAATTATATTTTAATATTTGTTAAATTCCTGTTCTCATCTTTTAGAGTATTGCAGGAACCTTAAATTCAAATCTGCACCAAGGGGCAGCTGGAAGCTGAACTTGTGGAAGTGTCAAAAACTTGGTTTTTAATGCAGAACAACCCAAAGTGCAGAGCGAGGGAAAAACTTTGTTGTCAGAGTGGCAGTAGATATTACAGGGAGCTCGATGAATTTAACAGCACATAAACCTGTGCCTGAAAAAGAACAAAGGGCATTTTTTTGGTCCAAACTGCTGCTTGTGATGCTTGAACCCCTCACATTTGTGTCTAATAAGAAGTGAGAATACTGAGCTGTTGGTGTGTTAAATGACAGCAAGGCTCAATGTCAAAGGAGAGAACACAGCAGCAAACTGAAATCCAGCCCTGTTTGCTACCACTGAAACCAAAAAGAGATGAAATTATTTGCGATTAGCTGTGTTGACAAACCAAGAGGAGGAGAAGAACAGGAGAGGATGAGGCATCCTCACATGCACTCCTTCAGTTTCATTAGACACTCCAGTGAATTCTCCTGCTGCCACAGTGGCCCTGAAGCAAAAACGTGTGAGCTTTCCATTTCTGCTCTCCCCGGCCCCTGCTGGGCCAAGGTGCAGCTGGAGCATCTGAGGGTGTGACAGAAACGGGCACAGGGGCTGGGACTGCCATCCTCACTGCTCACAAAGGCAGCCCCAGCTCCCCCTCTTTGATTGATGAACATTATCAGGGAGCACAATTAACACAATTAACCACAATTGGGGATTTGTCATTTCCTGAGTGATGCTCGTGCTCCTGAAGGAACAGCAACAAAACTTGTGCTGCATTAGAGATCCCCCGTGCTCAGCAGTCCATTACATCTTATCTGGAACCCCCCTGACAATTTATTTCATCAATCATCACTCATTAATGGCTAGACTGTTACCTCTGCAAGCTTGGAGCTGCTGCAGAAAAGGGTTTTGTACTCTCATGAATAATTCTTGCTGAGATGTGAGAGGGAGCTCAAAACAAATCCTGTGTGTGACACGAGAACAACCTGCAACAGGAACAGGCAGGTGACAGCCCCCATGAGTGACAGGGCAGATAAATAATTCCAGGTGATAAAATTCTCTCTCTTCCAAAACCTGATGTGGTGCTAGCAGTAACAGTTATTTTCCTATTTCCTGCTAAGGAATTATCTGGTTTTTTGGGGTTTTTTTATTTTTTTTTTTGGTACAGTATTTTCTGTACTTTATTCATGGTTAACTTTTTTTTTTTTTTAATTATTTTATTTTTTAACTACCTTGCTACAAATACAAAGGAACTTCAGGCAATTTGAAGCTCAAATCCTGCTGCCCTCACTCAAAGTAATCTGTGAAGGCTGAAGGCAATCCTGCAAGTATTTCAGAACTCAAGCCACAGAAGTCTAAATAATTAATTTCAAATACAATTTATTTGAAAAAAAATTACAACCATTACACCTATGGAGTGATGAACTGGATAGATAAAGGAGAGGTGCGTGTCACATAAATTTGTGTGACAATATAAATACATTATTATACGTATAATATAATATAATATAATATACATGATATATTATTATATATATAATTATATATATACATTATATATTATGTATAATATGTAATATATTATGTATATTATATAATATATAATGTATAATGTATAATATATAATATATAATATATAATATATAATATATAATGTAATATGTAATATGTAATATGTAATATGTAATATAATAATATTATGTATTATATATAATAATATATTATTATATATTATATATTATATATTATATATTATATATATTTATATATATATTACATATAATTACATATATAATAACATAATATATAATATATAATATATAATATGTAATATGTAATATGTAATATAATAATATTATATATTATATATAATAATATGTTATTATATATTATATATAATATATATTTTATATATATAGTACATATAATTATATATATAATAACATAATATATAATATATAATATAATATATTATATATTATATATTATATATTATATATTATATATTATATATTATATATTATATATTATATATTATATATTATATATTATATATTATATATACTAATATAAGAATATATATTATATATTATTGTATTATTATATAAATATATTCTATTTATATACATTTAAATAGTGTTTACTGGCATTGTACATCTGGAGGAGTGCAGCAGTAAATCTGCTCTGCCCATATCACCTGCTGAACTCCTTGGTTTTCCACTCTTTTTGGTTTGAGACCACAGCCTTTATTCTACCCTTCCAAACAGAAGGGTAAAATTTCTTTCTGATTTCTTTCTTTTCCCCTCACTGAGCTGTTCTTCCTCCATGCTCTGCATTACAGAAAAATCATTTGCTGCTGCAGGAACCCCGAGCAGCGAGCGAGACGCTCTCAGCATCTTGCAGAGCAGTAAATACACATCTTTTTCTGAGCAAACTGTTTGCAAACTGCAGGTACCACGCGGGGAGAATCCCATCAACAAAACTTGGCCATTTCTCAGCCTGGAGGAGAGGCACCACCGTGGAAAGCAACAAAGAGCAGATGTTCTGAGGCACCAAAACAAACTGGGGATGAGTGTAACGCTGGAATGCGGCGAAGGCAGCAGAGTAAACAGATTTCTAACAAGCAGGAAAATATCCATTCCTCAGGCTCTGGTTAATGGGTTGCTGCTTGGGGTGACATTTAGGGCCTCACTTGGGTGTCTAAGGAATAAAACCAACAAGGTTTCTATGGAAATGCTGGGGAAAAGGGATGGGAGGCAAAAAAAGAGCAGAGCTGGAGTGACACCAGCTGCACTTGTGTGCTCACACAGCCTGGGATTCTGGGCCTGTCAGACCTGAAGGTTTCCCTGATCTGAGAAAACCCCAAACAAAATAACATTTTCATCCTCCAAGCAGGAGGTTAAACAGTCTGTGAGCGTCCCCTGATGATGAAGAAGCCCGCCAGGTAAATCACAGGTAATCAATTTAATCAGCACAGAAGTGGTTTGCTCTGAGTTTTTAACATTTTTTCTTTTGCAAATGTTTTGTTTACGTTATGAAATTTAAAGTGGAAGCGTCCAACCATTCTGAGTCACATTCTGATTGATTGAATGGATAAATGTGAGATCAACTGCAGCACAGTTCTGCACTGCAAAATGAACTCTCTATAAAAAAGAATACTGTAAACCACAATTCGAGCTGAGATGCACAAACAAATATGACATTTAAATCCGATTTGGTCATCACAATGAAACTGTAATTTTCTTTTAAAACGACTAATCAAATGATTGAGATGAATACACATTTACCTAATTAATTGCCTGCTTTAGTTACCACAAATTAATTTGGAACACCACGTGTGTGAAAACCTGATAAGTGTGGCACGCAGAACGAGCAGAGGATTGAAGGGATGAAAACACAGAGCTGAACAATAAAACTGAAAAAGTTTAACAAGGCAAAATGGGAAAGGGTTTGCCTTGCTGCCCATTAAAACCCTGTGAGTTGGACAAGTTCTTTTTCACTGAGCAGCCAAAAAAAGCTCCTCTCCTCTTTCTGCAAATACACAGAATTTGCAGAGATTCTCCTTTACGGACACGGAAAGCCTGGATGTCCTCACAGGTACCCAGAGCGAGGCCACGAGGGCAGGGAAGGGAAGGGAAGGTGTCCTAGGTCACAATGTAAATTGTGCCCAAGGTTTGTATTCTATCCCCATGAGCCCTTGGAGCCAAGGTGGGGCAGTGTTTTCCTTCTCTTCTGTTAACGAGCCCAACAATGCCTTGCCCATGACTCACAGATAACTCCAGAGTTATCTCTGGTTCATGGGCCAGCAAGGACCCACTGCAGGGCTCAGAGAATGAGATCAGCCCATTGGGAGATGCTCCGCCCAGGGGGAGGAGCCAAGCATTCCCACCTGGATAAATCCAGGGTTTGGGACAGCACAAGCAGCTTTTATCCACTGGACTCCCAGAGGAGACAAGAACTGCCAGACGCTTCTACAGGAATCACTGCTTGGACAAGACCATCTCATCTGGACTGCCACTACCACCCTAACAGGGTGTCAGGTTGTGTTCTGACTCTGTCAGTGGGGGTTTTTTGTACTATTACTTTTATTTTACTTTCTTTTATTTCTTTTCTTTTCCTCTTATTAAATTGTGTTTCTGACTTGGAGTCTTTCATTGGTTTTGCTTTCAAACCGGAAGGGAAGGGAAGGGAAGGGAAGGGAAGGGAAGGGAAGGGAAGGGAAGGGAAGGGAAGGGAAGGGAAGGGAAGGGAAGGGAAGGGAAGGGAAGGGAAGGGAAGGGAAGGGAAGGGAAGGGAAGGGAAGGGAAGGGAAGGGAAGGGAAGGGAAGGGAAGGGACACTCCCCTTGCCTTGGGGCTGATCACTTTGGGCTAAATCCTTGATTTATTCCGCGCAAGGGAGCACACAACAAATGGCAATTTATTTGCTGTTAGCAGGTGATTTCCATTCTGTGTTTAACCAGGATAACTCCAGTACAGTTGAGGAAATTCAGCACTGCACAAACCCCTCTGGGGTGAGTTCTGGAGTTTGGTTCTCTGCCATCCCCTCCTGTGGTGTAATAATGCACCCCACACCTGAGTGAGTCCATGTGGGGAAACATTTGGGACTCACCCCTTGTACTTCTGCTCTTCCAAAGTTCTTCTAAAGTTCTTCTAAGCTTTCTGATGTTCACATTTTTGTAATGGAGTTTCTGGAGCACTTTTCATGTAAATAATGGTTGCTTTGCATTCCTTTCTGGAGGAGGAGAGAATTGATGGGCTGCTGGTTTGACCAGTGTGGTTGGAGTGGTGGCAGTTTCATCCTCCAATCCATGGTCACTTTTGGAATTCTATAAATGTCGAGGTCTAGGATAAACTCGATCCTTTTTTGCTTTTGTTGTGCATTTCATGTCGAATTGCAACATACTCCTTACAAGGTGAAGAGCCCAGAAAGTTCTTTGCTGTTCTGTAACTGACTCAGTGCCAGCACAGAGGCAGTGATTGGGTTTGGAAAGTGTGAGTCAAAACCTGGTGCTGATTTCATTGGGTCAAACAGCCCCCCTGAACCATCAGTACTAAAGAGAGAGCACAAAGGAAATCAAGAAGTTTTTTAGGGTGTCTGAGCAAGGTGTCAGAGGCTTCTCAGGCACCTGTGCTTGGCTTTCCTTTTATTTCTGCAAGGTTTATTATTTTTGCATTTATTAAACCTTTTGCTTTTACAAAGCACACCTGAAGTGCCAGGTCACTAATTATTGAAGCCATTTCTCTGCCAGGCTGGAGCCTCAGAGATAGAGGAAGGAATTCCTGTCCTGTGGCTGCACCACCACGGATCTGTGCCCATCTGAGGCGGTGCAGCTGCTCCAGCTGCCCCCTCATCAGAGAACTGACAACTTCTGGTTTCTGACAATTCCTGATTTCACCAGACAATGGAGAGAGGCCTCTGTTCCAGCCCAGCCTTGCTGGACTAATCCCAGCCTGGGCAATCCTGCAGCACAACCCCCAGCACGTGTTCCATTCTGCTCTGGGGCGCAGAACCCGACCAACAACCAGCTCAGCATAAAAGATGTGACTCAGTGCTCCCTAAAAGCTGATCCTCACCACGCTCCTGGTTAAAAATATCTGGAAACAGCCACAGAAAACACGGATACCAAACTCCCCGGGGTGTTTGGGTGTTGTCATGAGGGCTGGTGCATCACAGTGACATGTTTGTGTGAGGCTGGGAGCTGAAATCATACAGCAGCCGTGGCTGATGTGCTGTAATTACTCTTAAAGCTGTCACAGCAGGGTTGAAATTTTATCTGACTCGTGAAGTGCAACACTCAGAGACCATGAATGAAGGAAAAGTGAAAGAAATCTCCTTTCCAGTACGCTCTTGGGGATCAACAGGGCTAAAAGATGCAGGTGCAGGGCAGAGCAGCAGCTTTAGATCCTTATGAAGGACTCAGAAAATCAAGCAGATTTCAAAGTTTTGATGTGTTATCATTATTTTGTCATTTGTTCAAATTACTCTAAGGGTGATTGTGCTTTAAGCACTTGATTCCTCTGAGCCATTTTAGAGTCTGGGGTTTAATCCTGGTTCTTTTACAGATCTGAACGAGAGCAAGAGGCAATCTCAGGCATCTGGCACTCAGAAATGCTGCAAGACTTTTTAAAACTGGTGCACTAATCACCTCTCTCATCCTTTGTACACTAATCACCTCTCTCATCCTTTACAAAAGTGCTATTCCCATTATTTCCAGTGTGAAATCAAATAAAACTACTGTATCAATCACATAAACTAAGTCACATTGCTCCTGCTTACAGGGACTCATAGCAAAGCTTTTTAAATAATAAATGATTTTTAAATAATAGAATAGGTTCTTTTTTATTTTACTCTCCAAACCTTGCCTGAGTGGGATTCCCACAGTCAGTCACCGACCTTTGCTTGGCTGCAGCTCCTTCTCAGCTGTTCCCTTTCACACCTTTAGGTCTGAACACAAAGCAATTTGCAGTGCTCTGGGATGAAAAACCCTTCATTTCTACCTGCCCCTTCACAGAGTAACAGTGACAGCTCGGGAGGGAGAGCCAAACCAGAGCATGGAGGAAAAATGGGAAATTAGAGCTGAGATAACGCCTAAAGATTTTTTTTTTTCTTAAAATGAGGTCTTAACACTCATACAAAATGCATTTCTTTGATTTCTCTGTTCTGGAACCACAGGCACAGCTCCAAAGGTGAGCTGCTCTCTCTGCCATCTGCCAGCACCAGGAGAGACATCTGGGTTGGACTCATCTCCCTGCCCCAGCAAAGAGGGAAATAAAGAATTTTGACAGCTGGCAGGAGCTCCTCCAGGAGAGCACTGGGATGAGAGAGGTGTCCCCCAAAATCACCCAACAGACACTGGGTGTGTAAGCACGGGGGCTTCCTCCACAGCAGGGATCCTAAATGATGCTGAGCTGTGAGACAACATCACTTTTACCAGCTAGGAAAGCTCCCAGGGAGATTTTTTTGTTGTTTTAACGCCTAAAATTTTGATTTCTACAATCAAACCCTTTGTCCAATATGCACAGCAATTGTAACTTTCTGTCTCAGGCTCAGGGTGCTTTCCTTAAGATGTTTCTTCCCATACCCAAATCCATGGATAAATATTAACATTAAACATAAGGCAGGAAAAGTCAGGGCCCTAAACTTTGCAAGAAATCTTGATTTGTCACAGAATTTGGCAAAGTGCTTGGAAGTGATCAGCTAAATTTACCTGTCATTAATATGGATTTCTGTGTGAGCCTGTGTATTTTCACAGAATATCCTGGGGTTTGGTTCCATGTACAGGCAAAATATTCAAATTCAGGCAGAAAAGTCAATAATTCAGCTTGGCTGAGTCACCCTACTGGAGCAACAGCCCCACCTCAGTGGGAAAAAAGGATCAGAGAGCCTCATCCAGGAGCTGAGGGCATCACCAGCAAGGAATAAAACCAAAACCAGCCCCCAAAAACCCTGCCAAGGTCATTGGTGAACATCTTTATAAACATTCCGTGAATATCTTTATAAACATTGGTAATGAGTGCCTAAAATAGAGCTGAGGAACAGATGCAGAGCAGGAAAGGTTAAGTTATAAAAATAGAGCAGTTTGCTGTCAGAGTTCCAGCCAGGGCTGTGTTTGTGCAGTGAATTAACCCTTAAATCTGATATCTCTGCCTCCAGGAATCCTTTCCAGGATGTTCTCTCATTAATGAGGCAGCAGAGCCTCGTGTTTTCTCCAGTAATGAGGCTGAAGGCTCACAAATAGCTCTGATTATTGCCCCTGGGGATGAAAGAAATAAAGAAAAAAAAGAAACTAGGATGATGAATTTGGTCATCTGAGTCACCTGGCTTGAGTGGTGGCACCCTGCAGCACACAGAAAGCTCCCCAGGTTTGACAGTAATAATATTATTTGGTAGGTAATAATATTATTACTGTATATTAATATAGTAATATATTACCAGATATTAACAGCATAACAAACTCAGCAAACAGACTGCCTAAAACTTTGTCAAAAGCAAGGGTAAGTCACTTTGAAAAGATGTATTTTATAACAAAATCAGTTTTCATACACTCAACGACCAGGATAAATCATTATAGTGTAGAGAATTCATTCACCAGGAGTATTAACCAACAGATATTGGTTAAAATCTGGTTTTAACAGCTGCTTCCCCATGGTTCCTTCACGTTTTGTGAGAGCTCTGCACCTCTGGCTGTGCATTTTTATTTCTGTTTGAGGTTGTGACACCCCTGCATCATTTTGAGCCCTGAAATGAGCCCACCAGGCAGCTGTGACACATCTGGAGCACCTGGAATATCTCAGACACACCAAACCTGCAACACCTCAGGGGTGGGAGATTCACCAAGGGCTGCAGGGCACCCCCAAACCTTAACAGGGGTTTCTGTATTAGGGAAGAGTTTAAGCTTTATCCCTGAACTTTTAAGGAAGAAGAACTGGAAATTGGGTGCTCTGCTCACCATAATTGGTGACAAAGGCACCTGTTGGATCCTTGAGCTGTTCCTCAAGAAATTCAGCTATTTTCTGTTGGGCAGAGTGCAAAAAAACCCTCCTGGATCCTTAAATACTTAAAAGAGAGCACAGAATTCTCAGGGCACTTTTGGGGTGTCTTAGCAAGGGACCTCCCTGCACCCTGCACGGCTTTTACTCTTTTATTCCATATAATTTGTTATTTTCTCTTTAATTAAAACCTTTTTGGTCTTAATTATTTATTGGTCATTATTATTATTATTATCAAGACACTTTTTGGTGTCTTAGCAGGTGCAAGGGACATCACCACACCCTGCACGGCTTTTACCCTTTTGTTCCATATAATTTGTTATTTTCTCTTTAATTAAGACCTTTTTGGTCTTAATTATTTATTGGTAATTATTATTATTATTATTAAGACACTTTTTGGTGTCTTAACAGGTACAAGGGACCTCCCCACACCCTGCACGGCTTTTACCCTTTTGTTCCATATAATTTATTATTTATTATTCTTTAATTAAAACATTTTTGGTGTCTTAACAGGTGCAAGGAACCTCCCTGAACTGTGCACAACTTTTACTCTTTTGTTCCATATAATTTGTTATTTTCTCTTTAATTAAGACCTTTTTGGTGTCTTAGCAGGTACAAGGGACCTCCCTGCACCGTGCATGGCTTTTACCCTTTTGTTCTGTATAGTTTGTTGTTGGAATTCTAGAAACGTAGACTTTAAGATTTCAGTATACATTAATATTAATGTAATAATAATAATAATTATTAATATAATTATGATGATGATGTAATAATGTAATAATGTAAGTTAAAACAGAGGACTTTAGGGTTTTTTTATTATTATTTTCTGCTTTAATTAAAACCTTTTTGCTTTTTTCCAAACACACCTTATCAGCCTCTCACTAATTTTTCTCAAGCCATTTTTGGGAGGCTGCTGGCAACACTCAGAGCTTGATGCACTTTTGTGGGGCTCATAACACAGAATTGTATCAAGCTCATAATCAGTGCTCAGAGTTGTGTGGTGGGAAAGGATTCAGGAAAAGCAAATAGCTGGGAGGAGCAGAGCTCTGTGTTCCTGCTCTGCTCTCCGAGGCCACCAAAAGCTGCATTTTGCTGAATTCCCCAATCCCTTCCAGAGCTGCACATCAAACACTGATAAAAACAAGGCAGATTTCAAACCTCTCTCAGGGTGAAGAGGATTAAACTGTGCAGGGCTTTTGGGAAGGAGAGATGTGTGTGAGAGAATTCCCTGGTTTTATTTTTAATTTCTGACAAAGTGCTACACCAGGCTGGGGCAGCACCACCTTGGCTGCTGCATCTGAAATTCCTGGACTTGAATCACAGCTTTGCAAGGATTTTTTTTGGATTTTTTTTTTTTTTTTGGATTTTTTTTGGGAAGGAGGGGATAACAATATGACAGAAAAGCGATATTAATATTAATCTTACTTGCAAAGGAAATGCAGAGGAGCAGAGTGAGCATTGCCCATGTCACTGCTCCCCTGTGCATCGTTTGATTTTATATCCACCCACTTGAAATGTGGATGTTGCTGCTCATTGTTTCCTGCAGCACAACCCAGGAGAAAATAAAAGTGAGTAAAGACTTAAAAAATAGCACTGCCTTACTGTGTAAAGTCACGTTGTGTCATTTGACAAATCTTTATGGAGTTAAAAACCAAGTTTTTATCAATATTTTTGAATTCCACGAGAAGGAAAGTTTGGTTGGGAAAGAGAAGGCAAAATTTCTTGGGTGACAGGAGGAATGTGACACTGTGAGAGGCTCCTGCCCTACAGTGGCAGCCTGAATGAAAATCACAATGTCTTGTAGGTGCAGGAGCAACACGGTGTGAAGGATCAATAATCAATAATTACCACACAAAACGTGAAAACTTTGCAGAGGAAAGCACCACTCTTTGTGTCAGGTGAGTGATTTTCACATTTGGGACTGATTGGAGATGGGAATAATAAAATAAATAAATAAATAAATAAATAAAATTTAGATAAAATTTAGATAAAATTTAGATAAGATTTACATAAAATTTAAATTAAATTTAAATAAAATAAAATAAAATTTAGATAAAATAAAATAAAATAAAATAAAATAAAATAAAATAAAATAAAATAAAATAAAATAAAATAAAAATAAATAAAATAATTTATTCCATAGATGTGGTGAGAGCAGCTTGGATGGGTGGATGGTGTTTGAGGCAGGAGCGCTACCTGGGAGACAGAGCCCAGGGGCACCTTCCCTGCAGCCCAAGGAAATCCTGGCAGGCACACAGCCAAAAAAATGCCAATAATTGGGCTGGAGTTTTCAGAAAATCCAAACCAAACCCATTATAAAGAGAAATTTTGCCTCATTTCAATAGGTGTTGCTCTATAGAGCAATAGATGCATTCCCTGTTAGTGATTTTGAGGATCCTGAGGATAAAATCCATATCAAGAGGGTAAAATATGTATGAACACAGCTTTTCCAGGTTAATGAAGTTAATTGGGCTGAGCTTTTATTAAATTAATTATTAGCTATTAGATTTTTAAATTAAATTATTATATAAATAATAACTAAAATATTATATAAATATTGCATTATATTATATAGGTATAGTAAATATTATAATATATTATATAATGTATGTTATAATTTATATATTATAAATTATAATAAACATAATATATAATATGTTATATTTTATATAATATGTTGTGTATTATATATAATATGTTGTGTATTATATATAATATGTTGTGTATTATATATAATATATAATATATAATATATAATATATAATATATTATATATAATATATAATATATATTATATATTATATACTATTTGAAATTATATGTAAGTATATAATATACATTATATATAATATATATTATAGATCATTATATATTGTATATAATATATATTATAGATCATTATATATTGTATTATTATAGTTTTATAACTATTATAACTATTATATTATATTATAAATATTATATTATATTATATTATATTATATTATATTATATTATATTATATTATATTATAAATATTAACTCATAAAATTAATTATTAACTATTAAATGCTGCCTTCAATGTAACAGCACCAACGCCTGGATTTTCAGGCATCTGTTTTTTAGAAACCTCGAGACTGCAGCTCTGTTTTACTGAGCAGCCGATGTGTCACAGCCCAAACAGCTGAAATTTCCAGCAGATGCACAAAACCATCGTGTGTAATGTGATATTAATTGTGTTATCCTGTAAACCATTTAAATCCCGGGTCAGAAATTGCATTTTTTACCAGATGGCTCAGTCCTTGTGCTGCTGCCTGGGAAAGGGATGGGTTTGTTCACACCATCGTTATGAAATTGGTTTTTTTCTGGTTTTGTTCTCCCAGCCATGGAAGCAGCAGGATATACTGAATTTTTTTGGTTCACACACTCGTGTTTCAGGAGCAGGAAAACAAACATCAGCCCTTTCATTGCAATCCACAGAGGAGGGAAGGCATTAATTAGCATCAGTTTAATGCCGAGCTCCAATTGTGGGTTATTCCTCATGGATTTGTTTTCCAGGCTGCCTTCACCAGGTGCCACTCACTCACAACCATCTTTATTTGTCTGATCACTGCTTTTGTCTTCCTGGCACACAGGGAAGGAGAACAGCACAGAAAGCCAAAACAATGTCCAAAAAAAAAATGATTCTTGGCTGAGGTGTGATAAAAACCAGGGAGTGCAGCTAAAAGTTGTCATCAAACTGATGATCCAAAGGCTCCACTTAAAAATAAAAATAAAAAGGGTGTTTAAACAAGCACATTCACAAGTACATTAAGGTAATTAAAAGTAATTCTTGTCATTGTTTTTACGATTCTAAAAGGTCTCCAAGGTTCCCCGGGACACCTGTTCACACAAAGGGCTGGGGGAAAAACAAAGCCACAAACACACAAATAAAAAGCTTCTCATGCTGAAGCTTGCTGCCTGTTAAGGGATAAATGATTTACCTAAAATTACCTTTACTTTCAGGGAATTTACAATAAAAACTGCATCCAAAATGCACACTGAAAGATAAACATAATCCCCCAAATGTGAGAATTAATGACAGATTGGATAAAACCCAGCAGAGTCTGTACTTCAACTCTCAATTCTATTGTTGCAGTTTCTAGTTTATTATTATTCGAGTTTATTTTCTGCAGACATACAGCAGTATGAGCAGAGGAATGGAGAAAATTTAAATTACAAAGCATAAAATGATCAATTTTTTTTTAAGTTATAAAACTAATTTTTTTTTAAATTACAGCAGCTGAACCAAGTGAAATAGCAGAAAAACTTTGGTCATGGAAGACAGAGTGACTCTAAGAAACCCTGCCTCAGTTTCACTCTGCTTTTTCTTGCCTAAAACAGAAGAAAAATTGTTAGGATTGAATGGAAACTTCCATTTAAATCATCATTTTACATTGCTTAAAGTTAATTTATTAAATTAAATGGTTGTGGGCAGGCAATACATAGAAAATAAACCCCTGCAGCTTCATTCAGAGGCCAGACCACTTTTTTAAAAAGCAGAATTTTCTGTTAGAAGCTTTGCCTCATTATTTTCCTGACCCTTTAATTGTCACTGCTATGTTAAACAAACTAATTTATTGGAATTAAACTGAATCTTCACAGGTTGCTCCAGACAGAGAGCATAACTTAGGGAAGAAACACATCAGAACCTGCTCCAATTTTCTTTATTAATGAAAAAAGAAAATAAGAATTAATAAGAAAGTAGGGGTGGCTCCTGTGGCAATGGTTCCAGAAGAGAATTTAAGAGATAAATAAGTAAAACATCCTTGGTAGAAACGTGCAGATTTAAAGAAGATTTCTGGGCCAATCACAGGGGTTTAGGGGCAGGTAAAAAGAAAAATAAAGCCTCAGTGCTGCAGCAGAATTTTCCTGAAATGAGGCTGCACCTCCTGCAAGGTTCAATCCCTGCAAAATTCAGCCCGTCCTGGGAGATGGATTTAATATAAAATATATAAAATATAATATAAAAATATCATAAATATCACATCATATCAATCATATCAATCATATCATACCAATAATACAATACAATACAATATAACATAATATAGTATAATATAATATAATATAATATAATATAATATAATATAATATAATATAATATAATATAACAACATAACATAATATAATATAATATAACATAGCATAACATAACATAATTATAATATAATATAATATAATATAATATAATATAATATAATATAATATAATATAATATAAATCTAATATATTGATGAATACATCTGAAAGCAGAATTTTGCTGAAGTGCTGCAGAAATAAGTTGGACAAATGGAATTGTGTGAGCACCTCACGGATCTGCTGCTGCCTGCTCTGCACCTTTGGGCTCCCCTGTGCTGCCTCTGCCCTCCTCTTGTGTGTCAGCATTAAGAAAGCAAAATATCTGGAAAAGTGATTAGTTCTGAGACCCTTTAATTAATTATAGCCTGCAGACACCAGCATAACGAGCTCATCAAACAGGCTGCCTAAAACCTTGTCAAAACCAAGGGTAAGTCACTTTGAAAAGATGTGTTTTGTAAGAAAAGCAGTTTTCATGCACTCAGCGACCAGGAAAAACAGAAACAGAGTGAGTTCAACTGGAGTTCAAAGAATCATTTTTATGTATGAATTAAGAGGGGGAGAAAGGAAACTTCGTAATTTCCATAGGAAACTCACTGCTACACTTGGTCCAAATACCCCAAATATGTTTTTTTTTGTGCAAAAAAAAATCTTTGGCTCTTAACCTACCATGCCTGAAAACCTTATTCTACTTCTGGCAATAAATCCCATTAGCAAATCTAATGGAATTTATTTTCCAGGAGTAGAAGGGAAGCCTGGAGGCAGGCTGGAATGTTCCACAAGGTTCCAGTGCTCTTCATCCTCCTCCCCTGATATTGTAGACATCCTCCTTCAGCCAAGGGTTGGGTTTGCAGATACACACCCTGCCAAACAGAACAAAAAATATAATGTATTATTAGAAATAACGTGAATAGGAGAGCCAGGGGGATTTCATGGACGTTTTAAGCTGATTTAAACGGAAGAGATTTGGTCGGAAGGAAAATCCTGATATTTCATCCACGGAGCCTGAAGGGCTTGGTGGGGTATTTTGAGACACCGACAACAATTGCTTTGCCCTAAATAAAAAAGCTGCTGAGTGATGCAAATGGGACACCTCTGGCTGCTCTGCAGCGTGAGTCACTGGCTGAGCTAAGGGAACAGAGAAAGCTGTGAGACATGTCTTGGGTTGGGCAGCCAAGAGATTTGTGTTCTATTTCTTCTGTTGTAAAAGCAGAGATTTCTTCATCTCTTGTAACTCCAGGGGGAGGGGGGCAGATCCCTTCTGATAATGGGGCAGCTGTTAAAGCAGCTGGGGCAGGGTTTGTTATCTCTGGGGCAGGGTTTGTTATCTCTGTCACCACCCGTCCATCCTTCAGGGGAGATCTGCTGATAATGGGCCATGCAGGCTCACCAATGACATCACACATGACATCATCAGGGATATCTGCTGATAATGGGCCATGAAGGCTCACCAATGACATCACACATGACATCATCAGGGATATCTGCTGATAATGGGCCATGGAGGGTCACCAGTGACATCACACATGACATCATCGGGGATATCTGCTGATAATGGGCCATGCAGGCTCACCAATGACATCACACATGACATCATCCCATTGGGAGATGCTCCACCCAGTGTGGGCAGAGCCAACCATTCCCACCTGGATAAAAACTGAGGCTCAGGAACAGCTGGGATCTGGTTTTTCCACCAGAGGAAGACCAGACCCATCTCGCCACCACTGGACTTTTCCTACTCCCATTATCTGCACCCCACAGAACTCATCTAGGATTTATTTGGGCTGCTCCCAACCCCCTGACCAACAGGGTATCAGGTCATATCCCTGACTCTGTCAGGGTTTTTCCAGGACTTTTGTTTTGTTTGCTTGTCTTTGTACTACTGCATTTGTATTTTGTTTTGTTGTTGTTGTTGTTTTATTCCTATTAAAGAACTGTTACTCCTATTCCCATATCTTTGCCTGAAAGCCCCTAATTGCAAAATTATAATAATTAGGAGGGGAGGGGGGTGACATTCTCCATTCCAAGGGAAGCTCCAGCTCTCCCTGGCAGACACCTGTCTTTCCAAACCAAGACAGACACTCAGAGCCTTCCTGCTCCAGCTGTGCAGGGACTTCCCTCCCTGCCTCAAAACCACAGGAGCTGGGCAGGGAAAATGCTCTCAAATCCCTGCTCCACACCTCTGTCTTTCATTTTCAGGCAGGTTTGTGGAATTTTGTGTTGGAAATCCCTCAGGAAACAGTGTTCTTGCACAGATTTGTGTAAATAATGCACAGGCACAATTAGAGGGCCAGGAGATAGGTGAGAGGCTTCAAGCACATTGCACAGCAGTAGAGAGGCACCCTCTGGACAGAATTTCATTGAAAATGCAGCAATCAGGCCAGTTTAAAGCCCATTAATTTGATTAAAAGCTGTGGATATTTGATAAGAAGCTATTTTTCTGCAAGAGCTGTTGCAGACATCTCAGGCAAGCACAGGGGAAACCTCCACCCACCAACCTTCCCAGCAGGTCAGGAGCTGCAACCTTAAAGTAAAATCTTCTTTAGAAATTCTGTTCAGTCAATCATTCCCCTCACTGTCCTCCACAATAGGTCTGAAATAACAAAATGCTGCTGTTATTTCTGTTGGAGGTGTCTCCTGCCAAACAAAAACTCCCCAAAAATGAGGCATTGTGACTTCAGTTCCATCTTGTAAAGTAGAATTCACTTTTGGGGTGCAGCCCTTGTGGGAAAAGGCCACAGGCATGGTTTTCAAAGAAATGGAGATTTTAATATCATTAAATATTTTGCAGTTCATTTTCATATTATCATTTGATCTCTCAGAAAGCGTTGCTTTAATTAAGCTCCTGTGTTTTTCACGCCAACTTGATTCCAGCATTTCAGAGCTTTTTATTTCAGTTCTTCTTTTCATATGAAATAAGTAAACAAGCGTTGAAACATTAAGAACCACCTTTGCAATAACTATCCTCTTAACTTCTGCCCATCTCTATTTTCAGTATTTTATGGCTGTTAACTCCTATCCCATCTCTATTTTCAATATTTTATGGCTGTAGAAACGATCCTGCCCAATCAAAAGAATAGTGCTGGTAATTTTAATTGCATTTGTAATGAAAGCATTCCAGGCTCAAGGCTTAAATGCAGTTTTATCCTACAGGTATCTTGCTCCATTCACTTACCTGAGGATGATTTAAACCAAATTATTTGAAGCTTTAGGAATATAAATTGGAAGTTTTGCAATCACAGCTGAGTAGAGCTGCACAATCTCTGCAGTCACATCTCTTCGCTGCTGTCAAAACAAGCCAGACAAGGTCACACATCTTTAAAAATTTTAGCATCATTTTTCAGCTCTGCTCCTGGAACAGGAGAGTGTGGAGAATGCAGACTGAATTTAGCAAATCAGGCAACAACTTCATTCCAGACACACGAAACCACCCAGGCTGACACCGAGTTCTTATGTTCCCACAGCTTTTTTTGTTTCATATTTGAGCTTTGATTCAAAACGAGCTTCAATGCTGATGCTTATCTGAGAGCATCCCTCAGCTCAGGGTAGTCAGAAATGGGTACAGTAAATAAATAAATCATCACCCATCAGAGATCTCTGCTCCCTAATATAACACATCTAACTTCTGCCTCCTTTTTTTTGATAAACCTGGTTTGTTTATCATCATTCTGTCCATCAAAACATAAAACATTGTGACCTCTGCAGTCACTCTGCCCTCCATCCATCAGTCTGCTCCCAAAGGGATTAATTCTCACTTCTCACAGCTTCTCAGAGCTCCCCTGGCAGAAATTCCAGTCCAAATTGCATTGTTATTTCACCCTCCTTTTGTGGCTCCCAGTTGGATCTCTAATGTGGCAGCTTCATTAAATAAACTCATTTTAACATAGGTGGTCTAGAGCAAGTAGAAAGTATTTAACCAGGGCCTAAGTGATTAAAGGAGGCTTTGCTCCACTGGAGTTGGTGGAATTAAGTCTAGACTTAAAACAGTTGGAAAGTTTTGTCAATTATTGCTAGGGGAGAAAAACCCAGGGGAGTTACTGACAGTCAGACTCCTCAAAATTATGAATATGTAAAATTAAGGCCCAGTAACATTGGAAAGGAAGGACCCAGCATTTAAAGGAAAAAAAAAAAAAAGATATTTGAATATTTTTAAGCATTAGAAAACCAAAGTGTTCTTTAAGTTCTCAGGCTCCCTCTGAAACCCCACAAAACAAAAAATCCAAAACCCTGAACCACCCAGCCCAAAAAAATCTCCCAATGTTTCCCCCCTCAGACCCTGCAGAGAGCGTGGCAGAAACCCTGCCTGGGAATACCCAGTGACATCCCACTGCCCTGAGTTAATTAGTTAATTAGTTAATTATTAGTTAAGTGACAATCCCAGGGGCAGCAGGGGCTCTGTGGGTGCTGGGGTGTCACACATGGGGCACAAACAAACCCTGAGCTATTGGGAGGGGTCATTCCTGCCAGAACACCCAGCACAGAGCACCCAACCCCATCTTCAGGGTAAAAAACCATCCTGGGTGCATTCCAGAGGGGAATTTCCCCCATTTAAAGTGAGGAAAAAATTCCTGTGAATTTCTCTCTAAAATCCAGAAATGGGGACTTGCTGCCATGCACTGGTTTGGTCTCACTGCATGGATTTTGTATTAATTTATCTTCATCATCAAGGTTTCACAGCTCTAAGTGTTGTCCTGTGAACCATCTCATGATCTTACACTATTTAAATATCTGATTCTTTTTGTAACACTCTGATTTTCATACTCCTGGTTGGATGTTCAGTGGTGGTGTTGCTGCTTTTTAGAAAATGAAAATGAAAAATTTTGGCATTTCAATTAATTGTGTAAATTAATAATTCATATTTTGGTCATTGCTTGAGATAAATTATTGATTTAATGGTAGTTTCCCTAAAGTTAATTATTTTGATCCAATTAGGCTTTGATAGAGAACAACTTAGTATTTATCAGAATTGTGATTTACTCTCTTCACCAAAGGGGCTAAATAAAGAAATTCTGTTTTATGGTGGCATCCAAGCATGGATAGAGACTTTACTCACATCTTGCACCTTTTGTCTCTAAGTATTTATTTAAATAAAACAGCTCATCCCATCCCAGCACTCATTTCCCTTTCAGGTGGTTGAGAGGGACTCAGGTGAGCTTTCAAATTTATTTTATTTTCTCCATGAAACTGATCACAGAAGAGAACACACTGGTTCCCATCAGCCCAAAAGTAAATTTGCTTTTGGAGGTAATTTATTACAAATGGAAGAGGTTTAGTGGTTCTTAAGGGCAGTTATTAAATATTTATTAAATTAAAAAACACCTCAGCCTTCATTTCAATTTGTAAGTATTGATTGATACTTACAGATTGGGATTGTCTCTTGCTGGTGTCACCAGGAACCCGTGAAGATTCATATCCTTGCATAAAAATAAACCCTGAGAAAGGGATTGAAATGAAAGCAGAGTGTTTGCAGGGCTGGAGTCCAGCAAAGCACTTAAACACACATCCACACTCTCATTTACCTGAGGGAAACTCCCCCTGTGCCTTGAGCCAGGAGAGGATTTCTGTCCCCAGCACTGTGCAGAGAAATCTGTGCAGCAAACAACTCCCTGTAAATATTTAATTTCCATTAAACCCTGTTCAGTATCTACATTTTCACTCCCAATCTATTTCGAGGTAATTTTCCTCTCAGGAAGTGTCTCACGTGGAAAGTTTGTTTGGAAGGAGTGAATGAAGGAGGAAATACTCTGAAAATCCACGATGTGCTGGTGGAGCTCAGGGAAGGTGTGTGGGGCTGGGAGAGCTGCACACAGAGAAATCAATCAAAAATCAAAAATCATTGACAAACCAACCCAGTCCTGCCCCTTCCTTCTTCAGGGACAGCGAGAGGAGAGCAGGGTGACTGCAGAGGAGTTAGAAATGTGTCCTGGGTTACACATTTCTGTGTTCCATCCCCATCCCCAGGAGCTGCTGGAACCAGCTGGGGCAGTGTTTCCCTTCTCTCCTGTCCATGGCCCAGCAATGCCGTGCCCATGGCTCATGGGGAACTCCCTGCGGGAGCTGTCTCTGGTTCATGGGCCAGCAAGGAGCCACTGCAGGGCTCAGAGAATGAGATCAGCCCATGGGGAGATGCTCCGCCCAGGGGGAGGAGCCAAGCATTCCCACCTGGATGGAATCTGGGATTTGGGACAGCACAGGGAGCCCTGACCCACTGCACTCCCAGAGGACAAGAGCTGCCAGAGCTTTCTACAGGATCAGTGCTTGGACAAGAGCATTTCATCTGCACTGCTGCCACCACCCTGACTAACAGGGGGTCAGGTTGTGTTCTGACTCTGTCAGTGGTTTTTTGTACTATTGCATTTATTTTATTTTACTTTCTTTTACTTCTTTTCTTTTCCTCTCATTAAATTGTGCTTCTGACTTGGAGTCTCTCCCTGGTTTTGCTTTCAAACCAGTGCAAAATCTCATTTCTCTTTTGTCTACAGAGGCGCTCAATGCTGTTTTACACCACAACGCCACAAACTCCAAAGTTCAGAAGGGTAAAAATGACTCTTTATTTCAGGGTTGTGTCCCCCTTTTATACCATTTTACACACACCAATCTGTGTAAAACAAAGGCAAACCTCTCCAATCACACTGGCCAAACCAGGGGGACATCAAGAGGAAGCCCCTCCTGTGAGAAAGAAAGAATAACACAGGTACAGCTACAAAAACATTTCTCTTGTTTACAGAAAATCGCCTGGGAAAAGAATTTCAGAAACCAAAATATCTCAGGCATGAAATCAGGGCTACAGGCACTGGGTACTCCCATCTCCCAAAATTCTGGTCTCTGCAGAGCTTGTGAGGCACAACCACAAAAGGTTCCCAGTATCCCCATCCCACGCTGCGTTTGAAATAATTCTGTTTATTCTTGAAAATATTCCCTGTGTGAATGAGCTCTCTGCCAGGGAAAGCTCCCAGAAATACTCATCCCTGAGAGGGAAAGGGAAAATTCTGAAGAGCTGTGATAAAGGTTCTCCTCTGTCCTTCCCTCACATCTCTGCACAATGAATTCATGAGATAGAAAAGAATTCTGGAGGCTTTGCTGTAAGGAGACAACAAATGAAAACGCCTTTTACTTAAACTCGAGTGCTATGGATTTATCTTAAGCTACTGAAAGAATGTTTTTTGTGTTAGTAATGCAATCAATTTCTTAATGAAAAGCAAAGCAACAGATCTTGGGTTGTTCTTCAGTAGCACAAGACAGGAGACTGAGCTGAGCTGGGGAGATCAGTGCAGTGCAGCCAGGGTAGAGAGAGAGGTGGTAAGAAAAATTTAGGAAAAACTGTAAAGACCCATGCTAAATTCCTCATTTTTAATTGCATAACAAGCCTACCCAAATCACTCAGCACTTAAAGAACTAATTAAAGAATTCAGCATCCCTGGGAGGAGAAAGTGGAACCCGTTCCACAGAGGCACCAAGAGGCTGGAGCGTGATCATGCCCTGGATTTTTATTTTGCTGCCTTCCTGGTAGCTGGGGAAATTGCACTTTAATAACCTGTAATGGCTTTGCATGGACTCTCTCAGAGCTGATAAAGATGTCCATTTAAAAACACAGAGTACTGAAATCCAGCAGGGTGTTGATGCAGTAATGCAGTTAAATGTAACTATTTGCTTCCGTCCTAATAAATCCAACCCCATTTCTTGTTATTTCTCCCAAGATCTTGGCCATGGCCCAGGGAGGTTCTGCAGTTCTTGTCAGACACAAGGTACAGTGGCTAGGAGCAGCCCCACGTGTGCCACGTGGCATAAAAAGCACAAATTGAAAGGAGGGGAGAGATAAATCCCAGAATTATTGGATCAAATGAGACAGAGAATCTCTCTGACCTCTATCCTCAGCTCACCTCCTGCTGTCCATCATCCCACTGCCACCCTCTGCTCTCAGCCCTGCTCCTGCTGGCCCAGACATGGGGATTTTGCTGCCCTAAACTCATTCCATCCTCCCTTTCATGTCAGAGCAACCCAGAAAATGGCACAGTTTGGTCAGGATAGCCAACAGTTTTGGTCAGCATAACCAGGGTTTGGTCTCAATAACTTCTGCAAACCCTCTTGCTTTGCTCCAGCTTTGATGTGATTTTAGTCCTGACCAAGCTTGCATGGATTAAAACCCCCCCAAATACTCTTCCTCCCTCGGGTCTGCAGGCACAGCTCAGCTCTCAGTTGTGTCACTGCAATAGATCTTCTCCTGCTCCTTGTATTTAGGATTTTCCACATCTGGAATTTAGCTCTCAGATTCCCTGCCCTGGTCCCCAGATCCTGGGAATTGTGGATAACTCTGGTCCTGTGCTGATGGCCACCTCTGCCTCCAGCTGCTCTTTGCAGTGTTTTATTTCAGACATTTTTTATCTGTCTGCTTGCCAGGCTACTCTTTGCTAAGAACATCCTCTCATTTTGTTTAGGAGTTTTTCTTTTGGTCATCCTCTCCTTAATTCCTGGTTTTGTTCATTTCCCCAGCACTGATTTTCCAGTGGGTGCTTATTTGACAACCTTCCCTCCATATCAAAACACAGTTTCCTTACCCAGAGCTCTCAATATCAGTGTAAAGTGTATTTACATCACCAAAATTCTGTCTGTGGCACAGGCGGAGCCCCCAGTGACAAAATGTGTCCTGAAGGGAAGGAAATGAGGCTTTGCCAAATTTTGCATCCCAATTCCTCCTCCCCAGAGGAAACAAAAACATCTCAAAATTCCTCCCAGCTGTGTTGACTCCCCATTCCTGCTGGTGCCTTCTGTGGCCAGTCCTCTTTCTTTTTTAAGCCTTTGTAACTTTACATGAACAGAAATTGAAATAACTTAAAAATTGAAAGGTCTGCATGGAAGCGAGTCTGGAAATTTTCATCCTCCACAGCTGATAAAGTCCATTCTACCATTTGTAGTCCCTAATAAGACTGTGGTTCAAAATTTGCCTGAAAAATTATCTTTTTTTTTAATTTCTAAATGGTGTCTTTAAATTGAATTCCTTCTTCATATTCTGCATGCATTGCTATGTAAGGAAGTGCCATAATGTTCATGTCTCCCAGGGTGGTTTTTTCCAGCCCAGGCCTGCCCTGCCCTGTGCTCTGTGTGTGGATTGAGTTTTGTGAGAGCTCTTGGCTTATTAAAAACTCCTGTCTGGAGATGCCCACCAGGACAAGCAGCAGCTTGGCTGGGGCATCAACAAACCCTGGTTCAGAACTTCACACAGAGTTTTTAAAGGCTGGAACTGGGGTGGTATCAACAAATCTGAATTCATGGAATAAAATTCTACTCCATCAAAGCAGCCTGCATCCTGATTTACACATGCAGATAAACACACCAGGACAGGGTCCTGGGGAACACAGCAGCATTTGGTTGAAGTTGTGTGGGTTAAGGAGCTGGACCACAGCTTCTCTGTACAGAAGTGTGCTGGTTTGAAAGCAAAACCAGGGAAAGACTCCAAGGCAGAAATACAATTTAGTAAGAGGAAAAGAAAGGAAGTAAAATAAAGTAAAATAAAATAAATGCAATAGTACAAAAAAACCACTGACAGAGTCAGAACACAACCTGACCCCCTGTCAGTCAGGGTGGTGGCAGCAGTGCAGATGAAATGCTCTTGTCCAAGCAGTGATCCTGTAGAAAGCTCTGGCAGCTCTTGTCCTCTGGGAGTGCAGTGGGTCAGGGCTCCCTGTGCTGTCCCAAATCCCAGATTCTATCCAGGTGGGAATGCTTGGCTCCTCCCCCTGGGCGGAGCATCTCCCCCTGGGCTGATCTCATTCTCTGAGCCCTGCAGTGGGTCCTTGCTGGCCCATGAACCAGAGACAGCTCCCGCAGGGAGTTCCCCATGAGCCATGGGCATTGCTGGGCCATGGACAGGAGAGAAGGGAAACACTGCCCCAGCTGGTTCCAGCAGCTCCTGGGGATGGGGATGGAACACAGACTGTGGGCACAGCTGACACTGGAACCCAGGACAAGAAGAAAAAAGGATTTAAAAACCTTTGAGCAGTGATGTGGGTCAAGGAGCTGGACCATAGCTCCTCTTTACACAAGGAAAAAATTTAAATTTTTTTAAGGATTTTAAAACATTTAAGCATTACTAAAACAACACAATGAGAAGGAGAAGGCTGAAAGCTGCTTGCTCGCATTGCAACCCTGGGTGTTTAATTCCTGAAAGTATTGGTGTTAGCATCCCAACGATCAGACAGCAATTTGTGTTCAGGGCAAGGACGATTTTTGTTGCTTAGCTACCCTACTTTTTATTCTAAAAGGCAAACCCATGGCTTTGTTACATAAGCAGCAGTGTTCCATCCATCCTGAGAAAAACACCACCAAAACCTGCCTGCCTGAGAGGAGGGGCTCACCAAACAGATTTCCATGAGGAGCAGGGAGTTTTTTCCCATTTTTCCTTTGAGCACAGATTCGCTCCAGATGGTCTGGAAAGGCTCTGGATGCAAATGGTACGGCAAAATATGCGGCAAAAGAGGAGATTGTGGAGCCTCAGGAATTTCTCTGGTCTCTTCTGCAAATATGAAAGGGATTAAAATGCAAAGGCTGCGGTGGATCCCATCCCAAACACTCCCTGCACACCAGGAACAACTCGGTTTCATTTCCCTTGCTGCCTGTTAAGGAGAATGAGAGAACAAAACAGCAACAAAGCCCCAGCAGTGAGACAATACCATGAACAAATGAGCCTTCCCTGCTCTGTCTTTTCTGGTGACAAACAGCTCTGTGCTAATTAAATGGCTGCTTAATTACCAGCTCCCAGGTTCTGTACCCAAACAAGATTTAAATCTTGGGTTATACCTTTAAATGAAGGGAATTGAGACAACTTTAAACCAAGAGAGGAGCAAGGGGTGGTGCACAGAGTTGGAAGTGTGGTATTCTCCCTGCCAGGGGTCGGGATGGCTCTAGATGAATCAAAAGTTGGATTTTTGATGCTGTTGCAGAATATTCCTGCTGCAGAATATTTCTGTTCCCTTCCCCGCTCACTTTCAGCTTCAGCATCACCTCTGCAAACCCCCTGACTTTGAGAAGAGACAGAAAGTCAAACAGAACCAAGGAAAGTTGTTGTCCTTCTATGTCCAGCAGAGAAAGGAGTATCAGAAATCCTCAAAGGAAAATATTTTTTGGTTGGTTAAGGTAGAATCTTTGGATTTTGATACAAGAAAAGGATGGGGTTCTGCTGTGGCCACTGGAGATCTGTTACAGTCCAAACTTTGGAGACGTTGTATATCCAAATTCAAATCTACATCCAGCCTGAATAGTGGCAGAAAACTCAGGGGGTATCAGATATCAATAGAAACCATTTTTCTCCAGTCTGAGCAGTTAATTTCCTGCATAAGACACATTTTTCTCTATTTAGCTACAATAAAAATAAGCTAAAGTAACAGCAAAATGAGTTAAAACACCCTGACTAATTTTAGGAATGATAACAAGTGAAAGCTGCACAACACAAACACCATATTTCTCTAGTCTAGTCTAGTCTGGTCTATTCTTTTTAAAGTTTTCTTAATGACTCCTTGAGATCATTAATGGAATCTTCCAAATATCAGTGAAATGCCATGGCAGTCTTTAATCACTGAGAGTCAAAGACCAGCACATTTAGTGCAGCACTTAGCTGACATTAAATTTTGTTACAATTTTTTCAACTCTGCTGACTAAAAGTCAGTTTATTGTTAATTAGGCAAATCCCCTCCTTCCTAGATTAGGGGAGGGGGTATTTTTTTAGAGGTTTTTTGTCTTGAAAGGATCTGTGACATCAGCTAAAGTGCAAGTCTGGATGGAGGAGGGCTCAGAGCATCAGAAATAATTTAGGAGTTGCTAAGGAAAGGTTGTTAGTAAATCCTCATTTCAATATTGTCTTCCTTGTTACCTACGTAGGACAATTCTCAGACAATTTATATCAGATAGGATTAAATACATGATAAAATAGTTTTACCTGCCATTCTACAGAAAAGATCTCCCAAATCAGACACTGAATTACCCCAATTAAACCTGATTTTCCCAGGAATCCCCTCTCTATGTCAGCACTGGGTTTGCTTGTCTGGGCACCTCATTTGCCAGATTTACTTTTTAGCACTTTGCAACCTGCTCTGTGTCTGTTGAGGGGAATTTAATTGCATCTTTTACTTCATTGCATCGACTGTGGCATTATGAATGCAAATGGGATTTGTGCTGCTGACGTAAGACGCCAGCATCTCATCTCTGCCTGCAGAGAGAGGAGAGCAAACCCCAAAGCAGTTCAGCTCTTTGCTTTCTTAGCACACAAGCCCTCTACCAGTGACTTCTAATTTTACCCTGTTCTTGAAAGGTTAGCTGAAGCTCAGGGGTGCATTATTTGCTAACTAAATAAA
The DNA here is from genome assembly GCA_910950805.1 of Acrocephalus scirpaceus scirpaceus. Classification (NCBI taxonomy): domain Eukaryota; kingdom Metazoa; phylum Chordata; class Aves; order Passeriformes; family Sylviidae; genus Acrocephalus; species Acrocephalus scirpaceus. The sequence continues at coordinate 2,256,108 of OU383782.1, forward strand.
AGCTGTGTGCACTAAGAATTAATGCTGCACGGTATCAGTATTATCAAAGGCTTCCACACAGGAATCCCACTTTGGGCTCTGCTTTAGGAGTGATTTCTGGTTTGTTTCTAGGAAAGCAAACCAGATTTTCTCCCTGGCTGATCCTGCAAGCCTCTCATGTCTGCCTTCCCAGGATGAAACCCCAGAGCAGCACAATAAAGATAATGAAGATACCTGAGTTGTTACTCTTGACTCCGTGTGTGGGTCTGATGGGAAGCAAAGCCCCTCAAAAGGAGCAGCACACAAACTGTTCCTGCGTTCTCCTGAAGGCCAAGAATGGCTCTTTCATTCTCCCAGAGGCTGTTCAACTTCAGTAAATGCTGCTCTGAGCTGCAAGCCCACTGCTGCTGATTTCCCTTGGAGGGACATTCTGGGCCCACTGCTCATTGCCATTCCCTCTGTGCCTCAGCCAGGCTGGCTCTGCACTTTAAAAATCAGTTCCCATTTTTTATTTTGAACGTCTCTCACATTCATCAGTAAAAGATGACCTGGCAGAACATTGCTTTGAATGGAGGCAGAGAGACTGAGCCCTGCCAGGAGGCTGATGGATGACAGCCACCAGCAGCACTGAGCGTGTTGTCCAGGTGCCCTCCTGCTCAGGGAAAACACAAATATCTGCAGTTCAGACAGTGAAATAAAGAAAAAAAACTATTCAAAATGTTGGCACCTTGGTAGCTGGCAAGGTGAAATGAGAATAAGTGATGTCCAGAAGTAATTTATGGATTTGATTCCAATAATCAGGTGTGAAACTCCTTCTGTTGAGTGCTGCCACGTTCAGTTTTTCACAGAGGTTATCACCCCTTCACCCTGGGGGTCTGGCCCAGGTCAGATTATATTGCAACAGAAAGTCTCTGAAAAGAGCAAGGGTTTGCCAGCAAATCAGTGCTGGGAGAGGAAAAGAACTTTATCACTGCAGGAAACTCTAAACAATGATAAGGAGTAGACTTTGAGTAGGATAGAGAATAATCTTTAAACACTGCTGTCACTGCCTCAGAACTGAACTATAAAATCCATTTTATGCATGACTGCAATCAAGGTTTATTCTGCCCAACCTTTCTGTCATCAGATACATCCCTCATTGCTCTGCTCTGTTTGCAATAGCTCAGTCAGGCAGTAAAATCCATTGAAACCCTCTCTGCTGTGGGTATTAAACAGCCTGATCAAGCTCTGGCACACACAGGTGATTTTCTGTCTCGTGCCTTGTCCACACTCCCACCACTCACAGCACACTCTGAGCTGGGGGAGGAAATGTGGAAGTCTTGCACTTCATACCTGGAGTAGAAAATAATAAGGTTTGCAATAATCCTTTTACTGGGATTCTTTCTCAAAGTGGGAGATTAAAATAATAATAAAAATACAAGTGAATTGTAAGGAAATTTTCTCTAACAAGTTTCATTAGCTGTAGATTGATCCTACTGGTTGTCCAAGCACCTAAAATAAAATACAGGCTGGGTATTTCAGAGGGATTATCCTGAGTATCCCACTCCTTCTGTTTCTGGCAGTTCCTCCTGCATGTCACTGACAATCCTAGAGACAGATACATATTTGAGTAAGTACATTAATGCTGTTCCTTTATTCTCCCAGGTAATTTCAGTGTGTCTGTAAAACATAAATATTTCCTCATAATTCAGTAAAACCCCCAAATGCCCAATAAGCAAAAGATAAATAGTTTGATAGAAATGTTTCACATGATAACAATTAGAGAAAGGCTTGGTGATTCCAGGAGTTAAAACAGCTCAAGGTGGGTAACCTTAGAACATCTCCTGTGCAGCACAGGGCAAAGTTGGACTCGTGGAAAAACCTGAAAACAAGGCAGGAGCAAGAAATTACTTGCAGGAATACTTTGGAGAAGGGATTGAGCAGGGAACGAGCAGGGAACGAGCAGGGAATGAGCAGAGAACGAGTAGGGAATGAGCAGGGAATGAGCAGGGAACGAGCAGGGAATGAGCAGGGAACGAGCAGGGAATGAGCAGAGAATGAGTAGGGAACAAGCAGGGAATGAGCAGGGAACGAGCAGGGATCGAGCAGAGAACGAGTAGGGAACGAGCAGGGAATGAGCAGGGAACGAGCAGGGAATGAGTAGGGAATGAGCAGAGAATGAGCAGGGAATGAGCAGGGAATGAGCAAGGAATGAGGGAATGAGCAGACAATGAGCAGGGAATGAGCAGGGAACGAGCAGGGAACGAGCAGGGAATGAGCAGGGAATGAGTAGGGAATGAGCAGGGAATGAGTAGGGAACAAGCAGGGAATGAGCAGGGAATGCATAGGAAATGAGTAGGGAACGAGCAGGGAATGAGCAGGGAATGCATAGGAAATGAGCAGGGAATGAGCAGGGAATGAGCAGGGAATGAGTAGGGAATGAGCAGGGAATGAGGATCTTTTAGAAGGGATGGTTTGTGCTGAGTGGAGGGACTTCAGCTGGTCCTGGATTTCCACACTGGGCATGGCCCAAAGCTACACAACCAGCACCTGACTGGCAATCTGATGGTAACAGAGTCAGTGTTTCCCCTTAGAAATGGAAAGCCAAAGTCTAAGACACAACTGAATTTTCCAAGGTCGTTATTCAATGATCATGGAGCACCCCAGTCTTCCTTTCTCCAGGTTTCCTTTCCTCTCTACAAAATTGCCAACAATTGCATTTCCATTTTTCACTGATTGGGAAAATTTGGATAAAGCAATCCAGGACCACAAATGCCTTGGCTATGGAACTCTCCTAATGGTTCACCATAAAATAATTATAAATAAAGATTATTAAAATCAAATGCTACAGAAATAGTTTTTGAAACTGTTTCTAAACTTTCCCAGTTCGTTTTGGGAAATGCTTTTGCTGTGGCTCTCCTCCCCACCTGCCCTGGCACAAGGCCACTGCAGAGCAGCAGTGCTCAGAAAGAGGATTTACAGAAATAATAGGCATTTTCATTTCCTTTCATCATTTCAAAAGATGACTAAATGGATGTCAAGATGTTTGAAAGAGAGAGAAAATTTGATTTTTACTTCTGTTCTGCTGAATTTCTGCAGAGGTCAGAGTAAGAAATGCTGAATAATCCCAAAGAGGGGGAGCACTTTGCCTGGCTTGCCTGAGGATTCCAGACTCAGTTAAAATTCAAGTGCTTAGCAAGTGTTTGACAACATTGGCACATCCTTAATAAGCTCCCATGAATGAGTGAGATAAGCCCATATCTTTCATATCTTTCCTTCTCAATATTTACATACTACCCAATGGCTTGCCCGTGGCTGTTTGTATCCAAAAGCCTTAAATAATTGGCATTAATTAGATTTATCATAGCAGGAATATTCAATGATCTCTTAATAAAAGTTGGATTGTGCAATTCCATTTCTCAGTGTTTTTATTTCTTCAGTGAGATCAGTATCCATCACAAGCTTTCTTCTCCCTCTCCAAATTTTCCTGTTAGAAAGTGTGTGGTTTCTTTGTTTTTAATAATGATTTAAATTGTATAACTCAGGTTATCCTATCAGAACAAACCATGGCATTTTTTAGCCACAATAAAACCCACACAGAGCTGGTTACAAAAGCCCATGATGCAAATAAAAACATGTAGGAAAAAATCATAATAACTGACACACTTTTAAACAAACCCAGTCTGGAACAGATGCTGATTCTTTTTAAAAGACAAATTTACTCTTTCTTCTCAAAAAATGCCACTGTCACAGGGCAAGAGACAGCAAAACCCAGAGACAGATCCAGTTGTTATTAAAGAAAACATCATGGAACCAGCACTGCTGGGAATCTCCATGGGAATCTTGGAATTTGGTCTGGATCTTTGGCTACAAAGCAGAAATCGTTTTTAAATGTCCTGACTGGGCAGAGCTTTAATGATTTCACTCATGGCTCTGATTTAACTGCAGAATAAATGGTTGGAGAGGGAAAGACAAACTGTGTTCACTCAGGCCCCTTTAAACGAGCCCACATTATTCAATTCCTAAACAAGAAAAAATCATGGCAAGATCAGGGAGATAATATTTATCAGATTAAAGACCCATAATGAGAGCCAGCTCACAGGACCTGAGCTGTTCCATCTCTGGGATTTCCAGACCCAGAACATTCCTCCACCACCACCAACCAACCTGCTGTGTTAAAAAACCAATAAAAGCTCTGGGTTCAGGTGGGCACAGCCACAGTGAGGAGAAAATGGGGGAGAGGAACCCCAGGACAGGAGTGGGAAGGTGGACAGAGAGGTAAAAATACACAGAATTTATTTTTTTTTATTTCAGAGGAACCACTTCGATGAGCAGGGTTTTGTTCTGAGCAAAATTGGCATTCAAGCCAAATCAATATACTTCTGTATTAGCTTTGATTTTCTTCAGTGACAGGTTCTGAATCTTGCATAGCCACGTCTGTATCTACGTCTTTATTCATTTAGTTTAAAAAAAAAAAATCAAAAAAGTCTACTTTATATTCCTCTTAGACTTTCCTAATGGAAATGATGTAGTGGCCTTCAAAGAGATTGATAGAACCCATCTGAGGGCTTTCACTATTAACACAAATTAGAGAATGTAAAAGTGATTTTCGGAAGATAAATATTCACGAAGAGAAAAATCGATTCTGCTGTTTACCTTTTCCAATGGAAAAAGATTCAACACCAGTTATATGTAAAAGATTTAAAAAAAAAATAAAGCAATACAAGCAGAACACACAAACTGCTGATTCTGTTTTACACTTGGAAGCAAAAGGATTCCCTCCCTCCCCACCTCCCCATAAAAGCGAAGGCTCAGAAGGAGCCCGGCTCAAACCCTGTGTTCCAGGGATCTGTGCCTGTTCCAGGGGCTGCTGGAACAAAGCAAATGACACAGAATTGCTGGGTCAGGGTGGCTGCAGAGCCCAGGCACAGGCTGTTCCCACAGGCAGCAGCAGATGATCATCAGGAGCATGATGCTCCATCCCAAGTGTCCCCCAGGGCAGGACACGCTGCTCCCACCTCTCTGCTCACCTGTGCTCTACTCTCTTCTCCCCTGGGGGGAGAAAAATTGTTCCTTTGGAGCTGAACAAAGAACATCCTCCATAATTCACCTCTACGACCCCTTGAGGATTTTTTTTTAAGCTTTGTGTTTCTTAAAAGCAGCCAGCACACATGGAAAAGTGGCAGAGACTACACCTCCAATTTTTATTTCAAGCTGGCATCAAAGGAAACTTTTTATTCGAGTTATCTGTTGGAAGGAGCAAACTGCACCTACCTAACAGTATTAGTGGGAGATAGCCAAGTTTGTAGTTACACTTTTAAATTAGCCATTGATAGAAAAAAAAAAGGAGCGAGCCCTGTGCCTTCATGGGGAGCTGGAATCAAATTCTATAATTGCTGGAATTCTGCTAAATTAGATCTTGAGATTTTAGTATATAGTAGTATATGTGAGGCAATATGGAGGATTTAAGGCATTGTCTAAGTTCTTCTTCTTCACCTTCTTCTTCCTTTTTCTTCACATTCTTCTTCCTTCTTCTTCACCTTCTTCTTCCCTCTTCTTCATGGGTTTTGGTAATTTTCTGTAATTCAGTGGAAAAGGTCTGCACTGAGGGCCTTGGGTGGTCATTATTGGGTCAAAAGTATAAATAATAGAAGTGTGTCCTTGTTATTGGGTGATTAGCACTTAAATAACCTTGGATAGAGTGAGAGGCATCCATTTTACCTCATTTCTCTGACTTGCTACTTAGAGCTCACGGCTCGTGAGTCTGTAAATAGATAAGAAATAATAAACATAATAAACATAATAAATGCTGCATCTTGTAATTAAAAGCATTTCCCACTGCACCCACTCATTACTTTATGCTTCCTGCCTCTTTTCCAAAGGTGTCCCTTTGCCATGAAGACAGCCCTGCTGGGGTCACTGTGTTTTCATCTGGAAGCTTTTCTTGACACAGATGAACACTTCCCTCTTTCCTTTTCTTTTTCTTTTTTTCTTTTTCTTTTTCTTTTTCTTTTTCTTTTTCTTTTTCTTTTTCTTTTTCTTTCTTTTTCTTTCCCTTTTTCTTTCCCTTTCTCTTTTTCTTTCTTTTTCTTTTTCTTTTTCTTTTTCTTTTTCTTTTTCTTTTTCTTTTTCTATTTCTTTTTCTTTTTCTTTTTCTTTTTCTTTTTCTTTTTCTTTTTCTTTCTCTTTCTCTTTCTCTTTTTCTTTCTTTTTCTTTTTCTTTTTCTTTTTCTTTCTTTTTCTCTCTTTCTCTTTCTCATTTTCTTTTTCTTCTTCTTTTTCTTTCTTTTTCTTTTTCTTTTTCTTTCCCTTTTTCTTCCTCTTTTTCTTTCTCTTTCTCTTTTTCTTTCTTTTTCTTTTTCTTTTTCTTTTTCTTTTTCTTTTTCTTTTTCTTTTTCTTTTTCTTTTTCTTTTTTTTTCTTTTTCTTTTTCTTTTTCTTTTTCTTTTTCTTTTTCTTTTTCTTTTTCTTTTTCTTTTTCTTTTTCTTCCTCTTTCTCTTCCTCTTTTTCTTTTTTCTTCTTCTCTTTCTCTTTCTCTTTCTCTTTCTCTTTCTCTTTCTCTTTCTCTTTCTCTTTCTTCCTCTTCCTTTTCCTCTTTCTTTCTCTTCTTTTTTTTCTTCTTCTTTTTTTTTCTTCTTCTTTTCCTTTTTTTTACTAGCTTTAAGACTGGAGCCCAGCCCTCCTGAAAAAGCTGGGAACCCCCCAGATGAACTCCTCCATCCCTGGGGCTCCGGTGGCACTCACTGTTTCTGGAATATTTTCCAGCAGTCACTCTGTGACTCACGTGGTGTTGGTTGCTGCCTTCCCACACTGGGTGCCACTCGGAGAGACAGAGATCTGCAGGAACAAAGCCTGCTGAAAACAACATTTAGGGACCTTCCACTTGCAGAGACTGTGAATGACGAACACCAGCTGGATGTGAATCAGGATTCTGCTGCTGCACCTGCTGGATCAGTCCAGGCTGGGCATGACCAGCTCCAGAGCAGCCCTGAGAGAAGGGTTTGGGGTTCTGTGGGTGAGAGCTGGACCTGTCCCAACCCAGAAATGCCCATCCCCTGCATGGCAGCAGGAGAGGGATTGGGATTGGGATTGGGATTGGGATTGGGATTGGGATTGGGATTGTGACCCCTCAAGTGAGACCCCACCTGCAGAGCTGCCCCAAACCAGCTCAGGGAGGAGCTGGAGCTTTTGCAGAGAGCCCAGAGGAGGCTCCAGGGTGATCCCAGGGCTGGAGCAGCTCTGCTGGGAGGAAAGGCTGGCACAGCTGGGAATGTTCAGCCTGGACAGGAGAAACTTTGGGGTGACCTCAGGGCGGCCTTGCAGGGCCTGAGGGGCTGCAGGAAAGATGGAGAGGGACTCTTATGTGATGGGACAAGGGGGAACGGCTTCAAACTGATGGAGAGTGGGTTCAGACTGGGAATTAGGAAGGAATTCCTGCCTGGGAGGGCGGGCAGGCCCTGGCACAGGTGCCCAGAGCAGCTGTGGCTGCCCCTGGATCCCTGGCAGTGCCCCAGGCCAGGTTGGACATTGGGGGTTGGAGCAGCCTGGGACAGTGGAAGGTGTCCCTGCCCATGGCAGGGTGGCACTGGATCAGTTTTTGGGACCCTCCAAACCCAAACCATCCCGTGATTCCATAATACGGAAAAAATAATATTAAAAAAACCCCAAAACCAACAAAAAACCCCATGCTAAGTTAGAGGTTATTGATATGAATCTGCCTTTTAGTAAAAATAAACCCCACATGTGAAATTGATGTAAGTGTGCACGACCACCACACTCAGAGGAGAGAGGGGATTTTGGGGCTGGACTGTGCAGATTTCCAGCTGCTGGAGGTGTCTGCTGCACAGAACAGCAGCAGCATCCCCTCCTGTGTGAGGTACCAGTGGGAGAGTTCTTCCTTGCCTTTCACATCTACAATTTATTGAACTTGCTCACAATTCCCTGGTTGGAGCAGGTGTTTCTACTGCGCAGTATCCGATGCATCCAGAGGAAAATAAAATTGGGGAATTTCCATGCAGGAAATTGAACACAGTGGTAGGATTTTTCCATATTGGTCAGCAGTGTTTTTATAATTGTAATTGATCAGAAGTAGAAGTCAGCACTTTGGAAAACCTGCCCTCCTTGCAGGGCTGTGACTGAGGCAAATCCTGCTTTGATGTGGGAAATGTGGCCCTCATCCCTCAGGTTTAGAGGGAAAATGGAGAGGTTAAAAATAGAAATAATGTCCTCCCTTTTGTGGCTCCTGTTTTTCCTCTTTACGTGGGAATTTGTGTCACCACAACCTCAGGGGTTTGGGTCTGGTCTCCAGACAGCCACTAAGCACAAATATTTTCATTTTCACATTTCCAGCAGCAGTCAATCAGTGTCACCAGTGTCACCCCAACAAACCCCATTCCTTGGGGATGCGTGGCTCAGAAATTTCATTCTCTTGGAGAAAATTCAGAAAATCTCCCACAGCCAGTGGCCCTTCCACTGCTCCTGTGTGCAAATCCCATCCATAGCCAGGGACAAACTCAGTTATGTAACAAAACCTGCTCTGGCTGTAAATTGAGAAGCAGCGAGCAGCCACGAAAAACGAAATAAATGCAACTCTGAAAAATCACCTCCTCATCTGCAACACAGACATACCCAGAGAATTTAATGTTTCTGTTTACCCAGCCAGACCCAAAGCACTTTCTGCTGCTTTCAGTCCAGTCAGCCTCTGTAACATTTTCAGACCTTGTTTTGAAAGCTGCATTTATTAATTGGCTTCTCTTAAAAAGCTGCAATGACAGCTCTCCTATTGCCACAATTTAGCTCGTTCTGTGCATCCCAAATTTGCTAAAAATGATCTAAGCCGTGTTATTAGGCATAATAGAGAGTGGGAGAAAACCAAACAAATAAACAAACAAACACTGAAACCAGACAAGGACGCGAGCTTTGGGAGAGCAGAAAATTCTCTGCAAAAAAAACGTAAGTTAGAGAAAAAAGGGAAGATGCAGCCATCAGAGAAAGGCTAAGTGAAGTCTGGGGAGCTCTTAGAAGAAATCAGTCAGTGTATCAGCTAAAATTACGTAAGTGAGCTGTAATGGGAGATGTCAAACCTCTGACATCTCACCAAAGGCTCTTCAGGAAAATAAATCCCCTCAGAACAAAAAAAAAAGTCTGCATGGACTAAGCTTTTAATAAACAAAATGGGTTGGGAACAAGTGGAGAGTTTTCACAAAGAGGAGATATTAATATTGAGGTCCCCAAGCCCAATTTTTGGGATTGGTGCTGTTAAACATTTGCAGGAATGTTCTGCAAGAAAGGGTGAAAAGCACTGAGTTTTGAAAGGGTGAAATCCAGAGTTTTCCAGTTTACCAAAATCTAAAGCAGGCTTCATGGATCTCATTGAGCGATGAGAAAATTAAATGTACAACACCAAGAATTGCAAAGCAATGCATGGTCAGGAAAAACTACTTTTCTTACTCAATTAAAGCTTTAAAATTAGCTGTTAGCTCCCAGAAAATATAGGAAATATATTCTGATGGCTCTCTAAGAATGCAGGATTAACAAGAAAAGACACTGCAAATGTGAGAAAGTAATAGGAGAAGGATTAAGAAGAAATTGCAAGATTAGAAGGTGTTCTGCTCCTTAATAACACTCTTAATACCTGGGGGAACTGATTTCTGTCCCACTTCAAAAAAACCCCCACAGATGGACTGGGAATGATAAACAGAAGGGGAAAAAACCCAGTGAGGAGTGCAGGGAAGTTCTGTTGTGGGAAGGGCTGAGAAAACTGGGATTCCTCAAGCAGGAACAGCAAAGGTGGGAGATGGGAAACTCGAGGAAGTCCTGCAATGGAAGTGGGAAGCAGCAACATCCAAAACCAAATGAAATACTTGCTGTGGGGGACAGAGTGTGTAGGGATAGGGTGAAAAGCTGGCCTGTCACTTCTTCTAAGAGCAGCTCACAATTAAATTCCCTTATGAAGCTGGTTTGAGAATGAAAATTTCCTCTAACACAACAATCTGTGCTGAGAGTGAGAAATAAATGCACCTGTAATAACAAGGGATTTGTCTCGTGAGAATCAGTAAAGAAAATAAGTAAACAACCCAAGAATAGATAGATTTGATGGACAACTAAAATACCTTTTACTAACCAATAGAATAATTAACAAGAAAGCCATTAAACAATTAGAAGTTGCCCTCGAGGTTTGTAAAAACTGTGTAAGAGACAGCATGGGGCCATAATAAAGAGACTTCTGAACTTTTACTGCATCCCTCTGTGTGTTGTGGCTGCCTCAACAATGACAAAAAGGCATTTGTTTTTAATGAAATGGCTTCATTGCAGGTCTGGCAGTTGGTGGCTGTGAAAGGCAGCGGCTCATGTGGCACAGAGGAGGGGACAGAGCCACCTGACCCCAGGTGACAGCTGCAGACAAAGCGGCCAAAACCTGAGAGGGAGCAGAGCCAGGGCAGCATTCACAGCTTGGAGCTCGGGCATTTCCCCCTGGCCATGAAGGAAAAGGTGTTCAGCATCCCTGCAGCAGTGCCCAGGATGTCCTGGAGTGGCTACCTGGAGCACAGAGGCTAGGCAAGGTTCAGAAAGTGTGGCCTTTAGTTTGGGAAGGACATTGAGTGCTGTGTCCAGCTCTGTCCCTCAGTTCAGGATGGACACTGAGTGCTGTGTCCAGCTCTGTCCCTCAGTTTAGGATGGACACTCAGTGCTGTGTCCAGCTCTGTCCAGTTTAGGATGGACACTCAGTGCTGTGTCCAGCTCTGTCCCTCAGTTCAGGATGGACACTCAGTGCTGTGTCCAGTTGTGTCCCCTCAGTTTAGGATGGACACTGAGTGCTGTGTCCAGCTCTGTCCCTCAGTTCAGGGTGGACACTCAGTGCTGTGTCCAGCTCTGTCCCTCAGTTTAGGATGGACACTCAGTGCTGTGTCCAGCTCTGTCCCTCAGTTCAGGGTGGACGTTGAGATGCTCGAGCGCGTCCAGAGGAGGCAGCGAGGCTGGAGAGGGGCTGGGAACACAAACCCTGTGAGGAACGGCTGAGGGAGCTGGGCTTGTTCAGCCTGGAGAAAAGGAGACTCAGGGGTGCCCTCATCACTCCCCACAGCTCCCTGAAAGGTGCCTGTGCTCAGCTGGGCTTGGGCTCTTTCTCCAGGCAGCACTGACAGAACCAGAGGACACAGCCTCAGGATGCACCAAGGGAAATCCAGGCTGGATATCAGGGAAAAGTTTTTCACAGAAAGGGTGATAAAGGACTGGAATGGTCTGCCCAGGGAGGTGGTGGGGTCACCATCCCTGGATGTTTAAACAAAGCCTGGATGTGGCACTGGGTGCTGTGGGTTAGTTGAGGTGTTGGGGCTGGGTTGGACTTGATGGTCTTGAAGGTCTCTTCCAACCTGGTGATTCTGTGAATCTGTAAATTTATTAAAGGCCTTCAACAGGCACAGCTTGGGCAGTCAGGGGCTGCCCCCAGCATGGACAATGGCCACGAGTTTTTCAGACAATTCTCAGTTTGGTCCATTCACATCTCAGGGGTTAATGCTCCAATTACAGCTTCAGGTAATGAAGTCATTTACCCCCAGTTTGCTCCTCCCCGTTCACTTTTATTTATGATTTTTGGGGTGTGAGGCAGTGATGTGTCCTTGAGTTCCAGGCCTGGAGAGAAATTTTTTTGTCTGAATAAAATGGGAGAACAGCAGCTATGGACTTCTAGAGTTGCACACTAAAGCAGCAAGGGATCTGAAATATAGAAAAGCTAAAATCCTAAGGCATCACCCAGAGGGATGGAGCTCTGTCCTGGGCCAGCTGCTCACACCCATGGCTGTGATGAATAATCACCACATTATTTTAGAATAAATCATCCAGGAGCAGGGACAGCCCTGCTTGGAGTGGGAACTTAATCCAGGTGATCTCCAGAGATCCCTTCCAGCCTCTGCTGCTCCTCTGCAAAAATTCTGCTCCTCCTGGCTTTTGCTTGATGGCCATACTGGCAATGATCTTGCTGATGTTATTTGACTCACAGGAATGTTGTCACAGTCTCTTCCAGCTGTGAAAAATGCCTCAAATTGAGTTTGGTTTGAAATCCCTTGTGCCTTTCCCTGCTGAAAATTCCCATTTTCACCAGGCTGGATTTCCTGGAGCTGCTCGTGGTTCTGGCACCTTGTTTAGCCCTGCTCTTGGCCTCTGAATATCCTGATGGATCTGGACAAGATGAAGCTCCTACAAATAGAAGCAACACCCAGAGGACAGACTCTGGGCATTGTCTCATTAATTACAATTACCAGGCAGCAAAAGCGTTGTAGCAGGAACACTCAGGAGTCCTTTCCACTCTGATTCTGTGAGGGAATGATAAACTGGAGAGGTAAGTAAAGAAAATTCCTTTGAGAATATTAAGCTATTTTTTTTTCCACATAAAAACCTGGAACAATACTGAAACATGGATTTTGCTCTGTGCAGAATGACCAGCCACACACCAAATTAGCCCTTGAGAGAAAGATTCTGGTTTTTGCTCCTCCAGAACACCACCATTACTAGAGAACATAAGAAATCTTTCATTGTTTACCCTCTCCCAGGATAAGAAATAAACTGTGATATTTTTATGGCAAGATTCTCTCATTAAAAGATTCCTGCCTCCACCAGTTATGAAATAGATTCTGTTCTCTCAGGTCCTGTGAAGAGCAAGTGGGAGAAGGCTCTAACTCACAATCCAGCATAAATCTCATCATTCCTCCTTCTGGAAAACAGTCAGAAAAGTGGGTTGTTTCTCCTTTAATTAGAATGTAAAGGGCAGAATTGAGAAACGGTGGCACATTTATCACTCCATATGCCAGTGCAAAAGAATGCCAAAGAGATTTGAGCATTTTAAAAGCTAAGTGTGTCATAGAAGTGTTTAGGCTGAGCTAAACAAATATTTTCATCCCGTTTTAAATCAAAACACCTATGATCATAGAAAAGTGGTTTTCTCCATCTCTTTCCACCATCACCTACTCCAACTACTATGCTTTAAAGTAACTTTAGCCTGATTTTTTTCTGCCTATAAAAAGGCAGTTGTGCCTTAAAAATATTCCCTTGATGTTTTCTCCTTTTTTTTTTTTTTTCTGTAATTAATGGCCTGCATGACTCAACGTTTTCCACTGTTTTTATCATTCTGTCCAGGCAGACTTTTTTTTTTATGCTCTCAATATTTTCAAGCAACTGGTCTATTAGAGCAGGGTTAAAATCCTCTTGAAAACCACTTCTAATATTTCAAAGAAGTGGCTATTTAGCCATAGGTGATACAACTTCTTTTAGCATAGGAAGGGGAAATTTAATAGTCTCTGTTTACTGAACAGCTCTGACTCATCTTGTCCAAGCTGTCAGTGCTCTCAGCGAGGTGGAGGGAGGGAGAAGAAAAACAAAAATAAAACAGAGTGTGCAAGAGAGCAAGAGAAAACGAATGTGATCATGTCATTAGAGGCTGCATTCTAAAATATGCACAACGGGGAGCTGAATGAAGATGTTAAATCCCCTGTGCTAAGTGTTAAATTTGTCTGGTTCAGAGAGCAAGCCCATGTGCTGACATTCTAACTGGGACTTTCTGAGGGAAGAGTGCAAAGGAAAACAGCAGCGCTTCCATAGGGAGCAAAATGCTCCTCCTGCACCTTCTGCAGGCCTGTCTCCACACAGCACATTTTCAGAAATGTGGCACTCAAACATCCCAGCTACCTGTCTCACATTCGCTTTTGTTTGGCTGGAAATTTCCATAGAATTTATTGATGTCTGGCAGATAAAAATGTGTGTGCTCGATTCTCCTCCCCCAAACACCTTTAAACCCAAATCCATGATTTCCTCTCTGCCCACATCCTTCAGAGAAGCCAGAACATCTGCACATGATCTGGGCTAAGAAGGAATTGTGTTGCTCCCTTCCAGAAGTGTGGCTGCTCCCCTGAAAAACCACACAGGGATTTGTCTCCCAAGGTTTAACTGACACGAGGAATTCTGTAAAATTCCTGCAAACTCCCCGGCCCTGCTCGCTGTGCTGGCTCAGGCTCCAGAAGGAGTTTTTCACTGTCAATCACAGGGCTTGTCAGATGGAAGTGAGAATATCATTTCTGTCCCATCTCCTGCAGTTCACTGCTAAAGGCTGCCATTTAGCTCTCCTCTCAGTGCTGGGGATGATGGATGGATGGAAGGATGGGGAGAAGATTATTTGGATCACAGAACAGATGAGTGCTGGATATACACTTGGAGGAAAAACTTGTGTTTTTCATTTCAGAGCAATCATTAACCTATGGAGCCAGGTGAGCAGCCCAGATTCCAAGCAAAAATCTTCCCGATTTCCAAAGCACTAACTCATTAAATAGGGTTGCAATTTAAAAATCCCATCTGATGTTTTTACAGCAGGATGCTAACTTAGAGCCACAAACAAATTCTGGCTGAATTAATATTAGCAGCTCAGTTAAATTATGCTCTAATCATTCACTGCTGTGATAGGAATTTCTGGAAAAGGCCATTCAGGCTGTATTTATCAAAAACACTCTACAGGAACACTTTTCACTCTTACAGATTTAAGAAATGCTGTCATTTAACACCACACTGTTATTCCTATTCCTGAAGGAGCAGAGCCTGTATTTCTGAGCCCAGTTTAATCTTCTGCCTTGATATCATTGTGTCATGGCTAAATGGTGAACTCTGCCTGCACCCAGACTGGTGCAAGCTCTGAATTTGCAGGTTTTATAGCGCCAAGACCAAAGGGTTCTATAAAAATAAATTCTCCAAAAGTGGGTCTTGTCTTCTGCCAGCCCAGGGGAATGACTTTGGGCTTTCTGTGGGAAACACCAGTGCCAGTTAGCTCAAAGAACAGATTTTATTTCAAGCCTCTGCTGACATTTTGGCTGGGCAGCAATGTCCTTGTAAGACACCTAGGCCCTCCAGGGGACAATCAGCCTGTTTTGAAGGGAGCCCCTCTCAAAATGCAGATTTGTTCTCATCGTTCTAGTTGGGGAAAAAAAAAATCACTTTGTGGGTTAAGGTGTTGGCAGAACTGCCAAGCAATTAATTCTGAAGTGGTTTTCTTTGCTCTCCACCTGCAGTGCCCATAATTTTGTGAAAAGGAGTGTATCAGCTCTGACTCCCCATCGTGTAGAACCTTCCCAGTGGCTGCCCAAGGGCCTGGCAGTGCACATACAAGAATATTCTTATCTCTCACTTCTAGAAAATAGAAACACCAGGAGTAACTGGCAGAAGAACTGAGTCCAAAAGAACCAGGGTCCTGCTTGTTTGGAGCCATTGTTTGACACTTCTCTCAGCTTTCATTATCATAATTAATTGTTATTAATTCTGCTGTTCACTCTCCCACTGCCTGAGGTGAGAGACAGCCCCAGAGAGGATCCCAAACCCTGCAAGGACGTGGAAATTTCAGTGAAGGGACTGAGGGAACACTGCCTTAGCCTTGCACCCACCTCTGCCTGAACCATCCTTGCCTTCCTGTGCTGACAAAAGCTCCATTTCCTCTCCAAGGGTCTGTAAATGTTCCCCCAAACACTCCTATTAGAGCTGAGCAATAAATAACTACATCAGTGATCAATGGATGTAGGAAGATCATTTTTATCTGCCTGACGTTGCTCTGTTACATCACCTCAGTGAGTGGAAACATAATGAAATTGCCAAACTGATTTGTTACAAATCCAGCTTTATTAACTGCACTGACTCCTTCACTCCTTCCCCTTCTGCACAGATCCTCTCCTCCCCGGAGTGATTTAGTTGTAGGAACAGAAAATAAGCACTGTAGGACTGCTGGGAATTGTACCTGATGTTCAGCTATCAAATCCCAAGCAGAAGCTTTCCAGATATTTTTATAAGCACGTATTATGAATTATTTCCACATCCCACGCCAGAATGAAGCAGTCGGTTCTGAAAGAGCCCTGCAAAGGAGACTCATTCTGAAATTAAAGACCCAAAATCTCGTTAGACCCACTTAGATTTTCAGAGAGCACCATAAAGACGTAAAGTTCTGTGTTTCCCTCCTCCTTTTGATGAGTCACTGCTTGTGACACGGAGACACTGTGCAGACCTGGTGTCTTCATGAAGATTAAGCAGCCTTACGAAATGCAATTAGAATAAACATGTACCTGCCAATTTGTAATTGCATTCAGAACAAACCTCACGTTAACAGCAGGACCAGGAGCCAGCAACAGAGGAGCACAGTCTGAATGGGTCCAGCCTGTTTCCCTGGAGCTGCAGGCAGAGATTCACAGCCAGCCTTCCCTTCTGATTTCAGCAGTAATCAATTTATGCCCCGAAGCACAAAATGGGAGGCATTAGGGCTGGCTCTAAAAATACAGGGATATCTCATGAGGCTGCTGCATCAGAGGCATCTCAGTGGCTCCAGGGGAGGGGTTTCTGGATAATTCACTGAGGGAGAGGGGCTGGGACAGAAAGAGTTCTGGGAAGAGCCAAAGGATCTCCTGTTTGCTGTCCATGAGGTGGGGAAAGGGATGTGTGAGTGGAAGAGCTGAGGTTTGGGTGCCACCCTACAGAATGCACTGCTCAGGTGATGCCACCCACACCTCCACCCAGAGATTTCTCATAAACTGATCTTAAAAATTTAAATCAAGATTTATTTTTGCTGTTTGCTACCTCTTGTGCCTCAGTCACCCAACTCACCCAATTTTCCTCTGAAGGCATAGCTAAAAAGCTAAAAAGCATGACTATTTTAAGACAAAATGAGGCACCACTACTTCTACTGCCACTTCTACTTTCTGATGGGATGATGGCTGTCACTTTTGGAAAAAACAAAGCAGGAAAGTGCTGCAAATGCTCCCAGGCTTGCCCCTAGCACGGATTTGACATCCAAGCAAAAGACAATACTTCAGTTCTCTGAATCAATACGAAGAAACCACCAAAACCCAGGTTTGGCTGATTTTTTTTTAACCATACAGAAATAATGACTGCTAATTGCACAGTGCTCTGTGTGTTTATTTACAGGATTTCCTCAGGAGCTCTGAACTTCACCTTGATTAAACAGTGAAATGGCAAAGTTTCAGTTCTTTCAGGCAAGGAGAAAAATATCCAGTGTCTCCACATGGGCACGTTCCCTGGTGCTGCAAATGATGTGTACAGAAATGAGGAAGCTGTGAAATGAGGAACCTGTGCTGGGGAGGGCAAAAGGGGAGCAGGGGCAGGCAAACAGCTCCCTCGGGAAGAGCAGGAACCCTGAGCAGCCCCATGGAGAAGGAAATTCAGAGCTCCCACTCCTGCAGCTCATGGCAGATGCTGCATGCAAGGCCTGAAAGGAGAAGAGCACAGCCACAGTCACTTGGAAATGCAGAGAGGAAACATCTCACCCTGTTTGATGGGTATTGACCATCACACCCACTGCTCAGGGAAAGTTTTAATTAGATGTGGCAGGGAGTTTGACAGAAGAAACTCATTAGTCTGTTGGCTGTGACAATTGGCTACAGTGTGAAAAGCATTAGAGTCCTTGTTCTGTCCTTCTCCCAGGTAATTCCCTGGCCAGCAGCTCTTCCTTAATGCACATATTTAATCTTCTGTAAATATTCACCATTCAGAAAAAGGTTTTCCAAGCACAGGCACTTAAAATCTTGGCAATATAAAGAGTTACACACAGTTATACAGCTCCAAAAAGGACAATGGGGAAAATTCGACAAAATGTCAGCCATGAAGGCGCTCAGTGTAATGGGAGATCAGTTTCTGGAGAGAGGAAATATGTTAATATTTCAGGTTATTTATTCATCTTACTGTTTATCTTTATTTATACATACTCTTGTCTTTATTTTCTATATTTATTTATTTATCTTTATTCATTCTTCATTTATTTATTCTTCTTACTGTTCTCAGACATGTTTTTGAAAATCTTGGGATCATCCCAATGAAGAACAGGGATTTGTATCTTCCTAAGATTTGGTGGAATGACAGAATGTTTCTGTGACCAGCTTTTAATATATTGTCCATTTGTGGTTCTGCACTTGCAGGAGTCTTTTGTTGGCTCACCAACAATCACATGTGGTTATCAAAATATTACAAGTGCTAAAGGCTGCAGACGGTGTTAAATAAAAATGAAAGGTACTCCTGAACTTAGCTAAACAAAACTCATCATATTATATGAACTCATTCTCTTCAACTGCAATGCCTCAAAACCTTTGGATGGAATCCAAATCCTTTCCCACACAGAAATTTCAGCCGTGTTGGATGCACTTAGAGCTGACAGAGTTATCAAACTCCTTTTCACTCAGAAAAAGCAAAGGCAAACAGATTTCATTGTGCTCTTTGTCTTGCAGGGGTTTGTGTCTATTCCTGTGCTCCCCTTAGAAACTCCAGTATTTACCCAGAGCTTGCAAATGTGCACAAATGAACTTGCTGTTTAACAGGACAGGGCAGGGTGCTCCTCTCCAAACACAATTTTACATCCATAACCATCAGTTCAAGTGTCTCTGACTGTGTTCCACATTTACCAGGTACAGCTTCACGTCCTTATTCCTTGGGTTTTCTGGAGGGCCCAGAGCTCTGATTGAATTCCTGCAGCACTGGCTTTGGTTTCCCACAGTTTAGCAGTTGAAATCACCTGCAGACCAAAAGGGGTTTTTTAACTCTTGCCTACAGGTCTGACATACAGGTGTGCAACCTGGTTTATCCCAACTTGCAGACCTGTACAGGAATGCACAGAATAAAATTCCTACAGAAAATAGAAGTTCAAGTGACTTGAAACATTTTAAAAGAACGTTCTTTTTTCCTTTTTGCCTTACCATCCTCTCCTGTCACAGAATACTTGGAAAAATAATGAAAGCATTGCAAGATGGAAACTACATTTACTTGGGCATGGGAGATATTTTTAATGCTTGACATATCTACTGCCTGACATATCAAATGAGACAAATTATATACACAGCGAGCATCAGCAGACAAAAAGCACAAGTGACAAACACAGAAAAAGAGGATGGAAAAAGCGCTGGGGTTTCAAGGATGTGGTTGTGGGAGACAAAACACCTCAATGAATTTATCAAGTCAACAACTCCATTCTAAGAAGTTTTTAAGTGTCAGTCCCTTTGTTGAAGCCTATACAAGGCAAGGAGTGTTTGGTGAAACCTTTCAGTGCCATATAAAAATAAAACTTACAGCAAGTTCTCTGTACAAGCAGAGGGAAGAGAACTCAGGCTCTAATGAAAGCACTTTTTATTGCAAGGCAGTTTTGGAGTAATGACTCCTCTAAATGGAGCAGTTGGTCCCACTGCCCCTCAAATGTGGGACTAAAAATGCCCTGAGTCATGGACATGGCTCAGCATCCACTGATTATCCAAATAATCCAAATTAAATCCAAATTGAAGTCATCCAAGTCAACCTTGGCCAAGTTGGAGTTATCCGAAAGTCATCCAAGTTGAAGCTGTGATTGTCCCGGACATCATCATTATCTGAGCTGTGTCGTCATCGTCATCATCATCATCATCATCAATCATCACCATTCCAAGATAAGGTAATCCTTATCTGAGCTGCTCTTATCCATGAGCCTCTGAGTCACCACTGCTCGTGTCCAACTCATCATTTTTGTCCTGGTCATCCAAGTGATTTTTGTTCTCTCAGCCATCCACGTCATCGTCATCGTGGGCGCCCAAGCCATTTTCTAATTTACTGTAACTCTTGTCCTGTTTCAAGGAATTTATATGCTAGTAATTTAAATTAATATTAGAGATTAATTATATTTAGTAAATTCAAAACTTCCTAACTCAAGTTATTTTCTAACTTGAGCCCTGTAATGGATATGTGTTTCTAGAAAAAAAAAAAAGGGTTGGGTTCTAAAATTTGGGGTTTCTGTTCAGGCTTTTCTTTCCTGGAAAGTACCAGTGGGGACAGAAAATGTTTTATATCTATATAAGCTGCACATAATTCCAGGATGAATAACCAGAAAGTGCTCTCCAAGTATTTTTAAAAGTAAATTATTGAGTCTAATTTATTAATAATATAATAAGATCAAAGGACAAATAAAAGAATGAAAAATTAATTTTTATTAGAAAATCTGACTTCACTGTCACATTCTCAGGAGAAAAAAAGACAGGCAAACAAAACTTCTGGATTAAACAACAAGAGACAAATTTTCCTTCTAACTTGAATACGCAATGTTAAAGTTGCACTGCATTTTCTTAACATTTTCTTAAATGTTAATATGCAAGTTTAAACTAATTGTTTTAAAATATGCAACATTAATTCTATTCTCAAAGAACTGAATTAGCTCAGTCACAAATTTCATGAAAATGCAGATCACTGTCCAGTTAGGGAAAGGTAATGGAAGTAAAAAGGAGACAGAAGAAAAAACTTCACTGTAACAATTTTCTACTTATAAATTTCATCCTTATAGATTTCAAACTTCCACTCTCCAAAGTTCTTCACCCTCGCCACTCATAAATAATAAGAAAACTCAGAATAAAGTCTATTTTAACATTAACATGTGTTATTCAGCTACTGTGGGCAGTCATAAATTATAGTCCTTATAAATGCTGTACACAAGCAAATAATTTAACTCTGAGGACCACAGTAAAAGCAATCAAGTACACATTTTTCTGTGTAATTTCTAAAGAGCTGTGCAAGAACTCAGAAAAAAAATGCCAGTGGATTTTTATTGAGTTTTGCAGATTTATAAATTTCTTTCTATAAATTAATAAGAAATTATCTATACATTTATTAGCAAACATCGGAGTCGTTATAAGATCAAGACTGTTACAGACATGAAAGAAATTCTGGATAAATTCAGATTTCTCTTCTGGGTTAGGCAAGAAGCCCTGGTTGCTGACTGAAAGGGGAACAATTTGTTGTTCTCCCCCACCTGCACACGTTCAGGGATTGCTTGCCTGAGGGCTGTCTGCTGTTTGCTGCTGCTGGAGCAGTCACAGCCCAGTTCAGAGCAGAGTTTGCAGGTCCTGGCTCAGCCCAAACCTGCAGACAACCCCAGCAACTGAGCAGGATCCTTGCAACAAATGAGGATGAAGAAATCACAAGATTTTTTCCCTCAATAAGCAGTCCAGAGCATCTCCATCACTAAATTATAGCCTTCTTTAGTATTAAACCTCAGCTTTTCCCCCCCTGAAATTTGGATTCTGTTGTATATAATTTAATCATGTGTGTATCAAAGTGGAGGTTTTCAACTCCTAGCAACTTTGTCTTCTCTCCGTTTCATAATTTTTTTTCTCATCTTAGACATATGTACTGATGAAATTGCTAATACACACTTCCAACACAAACTATAATTTGGCAGCTGTGAATTGTACTGCAGCACTTATATTAAACTTTCAAAATGTTATTAAGAAAAAAGCATTGTTATTCATTTATCAGATATTTGTGTGCTTCCATCTATTTCTATTTGCAGTTCTGGTTTTGTGCTCTCCCCCAGTGAGAGCCCCTCCAATGTTTTTGCCCTCAGCAGGTTCATCCTCCTCTGATGTTGTTCTCCAATGATGCCCATGAGAAAAGAGAGTTTTTCCTGGTGTGTTTTGCTGTACAAGACTGGCAGGCAAAGCAGTGCCCACCAGCACAGCTGACCACTCACAAACACAAAAAAAATTCCTTTCAACAGGAAGGAATTTCTTCTCCCAGCTATAAAAATATAAGAAGCAAATGAAGAGATCACCTTGCTTGAATTCAAGGATCCAAAAAATAAATGAACACAAAGGTAAGCCTGACTTGTCAAGAAAAAAGACAACAAAACAACCAATCATTTTCTAATTTTGCAGAAGCAGCTCCTTGCCAGCCCCTCAGTGTTCAAACACATGGCTGGTGCTGTAACCTCCCCGAGCCAGGCACGCTGCCACTGCCACAGCCAGCAGTGAGGGCAGGCAAGCGTTGCAATTCCTGCAACTCCTGCCAAAACCAGGCAAAGGCACCTTTAAAAAGGGCATCCCAATGCCTAACACGGGCTCTGTCCTCCTGTGGCTCATCAGAGAGGGGCTGGCTCAGGATCCATGCTTTTTGTTTGTATCTGGTGGGGTTTTCTGAGGCTTCAGGATCATCTCTGCACCATGGCAGCTCCTCCAGACTCTCTGTGTTGCTATAGGAACGGATTATTTCACTTACGCTGCTCTTTTAAGTGGTCAAATTGGGTAAATGCAGAAATCATCAGCTGCAAAACTGAACTGATTACTCTTTTCAAGTTCCTTCTGAGCACACCAAATTTCAAGAGAAGTGAATCAGCAAGGCATTTGGCAAGGGAAAGCAAAATCAGATCTTTATTGAGTATCTTTGAAAATCTCTTTAAATAAACTATAGAACATATTCTCTTAAATGAAATTTTAATTCCCTTTAATTTCTCTTGAAGTCTGCTTGCTACTCACTATATCATCATTTCTGGAGTGTTTGTAGAAATCTAGACTGAAAGAATACACATTTCCCACCTCTTCTTAGTGCTCAATATATCTGATCACCCCCAATTTCCTGTTAAAATTCAACAAGGAAAGGAAACTTTAGGAAGAGAAGCATTTTAATTATTAAATCATTCTGTAATAAGGATTATGTGGACTGACCACAAGGAAAAAGGCCCAAATGGTATTTCTGTTGTAGTGAATAAAATAACTTTATAAAGTCATCATTTGTGATATTGTTCATATAGAGTAAATAGAGTATTGACACTAAAATTAAGGAGGAGGGAAGGGAGAATTGTGGTCATTACTCCACAGCCAAAAGGTTAAAACAATCTGGATTTCCACAGAAAACTTCATTTTCAAGCAAATCAACATTTGGGTTTTTGTGATGGTAAAGGTTATAGACTTTTTTTTTAATGGATAGGATTCATAAAATTGAGATTAAAAAAACCAATAAGGAAAGGATGTGTTTCTCTAACACACAGATATTGATCACCTTCACTCTCCTCATACATTGGAATGACTTTATGTTATCAGTGGTACATGTGGATAACAGTGTGGTATATTTTTTTTCTAAAAAAACTTTGGACCTCTGAGTGTTTTTTCATATATTCATACATTAAATGGCTTTCTGCTGTCATTTAAGAGCCACCCTGAGTGAAGGAATGGGAAACCTCAGGAATATTCTGTTTGGACTTCATCTCTCACCTTTCTTGTTGGAAAGAAGAGTGCAATCATTCCTTCAGAGCACAGAGCAGGTGGAGAACACCAGAGAATTGTTTTTGTGCACAGAACAGCCCTGACCATTTCTTCTGCCTCACCTTGTGCATTAGCAAAGTGTCCAGAGGGGATGGGGCCAGCAGATGGTGATGCTGCATCCCAGGGAATGCCAGACTCACCACCCTGCAGGGAGTCCCTGGGCTGATGCCTGAGCATTTGAGCTCATAAATTTCTCATTTATTTGTACTCCTGCAATTCTTTAGTGTGTAACTCCAAACTCCACACACTGTGGGAGCTGCTGCTCCCCCAGTTTGGGCAGACACAACAATTCCTCTCCAGGCCTGGCAATCAAGGACACCTCACTGCCTCAGGCCTGAGAGATGGAAACAAAAGGGAGTTGGGGGCAGCAAACTTGGGGTCAATGACTTCATTGCCTGAAGCTGGAATTGGGAGATGAACCCCAATCTGCAAATGGCCCAAACTGATCAAAGTGTGAAACCCGTGACCTGCTGTCCATTTTTGGGTGCAGCCCCTGGGGGGCTTTGTCTGCCCAAAATGTACCTGGAGGCCCTTCAATAAATAGAACAGCTTTTTATTCCCTCAATTCTGTCTGGCCTCTATTTTTAGGTAGCTCAAAAAAGCATCAGGGTGTCCTTGGGCAGTGCAGGAGGCCCTCAAGGCTGCAGGAGCAGCTCCAGGTGAACATTTCCAAAATGTGCAGGGCAAGATGGGAGAGAGGGAGCCCAGGCTGGGCTTAGCAGAGCTTGGAGAAAAGGCAAAAAAATTGAGTGTTACATTCTGAAGGGGAAAGGGAAGGTTGTGATAAACTCTGGAGATGAAGGGTGGGTGATGGTACACTGAGGGAAGAGGGGGAAAAAAATT
Source organism: Acrocephalus scirpaceus scirpaceus (assembly GCA_910950805.1). Taxonomy (NCBI): domain Eukaryota; kingdom Metazoa; phylum Chordata; class Aves; order Passeriformes; family Sylviidae; genus Acrocephalus; species Acrocephalus scirpaceus. The sequence continues at coordinate 2,279,984 of OU383782.1, forward strand.
AAAGTCCTGAAATGAAACACTGGGAACCTGATGTAATGAGAATTGTCCCAAAAAAAATCTGTACATGAACAGTCTTGGACACTTGATTGAATTAAAGATGGACATTCTTCCATGAGTAGATTTGACAGGAATATTCTTGATGTCTGTCTGAATCCCTAATCAGTATTTGCTACCTGCAGAATACATTAGACTTGAATTTTTGATGCCCAACTAAAAAATAAATCTGTGCCTGCATTTAAAATTCTGGTTGTGCTGCAGATGCTCAAGTTCTTCTGCAACACTTTGACTAATTCACCTTCCCTTCAGAATAACACAAGTCCTTTCTTACACATTACTTTATTATTCCTCATCCTACAGCTGTGTTAAGGATATGACTCACTAAATAATAGGCAGTTTCTCACATTTGAGTAATTTTCTAGCAGGTTAGGTTTTAACTGTGTGTCCACAGGACATGTCAAAGGTTTGCTTTGCACACCCAGAGGCAGGGCAGGCACTTGAATTCTCAGCAGGTCTCATTCTTGCAGGCAGGATGAGCTCTTGGCTCCCTGGAACTGATCTCAGAGCTGCAGAAAAGCCACCCTGTGAGCCAGCAGAAATTTCTACAACCCATTAAGAGTCTTCTACTGAACAAGACCCTAATATACTTCCCTCTATTTGTCCTGTGGGAAAAAAATCTTTTGGTATTTTGCAGTTCTATTTTTCTCCAGTGCTCTCTGTAGGAGAAAAAAAAAATCATTTGCTCATGATTCATTTTTGTCTGAGAAGCTCTGCACATGTCACCATGTAAAAGAAGGCACTCGGTGCCAAGCTGTGAAGTATCCTGCATTGCCAGTGCTTTCATTATTTGGTTACTTGAGATATATAGGGTTTTTTTAAATCAAAACTGAAATCTTTGCTTTGACATCCAACCCCAAGATTGTCAGAAGGATCAGTCTGTTGTTATTAAGGAAAGAAACAGAGTTGGGGTTTTTTTTAAAATGCCCAGAATGCCAACAGAAACACTTGACATTGATTCTTGCTCTGGAATGGAGGAGTCTTAAAGAAGTGAGATCTGAGCCAGCTTAATTGGCTTGGATTCTTTACAAATCTGGCCTAAAGTGGGTGAACTACTCAGTCAATAGAGTATTTTGGGAGGCTGAGCATTTTATACTGAAAACATGAGTTTGAAGTGGTGACATTTCAATTCTCTTGGAAGACAGCAGAAAAATAGATCAGAGAATTAAACCTCCTACATGGCCAGAGATCAGGAACAGAAAGCACAGAGTGCCTGCTCCAACTTCTCCTGCGCTTCTGCCAACCAACTGCAGAGCTCACCTTGAGAAATGCCTCCTGTGCTGCCACGGGAATATGCAGAATTAGAGCAATAACCTGCACATTTGATAGGGAAATCCTTTCTTTGGATGTACACAAACAGCAGGAACCAGTCATGAACTGGGCAGGTTCCACCTGGCCCCAGCTGGTCACCTGCCAGGTGAAATGTGCTGCTCAAACAGGAGCACTGTTTAATGACCCAGTTTATGTTCCTCTCCTTCAATTCAGGGTACCTGCAAAGGTGAGAGTATCTTTTCTTCAACTAACACAGAAATCTTTTTCTCCTTAGTGTTCTGTGATTAAGCCTGCCAAACAGAGCTGTAAAATTGTTAGCTGCCTGTTGAAATAAAAACCTTAAAGCACTTACCCCGTGCAACTCAAAATAAGTGTGGAGAAATCTGACCAAATCTCTAAAAACTGCTGTGCAAAATTCAGGAATATCAGAATTTAACTTTCAATTTGGGCATATATTGGCTATAGAATCACTTACATTGAAAAAAGGGTTAGCAGTAACATCCCAGAGGCTGGGCTGGAAATGTATCCAAGGTTTCCAGGCCAGGTATGCATAGAATAATTAGATCACTGATGTTAATGAAGGCAGAATTCCGTGGTGAAGGGCTAGCAGAGCTGTATCCTTTCCCAAAGACTCAAACACCTCTCTAAACCCTGCCATCATTAGAGCTGTGTGACCCTTCCAAGAACTGCTGTTATAAACATTTTTATCTGCACAGAACCAGACCTACATCGTTAGGCCAGACTGTTTCTAACAGGGCACACAAACACAGCATTTTTACTAAGAAACAGTTGTTATTCTCATTTACTACGAAGATAAACAGCCAGTCCAGGAATCATCTGAATTTTCACTGTGTTTTAAGACGCTGCTAATTAGAACCTAAGGACTAAAAATACCCGGAGATGCAGCTGACATCTCCCTGATTCAACGTGAGAACCTTCTGTGCTAGCTGAGAGCAGTGACTAACACAACTGCTTCACTGTGTGCTCTGCCATCAACACTGCCACATACTTTTGCCTAAATAAGATGGATAACTTAGGTGAGAAGAGTTTTTTTTTTTTTCTCCCCAGCTGAAAGCAAGTAATTATTAAGTTATTCAGGAATTCAGTGAACAGAGCAAGCAGCCGAAATTCAATATATTCTGAAAGCAGTAGATTCAAGTTGCTGGGAAAAACAACTCCTGATCTGTATTCTAAGTCCATCAATGCAAATGATATTTTAAGCAAAAGCTTTTTAGTGTTTCCCAGACTTCTGGTAAAAGTCTGTGGTTTTGCTCTGACAAAACAGCAAATGAACGAAGCAATAGTCCAAGGAGCAAACAAATAAATAAACCCCAGATAATGTCATTAACACTACCAGGTCAGAAACCCTGGAACTTTTTGTTCTGTGTGTCTTTAAACCCTTCAATATTATTGTGGCTTCAGGTTAAACTGAAATGTTATCTCCAGACTTTTAATTTTAGATTTATTAGATTGATTTTTAGATTGATTAGAATTTTAGATTGATTAGAATGGGATGACACCACTTTCCCAATTTTTACTGACACACCAAAGAAGGAAATCAGAAGAACATCCCAAATTACTGATCAAAATCCAGGCACTCACATATATAGTTAGAATAAAGAGGTACATTAGAAAAAGAATTAATTACAAATTAATAGGCAAAATTAATTGAAGCAAGGTCCCATTCCAGCAGAAAAAAAGTGCCTAATATTCTTGTCAAAAATTTGCTTCTAAATCAATTATTAAATCTATTTATTTATTATATATTAATTCTAATAAGAGTAGTTCTAAAAGCAGACCAAACAGGAATAGGTAATGCAAACTATTTGTAGGACATGAGTCCAAGCAATACAGTCTATAATTGTCTGTTTAACAACCTTGTATTTAAGTAAATATGATTTGTGTTACAGAAAATGTCAGAAAGAGCATTTTGTGTGCATCTGAACAGACTGAGGTGATTTGCATCTTCATCCTTCACAGCTGTCAAAATTCCAGATTCTCTGATGATGAGTAGAAATGGAGTTTCCCACTAACCCTAAACATCAGGGCAATAGAGCATCACACCAGTGGTACTCAAATTCAGTTATCCAATTCAAAAGTTGGCTTGGGCTCAGAAAAAGATTTAAAACCACTTCAAGATCCTTCCACAATCTTTTATTTTGGATTGAAATTAACTGCTTATCTGCAGTTTGGGTTTTTTTTGTTTTACTGGATGCATTAGGTGGTTCTCAGCCTGTGGAACAGAAAATTTTTGCAAAATAAATAAGAATTTAAGAACTAGAAGTAAGAAAAACTTGTCTGAAATTCACCTTTATGTGCCTCCATCTCTGCAGTAGCTCAGTGCAGTTTGCACTGGAATATGAACCCAACTTTTAAATATGAATTTAGAGAAAACCCAACAATCAGAAATTACTTTTCTCTGTTTCAGACCCAAAAAGAATGTATTTTATGTTGCTTTCTCCATGGCTGCATGCTTGCATTCAAACAGGTTAAGCTGAAGAAAAGTGGGAAGTGATTTAACTCCCTAGTTACACACAAGGGATATCAGGATGAATTTCAGATTTTTGTATTTCTCTCCAAAGAAATTTTTGCTCCCTCCTGCTCCTCTCCTACCTCATCTGAGAGAATTCTAAATCTGTGAAACAATACTGCTTTTACTGTTTCCTTGGGGAAGCTGGTAGGCCTGTAATAAATCATTTATCCTGAGATGCATTCATCTCTCTTCCTTTTTTAATTTCAGTTCAGCAATGCTGAATCCCCCAACCACCCACCTGAATTAAAATTATATCTCTCCATACCGTTGGATATTGTTTCCATCATGAAACACTCATGAGGTTTTGTGAAACATCCTGATTTGAAAACATCAGGCCAGATAATTTAACACTTCCATCTACAGCATCTCAAAGATTTGGGGTGAATTCTCAAAGTTAAGATTCCTGGGGATTTCTCTTTTTTCCTGTAATAAAAAGGTTCCTCTAGGTATAACTATTTATGATTAGTGTTGCTTTGGACATGACACAATGAAGATGAATTTTACAGATCTATACTATTAATTTCTCACTTCAGCACCTGTGTGCAAGGCTGCTTTCATCAGCTTATCACAAATTCTTTAAAGAAACTCAACAGTAATGCCCTGCTTTGTTTTGGAATCTAAAGCAGACTGGAAATCCAGAGAATATTTTACAAAAACATGTGTACAAACAAAGACAGAGAGCAAAGTGGTTTTTGAGAACCTCAGAGTATTAACAAGGCCAAGAACATCTAATAACTTCCCCTCTGGCAACAACAAACCTGACACAGCTCCAAAATCCAAACTGCTTTATTGGCCACGCTGGGATGCTCATGGTCTGCGTGTAGAAGCTGCTGTTTCTATTCTAAATGTATTTAAAAGGCAAACCAATTCCAACAACTGATAGAAGTGTGAGACTTTTAGAAAAATAACAATAATCTGATTCAATTTTGATAACTGATATGGGGGATTTTTTTCAGCACTGATATGAATGAGTAATTTATTAGTCTAATTAACTAATTATGCTTTTTATTAGTCTAACTAACTATGATTTTAATGTAATTTGTAGCACTTAGAGTCAGGTAGCTCCACCACCCCAAGCAAAAGTTAAATTATATTCTTACAGAAGTTTAACAAAATTTAAACTATATTCTTCTTATATATTACCTATAGATCATATAAGATATCCTATAAGACACACAAACAAGGCAGCCTGCAAAATAAGCTCATCACTGGGATTTTTGCAACAGTTTTGAACCTCTGCATAAAAGGAAAGAGAAACCTTTTCAACAGATGTTAAATTTCAATCATTTCTCCTTTGCATTTCTGCAGTTAAGGGCGCACTGAGGTTTGGAGACCTTGAAGATTTCATAAGTGTGAGGGAAACCAAAAGAAAAAAACATTCACCACAAAAAAAGATTTAGGGTGTAACTGCTGCTCTGCAATGTAGCTCAAATCCTCTGAGATTCTTCTAAACAGGGAAAACAAAGGGAAAACAAAGGCTTATGGAATGAAATGCAGAATGGGAAAGTAAATAAAACCACAGCTCAGGAGAACTGCAAGTGTGGACTGCAGGCGTTTCAGGCAGAACTACCTAGGCACTTCCAGGAGCCTGAAAGGAAGAAAAAAAAAGAAACATAAATCCTACAGGGCTGATTAGCTATGTGAAAATGGCCTTTTAAATATTTTTCATTTCCACCACAGATAAAAAAGTTCACGTGGAATGCCGATAAGCGTGGTCATTTCTGAATTATTACAAAATGCCAAAAGATGCATCTGCTCATTTTTCATGATCATGATGCATTATTGCCATGACATTATAAACTGCATTCGGTATTAAAAGCTCCAATTTTCACAGAATATGAATTCCATTGATTCCATCTCCCACTATAACAATTTCAAATAAATCAGCCTAAGTAATGGAAGAGCAGCTAGGATTCCACTGATAGTATAATACAAGTGAATATTTTTATAAATGAGGAACTGGAATGACAATTCTTCCTTTCATCTATGGGATGAGGATGTTTATACCAACACAGAGCCTCTGGTTGGACAAGAACCTACAAAGGATAAAGAACATAAATTAACACGTTTTGAAGGACAAAAAAAATTCCTCCTGAATAAGACCAACCTCTTTATGAAAATGAAAGGTTTTTTAATGATATTTTGAAGAAATAATCACCAACTGTGTCTCAATTTCTACATCAACACCTTCCCTTATCTTTGCCCCATTTTGCAGCCCTGTCACCTTCTTGTCCTCCCTGCCTCACTTCAGGACACAAAGGGCCTTGCCCAGCCCAGCCAGGTAAAGGGAGCAGCAGAACAAACCCCTTGTTTAGGAGCAGAACTGCAGAAACGACTGGAGGAGATAAACTCTTTGTGCTTTCGCACAGCCCACACAAGCATTAGCTTAAAATATCACTGTAATGTATTTTTCAGTGTCACTTGCTGTTTATTCTGCTTAATGATCCTTTTTATTCTTTCTTGTGTGTGCACAGAATTTCAATTCTGCTTTGGTAACTCCTCATGGTGAGAATATGCAGTTTGGTGGCTACAATTATTAGGCTAATAAATAATGTCCTGTATTGAAGCTCTGTAACTGCCTTCCTTAGGATTTAAATATATTAGCATATTAGTAATAACATAGGCAGTTAAATCCACTTTAATTCAGGCACTTGAATTCAAGCTGTTGTCCAATAAAGTTCCTCCAGCACAAAAATTGTGCAAGCTAACTACAAGATTCCATGAATTAGCATGCAATCAAATGTGTCTAAGCTGTAATTAAGAGCAGATCAATTAAAATACACAGGAATACCACTGCAGAATCCAAGGGGATCATTCAGCAACCCAAACCATCACACCCTCAGCCTAACATCCTTGTCATGATTTCTCACCATCTACACATATTACAGGAACAAACAAACAGCATGGTTAATCACCCAGTTACGTTTAGAGATATTCACCAAATGGAAATTAAAAATAGAGGGTGGTGGGGAAGCATCCTGTCACAGTCAGTGCCCTCGAAAGCATTGCCACCACTGAAATTATTTCTTTCTGAGGTCACCTTCAGGTGGTTTCATCACTCGCCTCACAGAGCCATTGAGGAGCCACCATCTGGTGTGGCTCGAGGTTAACACTGCTGGGAAGGCAGCTGGGCTTCTGTTACCATTCCAGAGCCAGGGCTGTGAATAATTCAGGAGCGCAGAGCTGAAATAGAAAGTATTGAACTGGGGATAACCTACGGCTTCTATTTGTTCCATCTGATAATGGCACAAGGGAACACCCTCATTTGTTGCTGTCTGATGTCTCCACAGAGAGGGGGAAAAAAAACCCATAAAATGTGCTTTTTTTTCCTATCTCTTATCCAAAATAAGGTGTAGCTTCCCTAAAAGCTGGGAGGTGGAATACTGGTTTGAAGCATTCAGGAGGAAGACTGAGTGCTAGGGATCACTTCTGCAAAACAGGAGCTCCCAGGGGATTTCAGCTGCTCCCATAGGGAGAGATCAGAAGTTTTTTTCCCTGAGCTCAGAAGTTGCTGGGGACAAAATAAATCTCCCTGGCCCGGGATGGAGCAGCCTGCAGTGCACCACCTGCAAGGACACAGCACGATTTTCATCTCCCAGGGCTTCGCTGCATCCCACAGAGGGATGTGTTGCTGTGTAAAAATATGTTCTCTCACACATTGCCAGTCTGTCACAGAAATCCCTTCCTGATTAGAACAAGCAAGGAGACAGGACCAAGGCAAGAAGAAAACACACGAATTTCAGTATTTAACCAGCTTTTATGCTCATTTTTGTTTCAATTATCTTGACTACTATTCTAGCAAAAATCCATTTGTTGATTGATACTAACTGCTCCTGCTAATAAACTCTCAGTAAGAGAAGGATGAGCCTGTGTGTGATGAGGCTGAGCTGCTCTCAGCAACAGGTCTGGAAAAGACAACTGGAAATACCCAGCTACTTCTCTGTCCTTGCTGGAAAATGATCTCTTGGACTCTGATGAGTCACAGGGTCACAAATAAGCTTGTAGGGGTGAGGGGGAAAGCTGTGCTACCAAAATGTAACATAGAGTGCAAATCCCCTAACGCTCCCAAGTTGGCTGCACACCACAGCCTCTTCAAAGCTGAGGAAAAAGGGTTGTGTGCCACCCCCCACCCCCGGGGTTTGTTTAAAATGAATATTTTCCAAGCCAGAGGAGGATCTCCAGGAGGTAATTCAGATCTGGTACAGAAACAGAGGACACCTGGTGGTGTTTAGTTGTTAGCATATAAAAACAGCAATCCAAGTCAGATGTGTGTGCAGCTGCACCAGCGACAATTAACAGAGCCCATGCTTGAAATAAATAGAAGATGGAGCAATGGAGAATTTCAAATAGTGTAATCACAGAAACACACAGAAATTTCAAACAAACAGCACGACTTGCTGATTCCAGATGCTGCCACTACTTTATGAAAATGAATTTTTTTTTTTTTTCTTACAACAGTTACAGGCAAGAAGTAGCAACTCTACACTCCCAGGAGTCTGCCACCTCCACCAAGCAGACACATGCTGTGGAGAAGTGGGACAGATTCCCCATACTGCAAAACTGAAGGGCACAAAGTTGTCAGTTTTGTTGGAGGAAGATCCATGGAGGCAAGAGCAGAGGAAGAACCAATTGAGCAGACTCTGGAGCAGCAAAACCACTGTGAGTGAGGTACTCAGCACCTCCCAAACCACAGCATTCCCAGGCTGCAGAGAGAAGAGCTGAGCCCAGCTCCAGACTGCCACCAACACCGACAGACTGTGAGTATTCAGGTTCTCATATTAAGTTAATGAAACTATTATCTTAATTAAAGATGCTGTTATTAAGATAACTCTGTGAAGACCCAAACTGGAGTTTTCTACCATGCAATAGATGCAGTGAGCTGCAAATATCTCTTGGAATTCAGACCCTGAGCAGAGGCAATCTCTGTGAGACTCTAAGGAGCTGGAGAGAACAGGGGTGGCAAGGCAGGAAAAAAAATACACGTGCATGTATGTGGGGGCTATTCAAAGTGTGCATTTTATTGCCAAAAAATGAAATAAAGGCTCAAGGTCACACTCCTGTCATGCTCTCTGTAGTATTAGAACTTACTTGTCTGGAAAGGAATGAATAAAAGCAGAAGACTGTGCAAGATGCAGAATGTTGCTCCCTTCCTTACACAACTTTAATGCACAGACTCAATCACAGCCAAGATTTTAAGTGAGAAAATTCTGTTAAAAAAACCCAAACAAGTACTCTTTTCTTTTGAACCAGCACTGTCAACAGGAGAAGAGATCTTCTCATCTCTCCTGCTTATACCAACACAAACATGTGTGGTGAAGCACACCGGTGACCTGGTTAAAACTAGACTGGTTCCAAAAGCCCCAACAAGCCCAAACAGTTGGTTTGAACCCACATCAATTCCCCAATCTGTTCTGATCTGCAGCCACGCAAACACCTACACTGATACAAGCGGGTAGAAGAGAACTGCTCCCTTCATCAGCAGTGCTGGCTGAGAGTGAAAATCAAACCGAAGACCTTCTGGTGTTTGCAGGCTCTCTTACCAAAGTTAGAAAAGCAAATTTTTTTCTTCATTTTTTTAGTGGTTTTTCTTCCACTGAAAAACAGATTAGAGGCCAAGTTCAGAAGCAGTATGAGACGTAACATAGCTTTACATAAACTTTCAGATGAGCTGAGTGTTATCCCAGACAATTAGTCTTGACACTGCCTGTGCTGCTGGAAACAAAATCCATTTAAAAGTCAGCAGTACATCCAAGAAACAAACTTTAGATTTAGCTTAAAATACATAAAAGTCAGCTAAGGAAGATTAGCAAAGAACAAGCTGTAGGGAAGTTGAAAAACAGGGCCTTTAAGTTTTTTGAAAAAAATCCACCTTGAAAGCCTCAAGGAGAGAATTTGAGCTGGCAAGGTAGAGCTGGAGATGGACCATTCTGCAATATTTGAGCAACCTCTTCCCCAGATTTTCTCTAATGTACAAATATCCAAGGAAAAATACCCCAGATATCATACCCTCTCAAAAGTTTGCTTTGTTAGCTTAATTTTTAATGTCAGCCAACAGTATAACTTCCTTCTGAAAGGTTATCTGCCTGCTAATTTTCAAAGAAACTTCCCCTATTTATTTACTAGAATAAGTGTATTCTAGTTCCATACTATCCATAACAATATATACATAAAGGCCTTCAGCTTCTATTTCGATTTAATAAAATTAGACTTCTTTATAGCAGCAAAGAAGGTGACTTGAATTTAGAAAACAAGCTTGACCAGTAAGTCAGTATAGATATTTGAAGCTTTTGCATTAAGTTTTCTAAATAATGACAAAAAAGAATAGGTAGGCAATAGCAGTTACTTATATCACCAAAGTGTTTCTTTGTGTACTTCTGTAAATTGTTCTGCAGAGTTAGATTGTTCTCTCAAAAGTGATGCAAAATCTTTGGCTAACCTAAGCAGCAGGAAAAAAAAAGTAAGCTCAACAAATCTGTTGTTCTTTATATTGTGTGCCATGAAGTATTTAAATAATAATTATTAATTATAATTATATATTGATGTAGCATTTAATATCAATGTGTTATTAATACCTTTAATAACGAAAATACTTTCACTAAGGAAAGGACAAGGTCCATGATCTGACTTATGAGTAGTTAAATCAGCTCAGAGGCTTTACTGGGCACTGAATCACAACCCTAGGGGAGAACAGAAGTCTCCAAACCCCAGCCATAATTGGACCTTTGGGACCTTATTATTCAGAGTAATAAAAATTCATTACTTATAATGTGATTATTTCTAATATAAACACATTCCTCCTAGCATGCCATGGTTTCTCCTCTGGAAGTGAATATTCAGAAGGGTCTCTCTGGCTGCATCATTTGATGTAGAAAAGCTCAGAAAAGCAGAGATCTGGTGCAGTTTTATGATGGAACCTGCCTCACATCATTAAGTTTTACATTGTTTGCCAATACAATGCTTCAGGTGCTCTCTCCCCAAATTCCCAATGCCCATTTATCATATGTTTACCTGTCTTCAGAATAATAATTGTACAGAGGGTGACTTAGCTGTGCATCTCAAACTTTCCTGGGTGTAACAAAGTAACAGAACATTTCATATTTGTTTTCAGCAGATATTATGAGCCCAGTGATGTTTAAAGATCTTACGGTGTTTGGAATTTAGTGAGAGCATAAATTTATCTCCGACTGCCAGCCTTTCCTCAGACCTCAGGTAGGGAATTTTGAAAGCCATAAACCATAGGAAGACAAAATGTGATTTTTGAGTACCAGATGCAGGCAAGTGTAAAATCATGAGGGAACAAGGCACGCTTCAATTTCATGAGGCACATTTATACATTTAGTGCTCACACGGAGCTCAGACAGGTTTATTGTGTAGGACTTGAACATTCAAAGCAAGCCAGGCTGAGCACGAGGAGAGCGTGAGACAGCCCTGAGCACAACCACGATGATTAAACGCTGTGGGTTTGTGTTTGTGTTCCCCGGGGGATGTGTGAAGAACTGTAACGCCAGCAACAAGTCCTGAGGAAAGCCTCGGAACAGGATAAATTATGAATTAAAAAAAAATTTAAAAAGAAAGAGGAGGAAAAACAATTTAAGAAGGGGGGCAGAATTGCGATGACCTAGAAAAATGAAGATGAAGCAGTGATAGGGTGGAAGACAATGTTAGGGCCACATGCTGAACATCACCTCACTGTGCTTGGTTTGGTGCGACAGCAGAGACTGGGGGGAGCCTGAGGGGACCCTGAGGGCAGCACTGAGGGGACCATGGGGGTACCATGTGGGGAGCACTGAGGGGACCCTCAGGGAACCCGATGGCACCATGAGGGGACCTGAGGGGAGTGCTGAGGGGGCACAGAGGGGAGCCCTGAGGGGATCCTGAGTGGAGCATTGAGGGGATGCTGAGCAGAGCCGAGGAGACGCTGAGTGAAGCACTGATGGTACCATGAGTGGAGTACCGAGGGTACCCTGAATGAAGCACTGAGGGGACCCTGAGTGGGGCATTGAGGGGACCCTGAGTGAAGCACTGAGGGGATCGTGAGTGGAGCACTGATGGTAGCGTGAATGGAGCACCGAGGGGACCCTGAGTAGAGCACTGAGGGGATGCTGAATGGAGCCGAAGGGACGCTGAGTGAAGCACTGAGGGGACGCTGAGTGGGGCATTGAGGGGATCGTGAGCGAAGCACTGAGGGGATCGTGAGCGAAGCACCGAGGGTACCATGAGTGGAGCACTGAGAGGACGCTGAGCGAAGCACTGATGATACCATGAGTGAAGCACTGAGGGGATCCTGAGTGAAGCACTGAGGGGACGCTGAGTGGAGCATTGAGGGGACGCTAAGCGGAGCCGAGGGGACGCTGAGTGAAGCACTGATGGTACCGTGAGCGGAGCACTGATGGTACCGTGAGCGAAGCACTGATGGTACCATGAGTGGAGCACCGAGGGTACCCTGAGTGAAGCACCAAAGGGACGCTGAGGAGGTCCCTGCCGCCGCCCCCGGCCCGCACGGTCCCGGGAGGCGCGGCCAGCCCGCCATGCCCGCTCTGGGCTGCAGGGGGCGCAGCGCGGCGCCGCCGCTCCCCCGCCGCGGCCTCTCCTCCCGCCGCCGGTGGGCGGGAGCGCCGGGCCGGGCCGGGCCGCGCCGGGCAGGCCCCGGGCCGGGGCTATGGCGCTGCCCGTGCTGTCCAGCTCGGCCGTGAAGTTCCGCCGGGTCCTGGCGCACTTCCCGCAGGAGCTCAGCCTGGCCTTCGCCTACGGCTCCGGGGTGTTCCGGCAGGCGGGGGCCTCGGCCGAGCACGGCGAGGTGAGCGCTCGGGCCCCGCGGCGCTCCGGGTACCGGAGCCGCCTCCGGCCCTGCGGGGTGTGAGCGGCGAGGGGCGAAGATCCCAAATCCCCGAGGGAGCAGCGGCGGGGCGGGTGTCCGGTCCGTGCCCAGGGGCTGCCCGGGGCGGTCCCGGCAGTGGGGGTGTCATGGTGGGGGGCTCGGGGTCCCTTTCGGCCCAGTGTGTATCGAGTGTGTGTCAGGTTATTTACCACTGCTTTTAAAGACAGTTATTACAGCTTGTCCCAGCAGTCTGGGGGGGCTTCCTCATCTTCTGAGGGCCAACAGCTTGGAAATAATGTTTATTTTATTTTTGGGGTTTTGTTGATAAAAGCAAAGGAATACACTAGGAATGCAGTTCCTTACTACCAGGTGGTGCCTTTATGTGCCCACATGCCCCCATTCATGGCCAAAAAGTGATGTTCATTAACACTGTAAGGTGTTCCCCTGAGCTGTGAGTTAGGGTGGTGAAGATCTCACACCTCCTCCCCTGTTTTGGATGGTTGAAGTTTGGCCGTGACCAGGAGAGGAAAATTTTGGACTGTCTGATATACTTGATAAATAAATATACAACTTCACTGGAACCCTTAAATTGTATCTCCATTAATACTCCATTAATTCTTGTGGTTTGGGGTTTATTTTTATTTTTTTACTCATCAAAAATATTTAGCTGGAAGTTTGACACTTGTATATCTTAAATTAATATAATGACATTGGTTTTTTTTGACATTTAAACCCCATCACCCCTCTTGTTTTCCTCAGACAAATATGCTGGACTTTGTGTTTGCTGTTGATGATGCTGCGACCTGGCATATGACAAACTTGTCAAAGAACAGGAGTCATTATTCCTTCCTTAAATTTTTTGGACCCAAAAAGATAAGTACCATACAGGGCTATGGAGCAGGAATTTACTACAACACCTTAGTGCCGTGTGATGGCAGGGTAAGTACAAGTAGTCTGAGTGAATCAAGTCAAATATTTATGTCTGTGAAGTATTAAAATGATTAGCTTAAAGCAGATTTCAGGAAGGAAATATTGCAGATTGTAATTGTAGATGAACTCGTGGTATCTTCAATATTTATGTCTCAAACTGTTTCACTAGCAGCATTTTAATTAAAAAGCAAACAGAGCAGCTGGTCTTGCACCTTAGAAGTATGAGCAGTGTTTGGAACTTACAGCTGAAGCATTTGGAGAATTGGATTTATATTCCTTATTGCTTTCTGTCTGCAAGTTTTGGTGGTGGTAAAGTCTTGGTGGTGCTTCATTTCAGCAGTTGACCATATGTAGTAACAGCAAAGTGGGCTGTTTGATATAACATGCAAGTTACAACAGCTAGTTGGAATTGACATTTGTGTTGTTTAGTGTCTCACACGCTGACCTGTGAGGCTTGGGTGCCATTAATAATTCTGGTGAGTGGTTCTTGTCCAGCAAATCCTGTTCCTGTGTTTGGTAGGGAGGAGTGAGGGAAACACTGTCAGTCTTGCTGGTCTTGTCCCTGTACGAGATTTTGGGGTTTAAACCTTATTTGTTTGATGTGGAAAGGGATTTGGGATTTCACTTGAAGGACCAGTGGTGTGTTTGCCATGACATTGAGTTCTTGGCTCTTTATGCCCTGGTCTTATGTTCTAATGACTCAGTCATATCACAGGCTGTGGTCCTTTGTTCTCCAGAAATCCTGGAGCTGGCTGCCTTGCTATGGTGATAATCTTTGGAAATTCAGGTAGTGCAGATTGCTAACAAACTCTGGAAAGTCCCATGGTTTTTCCACTTACATAAAATGAGCTGCAAAATCACAATTTTTTTTTCCCTAACATCAAAGAGCAGAAGAAAAAACTCCCTGATACAAACCCCACCTCCTGATAGCAGGATACATAAATGTCTGGAGCTTTTAATTTAGGTCTCAGACAAACTATTGCTTGAGGTTTTTTAGTATCATGAAGGATAATGTGGATTATTCCAGCTATTGTAATACTTGGCTGCTGACTTTATTGCAGCTTTGATTCTAGAAAGGATCTTAGTTTCATGCGTTCCATTTTCTCCCTGTAGAAATTTGAACATAAATAGGTGATTTTTCTTTTACCTCATGTGTTAATTAAAACAAAAATGTTTTCCATTTTTTATTGGAGTTATGTGTGCCTCAGAATTAAGGACAGCTATGGCAAGTAGTAAGTTCCATGTAGGAAAAACTGTGCAGGTATAGGTTTTTTTCAAAAGCCTTTATTTTGCTTTGTTTTTTCCAGGTGATAAAATATGGAGTAATTAGCACTGATGCCCTGCTTGAGGATTTGTTTCACTGGAAAACTCTCTATGTGGCTGGGCGCCTACAAAAGCCGGTAACTGCTCACTTTTCTCTCTGGAAATGCAGGAGATTACAGGGCTGGAAAATAACCCAGTTGGAGTTTGCACTTTATCTGTTAGGGATCTGTGCAGCAGCACTGCACAAATAATCTGCCCTGATTTAGGGATGTGGCCCAGAGGGATAATCTCTCAGAGAGGAGGTGAAATGTAATTCTTAATGATGTTCTGTGGAAAAAGAATCCCTAAAGGTGAGTGTATGAATAACAGTTTTCTGCCTGTAGGAAATCTTGAATAGCTGGACTCCATTAATGCCAAGTCCCTTTAATGTTAAATGTATTATTTGCCTTTTATATACAGATTATAGGGGTGGCCAAAGTTTAACACAGATAAAGAATGGAAATCTTTAAAGATGGAAGCAGCTTTGCTGTGCAGTTACTGTCTGCTTCATAATTGAATGAACCATGGGTTCTGCAGGTTGGTTTTTCTCCTCCATATTTGGATCATAAAAAATAATCTTTGCTTTCCCTGTTGTGCCTGCCTGGATGTGCTTTCAGCAGATGGCAGCAGTGCTAAGGGAAAATTTGTTATGAGGAGAGGGGGAGAATTAGAGGAGAAGTCTCTTCAGGTCTTGGAACAGAAGTTAATTATGCTTTTAGCTAAAAATCTTGGAGTGAAAGTTTGAATAGCTTGTCTCAGACTACTGCCTTTATCTCCAGAGATGTATTACAGCATGATCCAGGCTAGAGCAGCTGTTATCTTTATAAAGAATGAAACTTAATCCATTGAGAGAGACAACTGAAGGGAGAATTCTGGATGGCACATCAACAGTGAATAGTGAATAGCTGTTTTCAGTCTAACTGCATTTGCTGCTGCTTTGATTTGTGACATGGTACAGTGCATATAAATTCTCTGTACTGTGGAAAAGCCTTCCTTAACTGGGGTGCTCTGTCAGATTTACCCCAAGAATCAACATTTGTGTTTTACCAGGGTGATACCCATTGCACTCTGACTTCCTGGGAGATTTGTAGCTCTCTGAACCGTTTAAAATTTGTTCATAAATGCTATCAGTGTTTCAGGCATTCACATTTTGAAGCCTGGTATATTATTTTCTTTTGAAAAAGTCTGTTTTGTATTAGGAGGGATTTGTAGAAAAGGAGGAGGTTATTCCTTTTGCTTCTCCAAAGCAAGGCTGGTGTTTTCCATGAGGAGGAATAGAATCTCTGCTGAGTTTCATGTTTTAAAAGGCTCTAGCTGTGGTGTCCTTGGCATGTCCCTAACTTCCTGATGTTCCTTGGCAATCCTGAGGTATTGCAGTCACCTGTGTGACTGCTTGGGGTGCCACAGATTTTTCTGTTCTGACTTCCCTTAGATTTTCCCTGTAGCAACAAGATAGGAATGTTCATCTAAGTGAATTGCTTGATGAGATTTGAGAGAAACCAAGGGGGGTACCTTTGTTCATAATGGCCAGTGGGGCTGAGTTTTAAGGTGCTGTAGAAGAGGCAAATATTAAAAAGCTGCCTTTTATAAGCAAGGCAGTATTGCTTAAGCAGAACACTTGAAAAAGACAAACTCACACCGAGCAGGGGTTCCTAGGGGAGTTGTTTCTGGAAGTGCACAGTTATCCATCTCCTGAACCAGCTTCCATTCATCTGCCACTGTGTTTCTATCTTCAGTTCTTACCAAAGATCTGCTTTTTATTCCAGTATATTTCCATATCCTCAGTGATTGGATTTTCTAGTCAGTCTTGAACAGTTTCAATGTTTCCTAAAAATCAACACTTCTTGTGGCAGATAGAGGCATTCAAGTGATCTGTTCCTCATGCATAAGTGAAGAGCCCCTCGAGTTCACATTCTGCTCATGCAAAATGCAAAAATAAAGCCCTGCTTCTTCTAGGACAACCCCTGTCTGAGAAACTACTTGAAGCATTTGGCAGGGAAGTCCTCTATTAAAAAAAAAATGAAGATGAATAAGAAAACTTGCCTCTGTCTGGGTGTTCTGTTCTCTTTTAGTATAGTCTTTTCTCTTATTGCACAATCACATGTGAAGTATTTCTGTTGATGCATTCATATTTCCTGTTCTGATTAATCTTAAATTTATGAGTATGAAAAATTGACTAACTCCTACTAGCTCATGTCTGGTGCATATAGCACTTCCAAACCTGTGTGTGAAAACTGCTTTTTCTAGCAGAGTGTTAATGCTTAAAAACATGTTCCTTTCTCTCACACAGTGGGGATGCTCTAGTACTTGTACCATGCTAATAAGATCTAATCTTTAATTAATCCCTTACTCAATCCGGCATGAAAAATAAATAACATTTCTAGCTCCAGCTTCAGTGGCACTTTCTTAAAGTCTTGCTTCCCAATGGCTCTGCCTTTCCAGGTGAAAATCCTGGCCCAGAATGAGAACAGCAGGCTGCAGGCAGCTCTTGTCAGCAACCTGAAGAGTGCAGTGACAGCAGCCTTCCTCATGCTGCCAGAGAGCTTCTCTGAGGAGGACCTGTACATGCAGATTGCTGGACTCTCCTACTCTGGTGAGTGTGGGGCTCTCAAGGGCCTGAGAAGAGCTGGAGCACAGTTGGAGCCTCATGTCTGATAAATCATCTCCCTTCTTGCTTTGGGGCTGCACTGCTGCATTCACCACGAATTCTCTCTCTGAGCTGTTATGTAACAGCTCCAGTAATTGGGTTTATTCACAGGAAATAGGTGTAGCTGCATCAGCAACGCTGCCTATACCTGCTGGATTTATGAACAGCTAAGTGTGAGTGGTTGGATATGATGAAATAATTGGGGTTCTCTTCTGTTTGCATGGATTGTGTTTTGGTGGAATGTTTCAAAACCTTGGGGAAAAAAAAATTTCTTTGCACTCAGTGCGATGTTGAGTCATCTGATAGTCTGACTCATACCTTGTCATCTCTTTTGGAGTGTGCTGTGTTTGAGGTTCTTATTTAGTTAACCTAAAGATCCAGATAATGATTTCTTTAATTTACAGTTAACACTCCTGATTGGTATTTGTTGAGTTTCTTTTTTTTTTTTTTTTAAGAAATTTGTAAGGAAAAATATTGAAGAAACTACTGCAGATGGTTCTTCAATTACAAGATGTAATTGTTACAATTTAAGTCAGCATTGCTTTTTAAATGCTGACATCCTGACTGGAATTACTATGAAGGAGTTGGGTTGGAGTTGTACTTCACACAGCACTTCCTTGGCTCATACAGAAATGCACTTTTGGCTTTTAAAGGAGGCACAGGGGGGTCTAAGCTGCAGCTTGGCCGTGCTGAGGGGTGTCACTGTTTTTTAACATTTCTCAGGGCAGTTCAGATTGCACCTCACTTTTCCAAAGCAGTTCTTTCCTGCGTGGTTGCCTGTTCAAAGCATCAGGAAGAGGCTGCTGACACTGGGATTGCCAGCCAGGGATGTAACTGCTCTCCTGCCCACCTGGAACCTGCCCAGCACTGGCATTGGATTCTTGCTGGGCACCAGTGACCAAGATACTTTTTATCTATGCTTTGAAACAGTACAATTTAACAAAAATCAGCAAAATGCTGAGGCTGGCTGTGCTGTGTGAACAAAGCTGAGGCAACACAGCTCCCAGTTGGGAATGAACAAGAAAAAGGCTGCTGGTGGATATTTATTTTGCTGCCATTTCGTTGAGTCTTTCAGAGGCTGTACTAGTAGGCAAAATTGATTTTATGTGTTACTCTAATCAGTCTCCTTGGAGACTGCTGAAAAGAGTTGTTCATGCTTCAATTTAGGAAATGTTCATCCTTTATTTTTCCCTGCATTTTTTGAGAGCACTGACTCAGTCCCATTTATATGCGAAGTGTTTGTTTTGTGGCTTGGCATAAACTGAAATAAACGAAGGAAGGCTAGCAAGTTGCCACCTTTCAACAACGTTTATCTCCTGAATGTGGGAAGTGGGAAAAGGAATTGATTGAGAATTTTGGTTGTTGATACAAGCTACACTGAGCATCTAACTCCTGGCTGGAAACTCAGCCAGGCTGGTAGCTAACAGAGGTGGTGGAATGCTTTCATACAGACTGACTGGCTTTTCATTTATTCTCTTTGAAACTTCTCAGTCATGTATCTGAAAAGAAAATGTAAAGGCCAGTGATGTAACAGTGGTGTTAAAAGGAGTTTCTTTTTGAAACTACTAACACAGTACATGGCTTAGAGGGAAAGTGATCTTACCATGACTGCCAGTAGCTGAACTCCAGGTACTGCCCTTGGAGTGCAGAAACAATGCAAATTATTACCTCTCAAATTGGAAAATTTCAGCTCATTTGCTTGTGGATACAAAGGATGAGGACTGGGCAATTTGTTTACTAATTGCTGAGACTGAGGTGTGGTTGCAAAGACTGTAACTGTTACTTGACAGCTGGAATTATTTTGTTGTCCATGTGAAGATGTGGACACACGTGGGCTGAGGACATTTTATCAGAGGCCACATAACAGTATGTGCCTTCAAGGCCTTTTTTTCTGTGCTTGAAGGTGTTTGAAGAGGTTTTTTTGACTCTTAGAAGGTGATAATTGTGGATTATATTGGCATATCTAATATTGGAGATTAGAGTTTTAGGTGACAGCTCTGTACTGTGTTGATTTCTGTTATATTCTCCTTTTTCATGTTTTGGGGGTTTTCCTAATGGCTTAACTCTCTCTTTTCCTGCCTAGGTGATTTCAGAATGATAATAGGAGAAGACAAATCCAAAGTGCAGAACATAGTGAAGCCCAACGTTGCCCATTTCCAGAAGCTCTACAGTTCCATACTCCAGGACTGCCCTCAAGTGGTGTTCAAGCACCATCTGGGAAGGCTGGAGGCAAGTGTTCTCCTTTAAACAGCTTTATCACTGACAGAAGGCAGGAATTATGCCTTGCACCAGGAGAGCAGTTGTAGTCTCTGTGCTTGCTGTTTGTTATGTTCCTGTTGTTCAGTTAATTCTGCAACCAGCAGACTTGCCTTAAATACCAATTCTTTCATATGGAGGAACTACTGCTCGCTTTCTATGAGTATGGGCACAGAAGAGACCCCAGCAAGGGAACCAGAGCAGATCATTGTAAAATGTGTGTTCTAATGGCTTCCATATGGAAATAACAGGCTAGGAAGTGAGGAGTAAACAGATGGTTTGTGTTAGAGGGATGAGGCTGTAACTTAGAGGTGCAACTTTCTGCAATCAAAAACTGCATCTCACAAAGAACCTCCTCGAGTTCTCGCTATGCAGATCAGCTGACTAAAGCCAAGTGAAATTCTGGCATTAATACCCATACAAAACCATTTTTTCCTTATTTTTTTGGGAAATCCAGAGTGACCAATACCTTGAATTCCATCTGTCTGGTGTAACATTGCAGTGAGGGGAGAGATGCCACAATCAGAAGCAATTTTTCCTTTTGCAATCTGCATGTCCCTGTGTGAATATTCTAGTGTGATATAAGCTTTGTGGTGAAGTCCCAAATAGCAGCACTTGTCTCATGGACATGGGCATCTCTTTATCCTCAAATCTTGGTAATTCTCTCCCAAATGCCACCTTTTAGGATGTGTCTTAGTTAGAAATTGATTTAACTGCAGGCTTGAGTACAGTAAACAGTTTTACTGCAGTGCCTTGGGATAAAACACAGGCAAATCTGTATTATCCTGCAGCTGTCTCCATGTTTTGTTATTGCTTGTGAGCAGTTGGGTGGAAGCAATATTTAAATGAATTTGGGAAAGAATGAGTAACACTTCCTTCAAGAAAACATTCCTTCAAACAAATCCTGGTAGCATACTGCAGATTTATTGCTGGATCATAAATCTCTCCACAATCCCATAACAGTCATCAAGACTGCTTCTAATCAACAGCAAAATGAGGGCATTTAATCAACAAAGTGCTTTAATACTTTATTGCTCACACCTTCCTGTGGTTATTGGCAGTTATTGCCCAGCCTGAGGTGGCTGAGTGCTGTTGGGGGTGCAGTTAACAGAGAATAGAACCCCCTTCTCCAGGATAAGCAGAGCTCCAGAGAAAATTCCTTCTTCAAAGGTCCCTCAGAAGCGAGGGAAGGCCGAGCCCAGCTCTGAGTTCTGGTTCAGGCACGGATTCCTCCCACACAATGCTCAGAGCTGCTCGCTGTCAGTGCCGCTGCAGTTGTGGCTGACTCATCTGGAGATCATTTTCTCCACACTGACAAAAGGGAGTGGAGAGGGCAACCAGACTTCTGTCTGATGTCTCCGTGAAGTGGCTAAAAACCCTGTGTGGGAGGAATGGAGCTCTTCAGATTTTCCTGCACTTTTGGAGAGCTCTGCCCCATCGTGCATTACATTTTGGAGGAGTCTGGCCAGGCCTGCGTGTTGGTATCGTTGTATTCAAAAAAGGCTCGTTGGATTTCTGATTTGGATTGGAAAATGTGGGACGAATGTTTTCTTCCAATTATACAAACCAGATGTGGTTTGGAGTTTAGAGCAGAGAAAATGGTTTTCAAACTAAACAAGAAATGTGTGTGTGTCTGCAGTTTGATTATATTCAGGCAGAAGAAACTCAGCTGAGTGGTCTTAGGGGAACTTTTTTTTTATTGTCCTGTTCTTAGGTTTCCAAAGGAAATTGGATACAACAGAAATGATACAGTTTCAATGAAAACTTACTTGCAGACACAGCAAGATCATGTGTGTCTTCCCTTGAATAAAAACCCTTGCATGAGTCATTTCTCAATTTGAGAGCTGAGATGCTGCATTTCCCTGTGCTTGGGAAGTTTTTATTAGCATTGTCAAGGACCTTTTCTAGTGAAATGGATCAGGTTCTGTGAGATATTTATCAGAGGTCAATTTTCTGACTTCTTAAAAAAAAAAAAAACCAGCTGAATGTTTTTAACGTCTTATTTTTATTGCATTCAGATTGATAAAAGTCCAGAAGGTCAATTTACACAGCTTATGGCTCTGCCAAAGACTCTACAACAGAAGATAACTGCCCTGGTAAACCCTCCTGGAAAGAACAGAGATGTGGAAGAAATTTTACTGCAAGTTGCCCACGACCCTGACTGTGGATTTGTGGTGCATCAGGGTAGGTCTGGGCCAGTGTCTGTAATCTCCTTTAAGACATGATAGATACACAAATCTATTGTACATGTTCTCCTATTTCAGAAGGCTGGGTTAAAGAGAAGGGTGAAAAAACCCAGGAGATGAATCATGAAATACATTCCTAAAAGCCTGGGTTTGGATTTGATTACAGACAGGTTATTTGAAATATTATCAATAGCATTCCTGGTGCTACAGGAAGATGTGTTTTGGCTTGGGTTCTGAAAGAGGCAGAGTTAAAGGGATAATAGTGTGGCCTGCTTAGATCACCTAACCCTGGTGCTTCCATCTTCATGCAAAACTTCATCCAAGCACTGAGCTTTGTATGCTGCCAGTCACAGATGGCAAGGCTGAGGTCATTTTCTGACTTGCTGACATTTCCCCTCGCAGTCATCGTGGTTAGCCCAGACATGTGAGCCCTGGCACAGAACCCCAGCTCGCAGCAAAAAGGCTGAGGTGCTTCTCATCAGCACAGTCTGAGGCAAGATTATGTCATGTGAGCAAGTTAAAGCTGATGCTGCAGACACCCATGTTCTGGGACACTGCAGGAAAATGAGAAAGTTCAGTACTTGGGGTCCTTGATGCATTTTAAGAACTAGACACATCTTCTGTTCCAGGCAGCAAATGTTGCAAGCTCCCTGAGCACAGCAGAAATTCCCAAGAAGCCTGGGAGCCACCAGCCACCAACCAGGGGCTGAGGGAGCTCTCAGCCAGGTTTCTGTGGGGGAGATAAAGCTCTCCATGGACAGCATGGGATGAACTGCTGGACGTGGAGGTGTTCAGCTTCTTCCTTGGGCTGGGCTGAGGCAGGAAAGGGATAAAAGCTGGAGCTGGGAGCAGGGGCTGCAGTGTCTGAGCTGCACACAGAGCTCTGAGCCCCCCTGAGCTCCTCGTGCTGTGGTTGTGTTTCTGTAGCTCTGGCAGGAGCAGCAGTGCAGCACCAAAGTGGACGCAGCTTCTCAGGCCCTGCAGTTCAAACTCTTAGGAGAACAAATGAAGGTATTCTTTCACTTTAGTGGTCAAAGTATTTTCCTGGTTCATCAGTCTGGGTAAAGGCCAGGCCAAGCCATTTGGGAGTCCTACAAGACAGAGCTGATCACTCAAGTTGCATTGCATTGTCCCAAGATATTTTGCTACATCAACACAATTTGTTCCTTTCCCTTCCCTATTCCTACCCCTCAAATGATTTTCCAGTGGAATATTGTATCCTTACTTACACATGGACTATGCTGAGCTTTGTTCATCAATATTGAAGCAGGATTTTAAAATATTTGAAATTTTATTCTATAAGTCATGCAGAATGTGTCACTTTGGAAGATTAGCTCTGAGACTGCTGCAGCTCTACATTTTTTTCAAGTATTTAGTGATGTGAGTAGTTTTGTACATATCAGTATGCTTTTAGATGTGTTAGAACAAATACTACTTAATAGTTCTAAAAAAAAAATTAAAGATTTTTTTTAACTGTTCTATTAAGAACCCCTGGACAATGAGAACTGAATGTGCCACAGTGGTAAACAAGCCTGATCTCCACAAGCTGTAATTTAGAAAAGCCAGGGAAGAGCTGCACAATGGAGGTGTCTGTGCTTGATCAGGGAAGTGCCAAATCCCAATTCCATGTTGAAATAAACAGGGAGTATCATTTGTTCTGCTCTAGGATGTTAATTTACCAGCACTCAGATGAAACAACTCTGAATCCTTTGTGATTAATCATTAGTAGAGAGCTAATGGGAGCACTAAATAAATGGATTTGATCAATGCCTACTGCTTGTTGTCTGTTTTAATACTGATTTGGGGTTTTTTTATGTATGTTACATATAAAAAAAATTAAATAGTTTAGAGAATACTTTAATTAGTATGAAAAAGCAGAGCAAACCCAAATTTTCTCAGTGTATGTTTTACTTTCAAGCTAGCTTGATTGTGTAACTGGAACAATATTTAACTTGTGCATGGTGGAGGGGAAAAAAACCCTCCACACAAGTGCTGAGATGAGTAACATCTGTGTGCTTTTCCCTCTGCAGGCATTTCAGGAATTGTGAGATCCTCCAGTATAGCACAGAGTGCTAAAACCATCCTGACAGCTGGTAAGAATGTGTGTGATTTCTGTCAACGTGGGCTTCTGATTCCACACAGGGAAAAGGACAGGGCCCCAGTTCTTACAGGAGTTGAAAGAATTAACTTCTTGTGTGTTTCATTAAAAGCCCCTGGAAAAT
Source organism: Acrocephalus scirpaceus scirpaceus (assembly GCA_910950805.1). Classification (NCBI taxonomy): domain Eukaryota; kingdom Metazoa; phylum Chordata; class Aves; order Passeriformes; family Sylviidae; genus Acrocephalus; species Acrocephalus scirpaceus. The sequence continues at coordinate 2,304,204 of OU383782.1, forward strand.
AAAAGCAACATTTAAAGCAGAGGCTTTATTGCAAAAGTATAAAATGCTGAAAGGGACTGAAATAAACAAACCAAGCAACAACATCAACTTTCATTTTCTCTGTTTCTGGATCCGTGCAGAGATCTTTTTGGAGCAAAACAATTGGAAGGGAGGGGTTAAAAACCCCTGTTAAAAACAGTTTTATTCCTGTTGAATTCAAATTATCCTGCCCCGTGGGATGCAGGAGCAGAACAGAAACAGTTAAGCTGTGGTGATTATTTGTGCTCTCCTTCTCTTGTTGTGATGGACAGAAAATCACCTCTGGGGCTCCTTAGGTGCTCTTGCAGTAAATCACTGACTGCCTCTCCTGGCCCTGGGACTTTGGGGGTCCTGCTGGATCTTTGAGTAACACTTGTCATTTTTATCATGGTTTCTGGGCTGTGCACCTGAAATCAGTTATTTGTGAGATGTCTCTATTGCCCTTGCTCTTCGCTGCTTTTTGCTTTATGTACAGTGGCTTTTTTCCCTTTAAAACAAACAGTAGTTTCTTTCTAATCAGTTAGGTAGAGTTGTATTTAGAAACTATTTTCTACTCGTGATTTTAGTGGTGAAAACATGTTTTTGTGATTTGATTTAGGTAAAGCAAAGCAATTTTGGTCCTTTGCCTCCAGCACAAGCCAAATCTGAGCAAGGAGGCTTGAGGGAGTGGATTTTTCTTACTTTTTACATGATTTAGTTTTTTTTGGTTTGGGTTTTTTTTTAATGTATTTACACTCTTCTGCCAGAATCTGGTTAAAACCATTAGGGACAGAATTCAGGAGTGAAATTCAACTGCTCAGGGATGTCACCTCAGTATTTTTGAGGTGTGATGTTTGTGTGATCTGCCCTGGGACTGAGGAGGGATGAGTGACTCTAGAGTTAATTAGCAAAAACCCTTTGCCCTTTTATTTTTTTTTTTAATATTTATCTCCAAACACTTATAACTGAGTTTATTTTAAATCAGCCACTATCTTCTAATGAAGATTTTTCTCCCAATCATGGCTTAATTTAAAATGCATCACTGGGGCAGCATTCCTGACTCTCACAGGATACAGAATTTACAGAGAGAAAACAGGAATGTGGCTCCTGCATGGAAGTATTTCCTTGACTCAGGCAAGGAATGTGTTTTACAGGACAGTGTGGAGCTTTAAATTCAGTCCCTAAGGATGCTGCATTTCTTTCTTTATTCTTCTTCCAAATCTTGTCTAATATTCTGCTCCCCTAAGACCTATTTTCACACTTTCTAGTAGAGACTTCAGGAAAAATATAAGGCTCTGACTCTCTGCAGTGCTTAGGTCAGGAATAGTAGCTTAAAATGAAAGAATTATGAAAGGGAATCATGAAATCTGTGGCTCCATTAAGCTCTTGACTTCTTATTGCTGTTCCTAATAACTGTACAAATACTTTGCTTGCCAAAGAAAGTTTTTTTCAGTGTTGTAGGGGACACAATCTGTTTTGTTTAGCTGATTGTTTTACCTTAAGGACACCAGCAAAGGTGAGATGCCTGCTCTGGTCCACAGCATGGCAGTGCAGTGTCCAGCATTTCTAAATTCAGTGCTAAACCAGCAATAGCTGTGCTGAGATGCCATGCTGGGAATTAACATTACTGGCAAGGAGCACAAGAAGGAATTTCAGCCCATTTAAGAGAACTTTTTTCATCTTTCTCTGCCAGTGTGGTTTTCAAGTGGAGCTCCAGCTCTGTGTTTTTGTTTGTTGTTAAATGCCCTATTTAGTTTCTGAGAATGTGCCTGTGTATTTCTTCGAGGCTGTGGTGAGGTTGCCTCTCTGTTTCCCATTAGAGATGGCACCAGCCTTGGATTTGTTTTCCCACATAGCCAGAGCCTGCCTGGCCTTTGGGAACTCTGCAGCTCTTATATTTAGCTCCTCTGAGGGAGACATTGAGACTTCTTTAGCTTCTTTATATTTTACTCAAAGAATGCTGCAAGCATTGAAAATTTTTCTATAAATACCATCTTACACATTAAATCATCCGTTGAAGCATTTGTCCAAGACACTTTCAAGTTAGCACAAATATTCCAAATAGCATTTATTTTCAAGGATTTGTTTTTTAAGGAGCAGGTTTCATTTGTTCAAGATACTTTTTTAAGTTAGCATGAATGTTGTGAATAGAATTTATTTTCAGATTTTTTTTTTAAGGAGCAGGTTTCATTTGTTCAAGATGCTTTTTTAAGTTAGCACAAATATTCTGAATAGCATTTGTTTTTAAGGATTTATTTTTTAAGGAGCAGGTTTCATTTGTTCAAGATGCTTTTTTAAGTTAGCACAAATATTCTGAATAGCATTTGTTTCCATGGATTTATTTTTTAAGGAGCAGGTTTCATTTGTACAATATGCTTTTTTAAGTTAGCACAAATGTTCTGAAAAGCATTTGTTTTCAGATTTTGTTTTTTTTTAAGGAGCAGGTTTCATTTGTTCAAGATACTTTTTTAAGTTAGCACAAATGTTCTGAAAAGCATTTATTTTCAGAGATTTTTTTTTTCAAGGAGCAGGTTTACATATAAAATATTCTGATTTTGTGATAACTACTCTCTCTATCAGCTGCCTGAGCAGATAACTGTACCTCACTGTATTTACTTCACGTAAATATCTGTAAATATGAGTGTGTCTGTGCATGCCACACTACAGATCTAGAATTATTTGCTCCACATGACAGCTGTGCAGCAAAAGGAAATCCAGGACACTGCAGGAAACTTTGAGGCACTCCCAGCCCCAACACTTGCCCAGAACTGGGCTGGATTTCTTGAGAAGTGGAAGCAGAGACGAGCTGTGTTTACCCTGTGGGCTCGGCCCCGTGTGCAGCAGGGCTTTGTTCTGTGCCCCAGAGTGCCAAAATCTAATGGGGAGGTGGAACCACCGAGGCACAGACTCAGAGCTGAAGTAAAAAGACATTTTCATGTGGTTCAAGTGCTTTGGGTTCTGCGAGTGAGCTGCAGTCACAGCCACGAATTTTCCTGCAGCTGAGGTTGATCAGCCCAGGGCTGCCCTGCAGGAGCAGCTGGATGGACAATCCGTGCTGGGGTGGAGCTCAGGGACAGGAGAGGAGGAGAAGGAGCTGCTGCTGCAGGTGGGCAGGCACAGAGCAGCGATTTCCCTGCAGGCTGCAGTGCCTGCAGCATTCCCTGCAGCAGCAGCTGTGCAGCAGCGGGTCTGCCACACGCTGGGCTGCACTTCCAGAAGCACCTGGAGTTCATTGGAATGGCACAGCAGCAATTCCTCCATCACAGGGGCTGGTCCTGCATTGGGCATTTTCAGAGCCACAGTTACACTTTTTTTACACTTTTTTTACACTTTTTTTACACTTTTTTTACACTTTTTTTACACTTTTTTTTACCCTTTTTTACCCTTTTTTACCCTTTTTTACCCTTTTTTACCCTTTTTACCCTTTTTTACCCTTTTTTACCCTTTTTTACCCTTTTTTACCCTTTTTTACCCTTTTTTACACTTTTTTACCCTTTTTTACCCTTTTTTTACACATTTTATTACACATTTTTACACCATTTTTACACATTTTTACACCATTTTGAAAGAAACTAACTTCTTTCCTTTGTGCTGTGCCAGAGCTGAGCCTGGCTCTGTGCTGCTGCAGGAATTGTTGCTCTGTGTGCAACCCCCATGCACATTTGTCAGGCACTTCAGGATCTGCGTGGTTATTTACTTGTTATTTGAGATGCTGCAAAGAAAAGCCTGTCACGACTTCATTAGTCTGCTTGCTTTTACAAAAACCTAATAAATATGGAAAAGTTGGAGCGTACATGTGGGATGCACATGGGTTTGTCAAAATACATGTACAGATATTTTCCTACAAAAGGTGAACCTGAGTTTATTTAAATTGCATTTGGAGACATGAGAAGTGCAGAACTGATTCTCTGCACTCTGTTATCAGAGGCTTCTTACTCTGCCACATTCCTTCAGAAATAAGTGTGTGCACTTTTCCTACTCATCTGACTTCTTGCAACTCGACTTTGAATAATTCTATCACTTAAAATGTTATATATTTGTTTTCTTTCTTTTACTTTCCTTTCTTCTTCTTTTTTTTTGAGGTCTTTCCAAATTAAATATTATTTTTCTTGTCCCACTCCCTCCCCTAGAAAAGAATAAAAAGAAATCCAGTGCAGCACATGGCTAAACTTGGGTTGGGGTTCCTTGTTTGTTGCAAATCTTTCCTCGTGCCCTGGGCTGTGATATTGTGTGACTTTTGGCTAAATTCCTTCTCTATTTTTAGCCAGACTTGTCAGGTGTTCAATTAAATAAACACAGGAAAGGTTGTAGTAAATATAATCTGCTACACCTTTAATCTGTGCAGGTGTCAGAATGAGAGCTTTTTGTGCAGCACTAAAAAGTTGCCTTTTTGTTCTGAATTTGTGAGGGTGTGATGAGCCTGTGCTGTAACCTGAGCAGTCACTCTGTGTGTTTTTATTTGTTTGGTTTGGGGTGATTTCTTGTAAACAAAAAGGAAAAGCAAATAACTGCGCTGGCTGGGATCTCAGAACCCTCTGAAATGCCAAAACTAACAATGTTTGTTTTTAAATTTACAAATACTCCATGACTAAAGCCAGCAGAAGGCTGTGGGTTTTTTACTCTAGGTCTGTAAGAGAAGGCTCATCTTGCTTAACTCCAAATTCTACAAATTTTATGGGAGTCATCCTCAGTCCCACCATATCTAAATCTCAGAAATGCTTGGATTGCTGCTGGATCTCTGGAAATTGAGTTTCTACCTTTATTGTATGCCATGGTGTGGTATTCACCAGAATTCTGCTCTATTTGCTCTGCTTTGATGGCATTCAAAGTATTTTTGGTGGCATTCTTGACTGTGTCCTGACTGTGACAGGAAGGTTCTTTGCATGTCTGCCTGCTGGATTAGGCTGTCATTCCCCCAGGGAAATCCTTCCTTTATGCACTAAGCACCTTCTGGCTGAGTCAGCCTTGCTAAATGTTGATTTTTTTCCTCTTTTTCTCTTCTTTTCTTTTAGGGGCAAAGAAATCCGTGACTTACAGTTTGAAGAAATTATATAAGATGACAAGGGGAGGGTTAAAGAAGACATCTTGAGTCTTTACATACTGTGTATGGGTAAATAAATGGTGCTTTTTCTCTAAATGGTTTGCAGATGTGACTTTGCATATTGGAGAAGATTACAGTGTATTTAAGAAGTCTGCTCTGATGATTTACATGCCCAATTTTCCTAATGAAATAGGAACTTTTTTAAGGGGAGGTTTGTTGGCAATAGGGCAAAGGAATTCTGCTCTGTAAATACTGAAATGAATTTTCCTGTATATTTTGAAGAACCCTAAGTAAAAAAAAAAGATTGATTGTACAGATGCATTATAACCTAAAGTCACTCATTTTCTATGTCTTGGTAGCTTTACTTCCCAAAATACCCTCAGAGTCTCTTTCAAAATGCTCAATATCCCAAATTTAGTTCTTTCAGGGATTTACAGAACTGGAGAATCCATTGAATTTTTAATAGACGTGAAACTCTCCTCTGACATTCCTGCCCTGACAAATTCATCCCTGGAATTCCTCTGAGGATCCTCCTGTGACATCTTGAATCCCCAAACTGCCACAGTGACTTTCAGTGTGGGAGAGGGAAAAGAGCACCTTGAATAAGGATATTTAATAATATTAATAAATAAGGCTATTTAATAATAATAAAATTATGTGTCCCTCTCATGAGGTGGAGATGAAAAGTTCCCAATTCCTGGGCATTGTCACAAGAGCCAGAGTTGGAAGGAAAATCAGAATTCCATGGATCTGTTTGGGCAGATTATGCAATATTTGTTGTTTGGCAGAAGATGCCATCAAAACACTTGAAAATTGGGAATATTAATGAACAAAAGCACAGATTGTTTGATTCTTTGATTATCTTTTTTTTTCCCTTAAATTACTGCCCACAAAAATGAAACTGCAACTCCCTTTAAATTAGCTAAACTAAAGAAAATTGGAGTTTTACATGACTTGTTCCATTAATCACACCATGAAAGAATGGGCATTGCTGGAAGTATCCATGTCTGGTGCAATAAATTGGGAGGACCTTTTGTAAATAGAATATTTTTCACACTGACTCAGGTGGCTTTGTAAATTTGGGAAAATTTCCTCAAGACAAACAAACTCTGCCAAGATTTCATTTAATTTGTGAGAATGTCAATGATAAAAAATAATTTAATGGTAAAAAAAAAAAAGGAAATAAAATGTATCTTTCCTTGGCATTTTCAGAGCATGTTTGGTTTTTTTCTTGTGTATTATGTGATCATCAGGGCCATCTCTCAAGCCACATTTAATTGAGTGATCTCACTTTAAAAAGTAAATTATTGCAGTGAAGTTGCCTGCTAATTGTTTCCAGGGAGAAGTTCAGAGCATAAATTAAGGAAAGACAATAGAAAATACATTGTTGTATGTAATAGGACTCATACAAGCTTGCTTTAATCACAGAGAAACCTCTAAATACTGATTATTTTCAAATATTTGAGTTTGAAATTTTAATCCAGACTCAGGAAATAATTACTGTGAAATATGAAATAAATCACTGGGAAACTTTCTAAGGTCAGAGGCAGGTTGCCAACACTTTGCATTATCCATTGGTGATAGAATGGGTAAAACAAATCCCCTCCAATGGTACAACCTTTTTTATGGGGGCACAGAATGTTTGTATGGCCCTGGCATTCTCTGGCCCTATTAGTAAGAGGGAAAAGTCCCCAGTTTGCAAAGTTTATATAACAAAAAGTGGAACTAAGGGATTTAAGCCATTTCCAGGTAACTCTGGAATTTTTTAATGATGAAATGCAGCATTTCAAAGCAGCTTTCTTTTAAAAGCCCTTAGCAACCCAGTTAAAGAGAACGTTCTGAATATTACAGACACTCTTCAAAGTGGGGTTTGGTGCTTCTGAAGGTGCTGGCTGCTCAAAGGGTGGCTCAGAACATCCCAGGGCAGTGACAAATCAGCTGGGGTGAGATGAGCTGGCCTCACTCCCATGGGGAAACCCCACTCTCCATCCTGCACCTTGCTGCCTGAGCATTTATCCCAGAAATAATGTGGAAAAGAAAAAAGTAAAGCACTGCTGGCTGTCCAGCAGCCAATTCACTGTTTTTATGTGCAGCAGATGCCGTGTGGAGCTGTTTGTCACTGTCACTGTGCCAGAGGATCCCTGTCCCTGCACAGGTGGGGCTGTGCTGCACTTCCTGTAAGCTGAGCTGCCTGGGTTTGTCTGCTGTTCCTGAGCACCCTCTGCGAGGCTCCCTTTGGCTCTCTGAACTCTGTGTCCAGCAATATGAGAGCTCCTTCCGTGCTCTTTGCAGTGAGTTTTGCAAATCCCAGCTCCACAGCTCCCAGTTCACTCCATCTGCTGATGCACTGCCAGAATCCAAGTTGGGAGACGTAAAAAAGTCCTTCCTCCTCACCCATACAGGCTGAGAAGTGGATTCTGCTCTGTAAATCATTCATCTTGTGCTTTTTAAAGACTGGCCTACCTTTCCCCTTGGGGCCACTGGTCTTGAATGTATTTATTTTTCTGGCAGAGAGCCACGAATGAATCATAGCCCCGAGCAGCTCTGAACTCCTCGCCATTGTTAAGAGAATACTTGGGGCAGTTGTTACAGAGCTTTGCTATGTAAAACTTTTAAGAGAAGAGATTGATTTCAGCCTTGTTAGCTGCTTTTGAAGTTCCCCACCAGTTGTGTGGAAATGATTTCTTGTGCTCATGCAGCTGTAATCCACTAAAATAACCGGGGATTGTTGCACGGGAAGTTGGGACATGGGAATATGTTACTGCCTCTTTGTCCTGATGAGGTGTGGTTGTTCTTTCACCAAAAAAAACCCACTTCAGCCTTTCATTCCATTTGTAACTTTCCTGTTTGTACCTTCCTGCTCCATTTCCATACTTGATTGTTTCTCTTCTTGACTTAATTCTCAAGTCTTTCATTCCGTTTTTCAGACATCCCTCTTTTCTGCCTTGGCTGTTCCACCGTGGATATTGTTTCATGCTCCCTCCCCCTTTTTCCTGTGTAACAGAGCTTTCATTAAAGGCAACCAGGCAGATGATTTATTTCTGGTGTCTTAAAAGGCTTCTTTGTAATGAAGAGCCTGGACCCAATCAAACTCCTGAGGGTTTGTGTAGGTGAGTCAGCAGCATGGGCCTCACTGCCTCTGACATCCCCAGTGCCAGGGGAGTGTGGAGCAGCCTCCTGCTCCAGAGGGAATCAATCATCACGGGAAGAAGGGGAAATCAAAAAAAAAAATCAAACATTTGACTGCATGCATAATCATTTGGCTGCTCCTAAAGTCGGTTTGGGGAGGGCACAGAGCTGAACCACACAGGCTGCTGAGCTCCATCAGCACATGCATGATGTGTTCTTCATTGCTTGCACATTTCCATTTTTGCCAAGTGTTGGAGCAGGGAGTTTCTCCAGGTGCCTGAGTGCGGGACCCTCCAAATCCCAGCTGTGTCTGTAAGTGCAGAGCCTGAACTTCTCACCTGGGCCTCCCTGAGGCTTCTCTTCAGGTGGGGTTGACCTTCCCTGCCAGCAGAGCCTGAGCACAGGGAAGGTGCCCACAGGCAGCAGAGAGCTGAGCTGAGATCCCTTTTGGGCAGAAATACTTTGCAGCATCCCTGATGTTTGCAACAAATCTGGGAAGATCGAGATGGAAACACAGGCCAGGATTGCTGGGTGGCTGAGGGAGCTGAATTTGTTCCTCACACTGAGGTGGGTAAAGCAAGAGCTGCTCTGACTTGGGAAAGTTCAGAATAAGCAGAGCCCTTGGTGAGTGTCCAGTGCAGGGGGATCAGAGCAGGGCTCTGACTCATGCCTTTTCCCAGCAATTAATTTAAAAATAGAATTGAAGCTGAAATATGCTTTGAAGGTCAGAATATCAGGTCAGTGTGTGTCTGATGGTTTTTCCTGGGTAAGGTGTTGAGAGAGGACAAAGCATTCTTCACTTTCAAAGCCACTCTGCTGGCCACAGAGTGTAGAAAATGACTTTTCTTTGTATTCCCTCCTGCAGGAGAAGGAGGCATTACCTCCATCCACACAGCTATTTTCTGCTCTGCTCTTTGTTTGAGTCACCAGTGGCTCTGTCAGGTTTGATACTGTGTTTTCACAAAGTTTTGCAGTGACCTTATTTACCTGTTTTTCTAGATAAAAATCTCCACCACAGTTGCTAACTGATCCTGAACTTAATGGCTGCCCTAGGGAGAGGCAGGAATCACTTCACTCCTGCATGTTTTAACCTCTTTCTCAGCCTGCTTCAATCAGAAATGTTTAGAAATTAATTAAGTTCTACTACATGAACAGGAAGCTTCAGACTATACATTCTGAAATTATTCATGGAAATTGCAAATATTTTATTTACATCTTTAGTCTGAGAACTTCCAGGCAATTTTTGCCTTCATAGTCCAGCATCCTGCCAAATCCTTTCCAGTGCTGGTGGGGACTGTTTGGATGATTATACATGATTTTTTTCTGAGAAATGGAAGGTCTTGCAGGTGCAAAGACAGACTGAAAATCTGTGCAAGTGTAGTGGGTATAGAGGGTTCTTCCTCGTTTTAAATTTGATCTTGAGGAGTTTGCAGCCACAAGGAGCTGCCTTTAAAAGCAAAGCAAAGCAAAACTGGCCAAAAACAAACACTCTGTGTTTTGGTTCCTTCACTTCCCTTTGTTGTACTGAAACCTCCTTTAAAAGCCTTGAACCTGATATTTAAAATACCTCCCCTAGTCAATTAAGTAAGCCAAGTAAACAGTAAAACATCTCATTATTGAATTAATTTGTATTACTTCTCTACATGGGATCTCTTTAGCTCCGTGGTGCACTTGGTAAATTTGAAAGCTTGTGTTCCCACACAGAGATTATTTGCTTAATCTCTGCCTCCTGCCAAAGCTTCTTCAAAACTCCCGTTTTAAAATTCATACTGAAGCATGGGAGGGGAGCATTCAGTGGGTTTGGGGGTTTTTTTTTGGTTTTGTTTGTGGTTTTGGGTTTTTCTTTTAATGCTGCCATCCTCCAGTTGTGTTGCTCTCAGCAGTGAAGTGTCTGGCTCACTTTCTGTACAACAGCAAGAGCCAAAAAGTTTTTCCCTTCCTAGGATGCTGCAAGCAGGGCTGACACAGAGCAGCTCCCAATGTCTGCCTCACTGTGCTGTCACAGGGCTTTGGCCTTACAGCCTGGGGCAAAGCTTTTTAAAACCAAATTATTTGCACAAGAAATCCTAGACAATTTTTTTCTTTCTCTGCTTCTTTCCCCTCATTTCCTCCCAAGTCTGGGGTTGGGTGAGGCTGTGCTCACTCTGCACACCCCTGTTCATAACTCTGTCCCTGCAGCAGATCCTTGCCAAGGAGGAGACTGAGCCAGCAGCTCCTGGGCAGTTGGGAGGTGAGCTCCCTGCAGACAGCTGTAAATGATGAAATCCATCACAATTTTCAATTTCTTACAGCATTTATAAGTGGATTATATTAAAGTGGATTATATATTTATTTGTACTTGCACAGATGCTTATAAAGCAAGGGTTGTCCTATTTTGCTTTATGTTTCTGTTGTTTAAAGAATGTCTCCTCTGTTGTTTGTCTGGTTTATCTGTGGCTCATTTTAGCAGGATTCCCTTTCCAGTATAGCACTGAAAAGTGGTGTGTTATTTGTATTAGAGAATCACAGGATAATTCAGGTTGGAAAAACCCTCCCAGACCACTGAGTCCAGGCTGTGCCCAGTCCCCACCTTGTCCCCAGCTCAGAGCTCTGAGTGCTACCTCCAGGAATTCCATGGACACCTCCAGGATGGACACTCCAAACCTCCCAGGGCAGTTCCAAGGCCTGAGCCCCCTTTCCATGGGGAAATTCCTGCTGCTGTCCCACCTGAGCCTGCCGTGGCACAGCTTTTCCTCTTGCCCTGTCCCTGCTCCTTGGAGCAGAGCCCGACCCCCCATGAGCCATCTGGGGAAAAATCCCTGGAAAGGGCAGACCTGGAGAGCTGAGGGGAGAATCCACTTGTCCTGAGGAGATAACTGACCTTATCCAGAAACCCCCAGTCAGGGAGAATCCCAATTTGTCAGGAATTAGCAAGATCAGGCTGTAAGAATGACAAATCTGGCTTGTAGGAACACTGAAAGGCAGGGTGCGTGTTTGCATCCAGCAAACGTGACTGAGCTTGGTTCTTCCAGAGTGATTCCATGTGCATCCTTGAGCTGATGGATGGATATTCCAAAGGGCTTTAGACAGCATTTAGTGCCCAATTCCTTCTGTCCAGTGACCTGAAGGAATCCTGGTGACTGAAGAACCTTTTCCTACAGCCTGCAGATGGATGTAAATTGTGTCGCTCACCATGGATTCATGGGGAAACTCCCAAAAGAATTTTGCATTTCATCTTGAGCTGCAACCTTATTTTAATGATCCCACTTGGACTGAAGTTCATCTGGTCCTGTGTGAGAGAGAGGACACAAATCAAATAGGGAGTTAAATCTATTATGTGGATATTTATATAATCTATAATAGAAATTGTATTTTCTTACTGCATAAGAAAAAAGTGCATAACAAAGAGGTTACTCTGGATATTTACCTTCAGCTGTGGATCACTGACTGTACTGACCTTCCCTTTACATTAAATTTGCCATTTGGAGCTCTGCTGTGAACCATTTGTGGTCTTTTTATCAGTGCTTAACAAAACTTTAACAAATTAAAACCAGTGGGCTGCGGCCAGGGGTTGCTTTTAATTTGTTAATCTGACACTGCTTTTGTATTTAATATTTTTCAGCTATCTCGTCTGTCTTCATCTTATGGGAACGTCCATGGGGTGAAATCTTTTCTAGAACAAAGCCAGCAAAAAGTACCTGTGGTTAAATGTTCTGAAGGAGCAGAGTTAGTGGTGTTCATGGTTCTGCTGGAGTCTGAAATCTCTCATTGTTTGCCTGAAGATGATGCTGCTGTTCTGACCCTGCTCCAGCTGAAATTATTCTGTCTCTTTTCATCTTCCCCTGGATGATGGGGCAGACAATTATGAGGAGGGCAAGCTTTGTCTTGAAGCAGGTAATAAATAACCATCTCCATCAACTCACAGTTTGGATCAACTTGTCTGGCTGGAATTACTGCAATTTAACACGTTGTGGTGCAATGAATAACAAAGTGCCTCCAAAAAACCCTAAATCTTACATAGTTTGAATTTTGGGTGTTTTTACAAAAGGCAGCTTTGGTGCAGCTGAAGGTGGATTTTTGCAAGGAAGAGTTTTAGATTCAGGGTTCAGGAGTGTTAACATTGCTGAAAAGATGTTTGCTTCTGAGGCCACGTAATTTGTGTGTGAGAAAACCTGCTCTGAGCCTGATTTTCAAAGCTGCTGTCACTTGGTGTGAAATGAAGCTGTTTTATTAAAGAAGGTGTGGATAGATGGAAGCGTGCACCGTAATTGGGCTGACAGGGATGGCAAAGCCCCGCCACGCCTCATTAAACCTGTGACAAATACTGGAGCTTTGGGAGAGCTCGGAGAAAATGTTTGCTTTTGGCCCCAACTGCATCACTTTGTGCAGAGTTTGGTGCTCACTGAGCTCCTCTGCAGACTCCAGGGAACTTCAGGCATTCCTGGATGATGGAAAAGAAGTGTCTGTACTGTTAGTTTGAAAATCAAAATGGGATGGCAGGAAGAAACTGGAAGAACTTCCATAAATTCCATTTTTTTAACATTCAGTGATGCCAGCTGGCAAAGTCCTTCCTTAGATGGGCACCTGAGGAAAACAGAGCCTTTTGCAGCTCTGCACTTGCCCCTTTTCTTAGAAATCACTGAAATCACTCAGAAATAATTCAGCACACCAGGTTTGGCTCCCTTTGGGTCCCGTGGTGGGGACCACTGCAGTCTGTCCCAAAAATGAGGTACGCCACTGCTGGGGCCATGTGCAGGGAGAAACTTGCCCAGGGCATTTTTACCAACTCCTATTATAGTGGAAACACTTTATTTTCTTTATTTCATTTTTCAGGGCATTTTTAACCAACTCCTGTTATAGTGGAAATGCTTTATTTATTTTATTTTCAGGGCATTTTTAACCAGCTCCTGTTATTTTCCAGGTTGGCCATGGAACAGATGCCAGACAATTTCAATAATAATTACAGGATTAATGGCTGAGTAGGGTCTGTAGGACCAGGCCATGGGATCTCCCTGCAGACTGCAATCTGCTGGAATATGGGGTTTTGCCCTCTGGTTTCAGGACCTTTCCTGCCTCTGTACTAAAAAAAAAACTCAAAAAAGTCTTAGAACGTGGTCCTGAGGCAGCTGAGATCCACAGCCAGCCACAATCCCAGGTCCCTCATGCAGGGGTTAAACTTTCTGTTGCACTGGCCACTCTTTGTGAAGAATGGGATGAATTTTTGGTGATTAATGGACATTTGGGACGGGCGTGGCATCCCAGGATTTGCATCACACCTTGGGTGCTGAAGCACGACTTTGATTTTAGTTCAGCCACAGACCCTCAGCTATCCTTGTGAGTTTTGGGGTTCCAGCAAAGCAAATTTTTGCTGGTATGTGAGCAAAGAGCCTTTGATAGCACAGGGTTAGAAAGTTCCTGCTAAATGAAAACCAAATTTTAACACCCGAGCCAAACAAAATGCAGCTCATCACCCAAGCCTGGGTTTGCTTTCCCAATCTGTGAATTTGCCTGGTGAGCAGCATGTGGTGAGTTCAGCAGCTCTGACAAGGTTTCCTCGTGCTGTGTTGAGATCTGCTTTCCAAGATTCCCGACGTTTGACAACTTGCACTTCATTTTTTTGGGGTTTTTTTTTTGGTTCTTACAGATGTTGACACCTCACTGCAGAGTCTGTCTGCAGGGACTGCTCGGGGTCACTGCTCCCAGCCAGCTGATGTTCCTCAGGCTCCTTAGATGTTTATTAAATATCCTGTTCTGAAACTTCTGCTGGGAGCTGTAACAGCAGCTCCGAAGGATCAAAAGCTGTTTTGACCTCTCCTTTCTCAAGCTCCTCCTCATCCCAGGAGCTCTGTCTGGTTAAACAAAGAAACCCTTCCCACCTCTTCCCTCCAGCAGTTAGAAACAGGAGTGGCAGACGTTTTTCTCAGAGATACATATTAAGAAGTCTTGTAATTAGTCTGCAGCAATTAATTCTTGTGATACGCACCAGTGTCTAGTTCGGATCTTTTCTCAGCGCCTGTGGTTTTGTTTTCCACATTTCATGGTGTTTTTCTTGTCCTGTGTCTTGTTTTGTCAAACAAGTTTTACATTACTGTTTTGACTGCTTTTTCCCCCAAATATTAGATCATCAAACTCCTCTTCTTGCTCGCTGGTAATGAAAACAGTAGTCTATTAATCCAGTAGTCTATTAATACAATATCAATTTTTAAATTATATTGTTACAGATGTCACAGATGAAGGTTTTGCAACGTGTATAAAATTCTGTTCATGGTTGTTCTGACACCACATGCATTTCATTTTTTTAACCAACTGAAGCGTTCCTGTTAGATATCCTGAGTGTGTGGAGTCTCAATCTGGATTTAATTTAGGTTTGGAACGTGCTTTTGGCCAGCTCTTGGTGGCCTGGAGATCTCATGACCTGTCCTTGCGAGGAGATGAAAATACTCCAGCCGTCAGCACGATTTTGATGGACTTTTAACTGGGAGCTGGCCAGCACAGAGCCTCCAGGGGCTCTGATATTCCAAGGGATCCAAGTGTGGGGTGTGTGGGTTCATCCCAGCCCTTCCCTGCTGCACCTCCCACAGCCCGGGCTGGGCTGCAGCTTTGGCTGCACCTCTGGCTGCGTGTGGGAGCCCTGCTCCCTGCACCATTCCCTGCACAGCCCCAGCTCCAGCAGCTCAGATAAACCCTGCTGCTTCTTCTCCTCGAGCAAACACAGTTGTGGTGCCTTTTCTGGACTTGTGCATTTATTGTCCCAACGAGGGAGTGTCACACTAGGACATGAAATGAACACACATCACACGCTCAGTCACCCAAGGCAAAAAAAGGGACTTTATTTACAGTTTTTCAGAATTTATAGATTCTCTAAAGTGAGAGTGGATTGGAGGATGAATCCCTCCTTTAAACCACACCGGCCAGGTGAACAGTCTGTCAATTTTCTCCTCCTCCAAGAAGAAATGTGCACAACACATGTTTTGGTAAAATGTGTGGGAATTCTTGACTCTAGGAATGAAACATCAGAAGGCTTCAAAAACCAGGGTGACGAGGAGGAGCTGGACAGGAGAATTCTGTGTAGACGCTCTCAGTTCCTGCTGCCCTGTGCTCATTTTGGGTTCCACCACAAAGCAGCAGCCCTAAGGCTCTTCATGGGGCTCAGGTTGATTTATTGTCCCTTCCTGTCCCTTCCAAGAGCCGCCTGAGGCCACCTGAGATCCTTGTGAGGATAACACCCACGGATCTGGGACCTGTTTGGTGGTGACTGATGCTCGGTGTGGACAGCAGCGGATCAGTGCAGCACTTTCCCATGTCCTCTCCTCCTCTGGAATTCATTTCTGCAAGCCTGGGAACAGCATTCCCGGGTTCTTCCGAGTGCCTTGGAGAAACCTTGGCTTGGCTCCGGGGAGTGGCTCCTCCAGATGCACAAACTGCCCGACAGCTTGATTTGATAACACTGCTAAAAACAGGCAAAGTTTTACAGCAAGACTTGCTCCTAAACTGCTGGAAAAGGCATGGAGGCTGCCATGGGAATGCCTGAGGCTGTGCTGGGATGGGGAGAACAGGTGCCATCCTTTCCCAGCAGTGCAGTGGCCAGGATGCTCTGGCTGCTGGAAATCAGAATATTCAGACATTCAGGAGAACATACAGATATTCACGGGAATATTCAGATATTCAGGGGAATATTCAGATATTTGGGAGAATATTCAGATATTCGGGAGAATATTCAGATTTTCGGGAGAATATTCAGATATTCAGGGGAATATTCAAATATTCGGGAGAATATTCAGATATTTGGGAGAATATTCATTTTTTCGGGAGAATATTCAGGTATTCTGGAGAATATTCAGATACTCAGGAGAATATTCAGATTTTCAGGAGAATATTCAGACATTCAAGAGACTATTCAGATTTTCAGGAGAATATTCAGATATTCTGGAGACTAATCAGAGTTTCGGGAGAATATTCAGACATTCAGGAGAATATTCAAATATTCAGGAGAATATTCAGATATTCAGAAGAATATTCAGATTTTCAGGAGAATATTCAGGTATCCGAGGAGCTCCTGCCCTGCAGGCGGAGGGGAGAGGAGCAGCTCGGTGACCACGAGGTCTCAGTTTTAGTCTCGCTCCAATCCGGCTGCCGGCGGCTCCTCCCAGGCCGAGTGAGTCACACCGGGAGCGGGGATCTGTAAAACCCCGCAGCGGGGGGAGCGGCGAACAGGAAAGTGCCGGAGCTGCCCACACCAATTCCCGTCACATCGTGCGGAGGCCGTGGATGTCACCGCCGTCCCCCAGGCGGGCACAGGGGATGACAGCAGGCTCTGACACCCGTCACCCGTGCGTGTTTCGGTGTGCCTGGGGATGCCGATGCTGGGACAGCGTGCTTTAATTCGAAACGCACATTTCCGCTTCCAAACAGTGTTTTGTTCTCCGTAGAAGTTTTTTCTCGTTGTTGTTGTTTTCCTGTAGGCTTAGCTTAGTGTTTTTCCTGACGGGGGAGGAGAAGGTTTAGGGCAGCGTTGCCCTCCCCGTTCTCTCCCGTGGTGTCGCCGCCGGGACTCGAACCCGCGATCTTACGGCACCGCCTCCCTCCTCCCCCGGGGGCGGGGCCCGCGCGCTCCCTACCTGCGAGGATGTGACGTCAGCGCTTCATTAGCCTAATTGCGCTGACGTCAGGGCGGCGCGGCCAATGGGGGCGGGCGGCGCTCCCCACCTGCTCGCCGCAGAATTCCATCATTCCTGGGATTCCTCGGCGGGCCCGCGCAGCCAGCGGGGCCAGCGCGGCCGGGGAGCCGCGCCTGCTCCGGGCCCGCACCGCCGCCGCTGCCTCCGCCCGGCCCGGCCCAGCCCGGCCCGGCCCGCGGGGCGCCGCGGCCACGCTGCGGCCGCCGGCACCGCCCGGAGCGCCGGTGAGTGCGGGGGGGACAGCGCGCACAGGTGGCCGCGGGGGCGGAGGGAGCGGCGCTGGCGGGCGGGACGGGGCCGGGACGGGGCTGCCCCGGGCCGCCCTCTCCGCGCTGCGGGACTTTCCCCGCGGGAGCCGCGCCGGGCCGGGCGCTGCCGGGAACGTCCCGAGCCTTCCCGGCGGTGTCGGGATCCAGGCGGGGAGGGAGCGATCCGCCCGGCCCGGGGCAGGTTCCGCTCCCCCTTTCCCGGGAAGGGTCCGCTCCTCCCGGCTCGGGTAGGGTTCCGCTCCCGCCGGCCCCGGCCCGGGCAGGCTCGGCTCCCCCTTTTTCCCGGGTCAGGCTCGGCTCCCCCTTTTTCCCGGGTCAGGCTCCACTCTCCCGGGTCAGGCTCGGCTCCCCCTCTTTCCCGGGTCAGGCTCGGCTCCCCCTCTTTCCCGGGGCCGGCTCGGCTCCCCCTTTTTCCCGGGTCAGGCTCGGCTCCCCCTTTTTCCCGGGTCAGGCTCGGCTCCCCCTTTTTCCCGGGGTCAGGCTCCGCTCCCCCGTTTCCCGGGTCAGGCTCGGCTCCGCAGGACCGCAGGAAATGCCCTGCAGGAGCTGCCCGGGGCTCTCCTCATCCCGGGATTCTCCCGCTGTCTGCAGCTCCCAGCTTGGCTCCCCCCCACCGAGTTCTTCCCGCAGGGAATTTCGCCGGCACCGCTCCGGTGGCGGAGGTGAAACCTTCCAGAACGCGTCCCAAGGGCGCTCCGGAGGCTCTGGGCGCTGCTCCTGTTCCGTTCCGCTGGCAGAGGTTTTTTATTTCGCCTTTAGCTGCGGTGTTGCCCAGATGTGATCAGCAGTAATTAATTCCGAGTGAAGCTGTCCGCGCTGATGCCGGCGCTCCCCTTCTCTGGGAGCGGATGAATGGGAATTTCACACCCCTTTCCACTGGCCCTGGAGAATCCATAAAGCCAGCTCGCTGCTTTTCTGCTGGGTGGGTGCTCCAGGATTGTCAGGAAGCAGAAATAATGGCTTTTTTTTTAATTACACCAAAGAGGACTTGGCTGATGGAGAGTTCCAGGATTTCTCCTGCAGGGTAATTTCTCTGATTGGTTTTTTTCTGACTTTAGAACACAGAGTTGTTTGAAGAGTTTTTCTCACAGAGAAGCAAACTGCAGTTTGGGAAACTTGAGTGAGTGAAACTCTGCAGGCAGAGATACTGAGAACCCTCAGATCCAAAACTAAAACTGGGCAGCAACATCCCTCTCCTGCCTTAATAATAAACTTTTTAAAGGCTCTTCTCCAGACTTGAAGGCCCTTTATTTGTATTTTCCTGCCTGTGAACTTGTGAGATTTCTAATGGGGAATGTGTTTTGCTTAAAGTCTCTACATCTCTTATTGATTCCCAGTTATAATCTGGTTATTGGGGCTGTGAGGTTTTTTGGGTTCAGCTACAAGAACTGCTTTGATTCACAAAAAATAGATTTGACTCATTAATTCTTGGTAGAATTTGGGCCTGCCTGTTGTCCATTTACATTTTGCTGATGGAATGACTGGGCTGGAGCAGTTGCTGTGGGGAGCAGGGATGGATGTTTTGGTGCAGGATGCTGTTCCTTCTCTTCCCTTCCCCTCTGTGGGTATGGGATCAGCTTTTCCACCCACCCCAGAGCAGGAGCTGAGGTGATGAGCACCCAGGAGTGCTGCTGAGATCACACAGTCTGCTATAAAACAAATAACTAAAATAGGACAGAAAATATCTGTACAGCCCTTTGGGGCAGCTTAATGAAGAGCACTCACCTCACAGACCATCACTTTCTTATTTATATCTTTTATGGACATTTTATGCAGATTATTTACAGAATAACATTTTTACTTTGATAACCTTCTCAGCATCTCCACATTGCAGGGGTGAATTGGTTTTTTCCCCCAGACACACCTGGATGTTTTCTGTAGGAAAAGGGAGCTTTGGTTCAGTTCCCTTGGCTGTGTTAAATGTTTCATAATGTGTTTGCAGCAGATTGTGTAACACCAAAGATGCTCTGAGTGATCTTGTAGGTACAAGACAAGGTCAGCTTGGGCTTTCCCACCTCAAATTTCTCACCTTGTTAGCTTTCAAAAATTACTGATACCTTGCTTCTGAAAATGTTGCTTTATTAAGGGGGATTTATGCAACAAGACAACAAAAAGCATGAGGTGAAATACCAAAGCTCTGCTTTAACCTTGTAATTTTCTGTGTGATGAGTTAAATCCTTGTTTCTGTTTGAAGATTTGCCTGTTCAAACAGATTTTCCACACGCATAACAAGCACGGTTTAAAAAACCCCAAAGTAGGGGATAAATACATTTTAAAAAAAAGTGGTATTTAGGCAAACAGCCTGAACTTACCCTCAAGATTTTGAGCTGTAAATGCAGGGGATAGTCAGTGTTACTTGGGAATCCTGATCTAAAGTGAGAATTTGCACATTTCACCTTTTAACATTCACATTTTGACATTCACATGGGTATCTTATCTCAACACAGGATTTTCCTGTTCACAAGTAGAAGCTCAGGTCCAGGCAAAGCTGAAGAAATTTAAATGTGTTGTGAGTGTTTGAGAAAATTGTTGGTTGCAACGTGCTTGTCATTATTCTCATTCATGGGGCAAAAATGCTTTACTATCTCCTGTCATAAAAAATAAACAATATTTACCTATTTGGCATCAAACTTTTGCTTTATCTTCCTTCCCTGTGTGGATTTACTGATAGTGCTGATCAATCATGTTTGGATTTCCTCTTCAGTTTCACTCTCTTCCATTGAAATCAGCAAACTTCTGTTTCCTCCTGGTATTTCTGGGTTTGAATTTGGGCAGTTTTGGGCCAGTCCCTCCCCAGCTGGGAGCTGCTTTTGACCTGTTTGACCACTCTTTTCAATTAATCTCCTTTGCCTTTGTGTTTATCTACACTTCGGTCTTGATGGTTTCTCAAGTGTTTTGTTATTATAAATTGCTTTTTCATCGTCATTAATGGATTTTATGAATCCTGCTCTTCTCCCTGCAGCCTCGCCTGTGTGATTTCTGCAGATGGGAGTTTGGGTGCCAGGTTTTCCTGTCCAGCCTGGCAGGGTGTGGATGTGTCTCAGCAGCTTGGGGGCTGCTCTTGGTGTTCCTCAGGTGCTTTCCACTGTCATCCAGGCATTGTCCTGCCCCTGGCTTCTCTTTGGGATTTCACATCCCAATTCTAGCACAATTCTTCTCATTTTGTCTTGCCTGCACTCGTGTCTGTTCTCATCCCCCAGTTTTGTCCTTGTTTTTGACACTTGAGCTAAGCCCTGTCCTAGACCCATCCTAACTCTGTCTGAGATCACTGCCCAAACTTCATCTTTGTCTCTTTCCTTTCTCTCCCCCTTTTTTAAAATCAAATGTGAAATTCTCTTTATCTCACGTCTCTCCTGCCATCCCCCACTGGGAATATGAACCTAAATTAAATATTTATTAAATAATCGTGGGATTAAATAATTGTCTCTGTTTGGGCTGAGTGAGTGCTGCTCTGCTGCCTCTGAACTGAATTTCAAACCAGCAACCTCAGGGTTTTTTTTTCCCTGCGTGCTCCTCCTGAAGGTGCTGCAGAAATCCCTGAAAACACTGAACTGTTCATTTCCACTTCTCTATAACCTTCAAAACAAACCACATCAGCAGGCATTTGTAAAGCTCAGAGCACTCTGAGTGTTCCTGGATCTTGCAAAAATGGGAGGAGAGGGAAAAGAGAGTGGAGGAGAGGGAAAATAAAGTGGAGAAGAGGGAAAATAAAAGTGCTTTTTCTTCACACTAATGGGTATTGCATGCTTCAGGTGTTGCATAAACAAATTACAGGTGGATCAGTGTTTGGATCAGCCTTTCAGACATCTCTGCTCAAAGATTTTACATCTTTGCTGTTTTCCAGAATGTTTCTCATGAACAAATTACAGGTGGATCAGTGTTTGGATCAGCCTTTCAGACATCTCTGCTCAAAGATTTTACATCTTTGCTGTTTTCCAGAATGTTTCTCATGAACAAATTACAGGTAGATCAGTGTTCGGGTCAACCTTTCTCTGCTCTCTTATTTTATATCTTTACTGTTTTCCAGAATTTTTCTCTTAAACAAATTACAGGTGGATCAGTGTTCAGGTCAACCTTTCAGATCTCTCTGCTCTCACATTTTACACCTTTGCTGTTTTCCAGAATGTTTCTCTTAAACAAATTACAGGTAGATCAGTGTGTGGGTCAGCCTTTCAGACATCTCTGCTCTCACATTTTATATGTTTGCTGTTTTCCAGAATATTTCTATGAACAAATTACAGGTGGATCAGTGTTTGGATCAGCCTTTCTGTGCTCCCACATTTTCTGTCTTTGCTGTTTTCCAGAATGTTTTTCATGAACAAATTACAGGTGGATCAGTGTTTGGGTCAGCCTTTCTCTGCTCTCTTATTTTATATCTTTGCTGTTTTCCAGAATGTTTCTCTTAAACAAATTACAGGTGGATCAGTGTTTGGGTCAGTCTTTCTGTGCTCTCACATTTTACATCTTTGCTGCTTTCCAGAATGTTTTTCATGAACAAATTACAGGTGGATCAGTGTTCAGGTCAACCTTTCTCTGCTCCCACATGTTGTCTTTACTGTTTTCCAGAATATTTCTCTTAAACAAATTACAGGTAGATCAGTGTTCAAGTCAACCTTTCAGACATCTCTGCTCTCACATTTTCTGTCTTTGCTGTTTTACAGAATGTTTTTCATGAACAAATTACAGGTGGATCAGTGTTAGGATCAGCCTTTCCCTGCTCTCACATTTTACATCTTTGCTGTTTCCCAAACTGTTTCTTTGCTGCTGTGCAGGACAGAGTAGGGCAGCGCTGAGTGGGAGCAGTAGCTGATAAATACGAGCACTTTGTAAGATATTAAACTAATATTTGGAATAACAGTAGATAAAAATATCTCGAATGCTTGTAAAAGTGCTTTTGGCTCGTGTCTGCTGAATCTCTAACAGTTAACACTTTGTAACCAGTGAGATTTCCTTGGAAAACTCTTTAAATCAGGTGTAGCCAGGGGAAATCCCTTGGATCTTGTGTTTCATTCCTCACTTGCTTTTTCAAGCACTTGCAGAGAGATTTTGTGGGGGGAAATGTAAAAATTCAAGGTTGGGTTCTGCTGCATAGACAGGTTTGTGTCACACTGAGAAATAGCTGGATTTGCTCAGGAGTCTCCTGATTAACAGGGTTTGGTGGTGTTTATTTTTGTTTTTTATTATTTTTATTATTTTAATTTAATATTATTATTACTTTATTATTTTTATTTTTGTTTTATTATTTATTAATTATTATTTTTCTTTTATTATTCTTATTTTGATTTTTTATTGTTTTTATTATTTTATTTATTATTTATCAAATGTTATTATTTTTATTATTCTTATTTTTATTTTTATTACTTTTATTATTTTATTTCGTTTTTATTATTTTTTATTTTTCATTTTTTATTATTTTAATTCTTTTTATTTTTATTACTTTTATTATTTTATTCTTATTTTTATTTTTATTACTTTTATTATTTTAATTATTTTTAATTATTTTTTATTATTCTTATTTTTATTTTTTATTACTTTTATTATCTTATTTTATTTTTTTTAAAAAAATTATTTCTTGGAAGCCTGGGAGTTGTTTTTAGTCATTCCTTTCTGACAGGTGACTCCCCCAGCATGGCTGGGCTGCCCTCTCAAGGCAGCTGCAGCATTTTCTGACCTTGCCCTGATCAAATCTGGGTTTTCAGCTTGGAGCTAAGAGAGGATCCCTCCTCTCTGACCTTCATTTCTCTCCTGACCTGTAATCACTGATTTGTTAGTTTAATTCAGAGATAAAGAGATATTTAACACTATTCTGAGAAACAATCTAGCAGTGTGTAGCTCCTTGCAGGTAATGTTTGTTCTCTGTTTAAAAGTACCAGAATATCTGAGATTTCACCCTGGGAATGGCAGATTTTGAACAAACCCAAAACCTCGATGTCAGGGGAACCCCTCTCCTGATATAAACTTTAATAACACAAAGCTGCAAAGCTCCATTGAGGCCACTTTTAGTCAAGTTGTTTTTAAAGTGTCTGATTTCCTGAGCTGAATGAAGACTCAGTTCCTGTTTCCTTCTCCCAGTGTGGGTTTCTGTCACCAGTTAATTCTCTTACTGGGAGCAGGGGCAGGAAAGGGATTGGGCATCTGCAACTCCCATTAGTTGAAAATTACTGGAAAGCTGAAAGAAAAAAAAAAGGTTCTTAATGTAGTTAATTTATATTTAATAAGACATTTTGCTATCCTTTACATTGTTGTTTATTAAGAGTTGATTTTTTTTTTTTTACTAAAGACTTGACCAAAAATATTTATATTATGTATTTGAAGTGTAGGGTGAAGTTAGCACCAAATCCTGAGTTATCTCAGCCAAATCATTCTTCCAGCTGGATTTCAACTCTGTGAGAGGGTCAGTAAACTCCAAGAAATGTTCAAATATTCAAATAATATGAAAGAAATGAAGCCAAGGTCCAAGGTGTGCAAGTGGAATTGTGCTGAAGGCTTTTCAGGGAACATCCTCTCCCAAATCTTTGCTTTGGTTCGGAGGAGGATGTGGCCAGGTGTGAAAGGAAGAAATATTTAATGAAGATAAAATAGTAAAATAAGCTAAGATCTTGCTTTCTAAAATCTCTTACCCACAGGTGTTTTCTTTAATTTAAAGAGTTAATTGATTTTATAAGTTTAGTTAAAATATTCTTGAGCAAAAGCTGATTCTGGCATGTTTTAATCCTCAATACACTTGGTTATTTCAAATTTGTCTCTTCTTCTTGCATTGCTCCATGGAAATCTTACTGAATTTCATTATTTAAACTTAAATATACAAGCTTTAAGCTTAAAAATACATTTTTTTAAACTCACAAACCCTTTAAAATCCTTTCTCTTATGCTTTAAAGTCTTTGATTAGTTTAAAATCTGACTTATTTAGGAAGAGGGAGTGAGGACAGTGAGGTTTATTGTTTTAGTGCAAAGTCAAGGAAATTGCTCCCTTAACAACATGTGCTTGTTGTTAAGTCAGTGTACACGCTGGACATGTGTTTGAGATTTCTGCAGTTGCACAAAAAAACCCCTTTTTTTTTTAAGATCATACTGTAAAGTAAGTTACAATAGACAGTTCTTATGGGAGGAGTTTTTGGTGGAAAAATCTCAACAAAATTTAGTTATTCTGGGTTTTTTTGTTTAATTTTTTAACAGTTCTGCTTGTGCTGTTGCCTTTTTGTTTGAAAACACGTATGAGTTGTTGGCCTTGTAGTAAAAACATCTTGACAACATTCTCTTCCTTCCTTTCCCTTCCATATTTTTGGAATTTCATACTGAAACATCTTTTTTAGTTCTGAAGCCATTCATGTGAAACTTTGAGAAGCTGCAGTGCAATCAGGGTTTTGTGGGAGCCTGTTACTTGGTGCAGTGCTGGAAAAGGCATTTTTAATGTGCTGGGAATTAATTTTTCATGGATGGGAACTGTGTTGTAAGGGGCAAAATCCAGGAAAAAGGAGCTGCTGAGGTGTGATTGTGATTGAAAAAAATACAGTTCTGTATGTGGTTATACACACACACCTGGAGTTCAACTATATGTTTATTAATTAAAAAAATCTTAATAAAATTATAAAATTTGGATGAGTCTACTCTGGCCATGGGAGAGGGTGTGAAGGTGAAGTTTCTGGAGTCCTGAGGATCTGAAACAATCCATGCCCATGCACTGCAGGGACAATTTTTGGTTGATTTTTTGGGTTGATTTTTTGGGTTGATTTTTTGGGTTGATTTTTTGGGTTGATTTTTTGGGTTGATTTTTTGGGTTGATTTTTTGGGTTGATTTTTTGGGTTGATTTTTTGGGTTGATTTTTTGGGTTGATTTTTTGGGTTGATTTTTTGGGTTGATTTTTGGGTTGATTTTTGGGTTGATTTTGGGTTGATTTTTGGGTTGATTTTGGGTTGATTTTGGGTTGATTTTGGGTTGATTTTGGGTTGATTTTGGGTTGATTGGCTCCCATTGGCTCCCATTGGCTCCCATTGGCTCCCATTGGCTCCCATTGGCTCCCATTGGCTCCCATTGGCTCCCATTGGCTCCCATTGGCTCCCATTGGCTCCCATTGGCTCCCATTGGCTCCCATTGGCTCCCATTGGCTCCCATTGGCTCCCATTGGCTCCCATTGGCTCCCATTGCTATTGCTGTTTGTTAGGCACTACAACAGGTAGTAGCTGACCCTGTTACACCGTGTGTGAGCAGTGTAGCAGCTCCAGCCCTTGGGAATTTGGTGTTCTGCTTTGTTTGGGTGGGAAGGGCAATCCCAGCATTTCCCAATTTTCCTTTTAACAGGAAAAGACCAGCACAAAATCAGGTTTTTGACTCTTTTTGCTGTCACGCTCCTGTTGTGCATTGCTCCTGCTGTAAACCTGATGTGTGTGTGCTCTGAGTGTTAAATTTACTCTCTGAACCTTTACTTCTGGATTTTTCAGGATCCAGAGAGGAATGGAGACTCCCTTGGATGTTCTGTCGAGAGCAGCATCCCTGGTCCACGCTGACGATGAGAAACGTGAGTTCCCTGCCCTGTTCCAGCTGCTTTGTGTCTGCACTGTGATCAGCCTAGGGGCTGGCTTGATCCAGCCTGGAATTTTACTGAGCCCAGGAGCTGTAGGAAACTGTCTTCAGGGTCGTGTAGATGTGTAGGGAACCCTTCAGAGGTTGTTTTCCAACACTTTGCATTTAAATTGGGCAGGAGAGACTGACTGATTTATTTATTTTTAAAAATTATATATATAAATATGAATTTATTTTAAAATGTATTTAATTCATGTGAAGGTGCCTCTCTTTTCTGACCCACATTTGCATTGTTAGCAGACAAAAAGTTGTGGTGGAGCTGCTGTCAAGCTAAGGCCAGGTTGAGAACTCCCAAATAATTTTGGTTAGATCCCATTTAAAAGCACATAATTGGGTGGGCACCCTGCAAAGATTTCAGGTGATAAAAACTCAGCTTGACTGTTATCATTTAGTAATATTATAGTATTATTTAGTAATTATTATAGTAATATTTGGTAATATTATCATATTTAGTAATGAGCTGTTCATTTGCCTTTCTCTGCCAGCAAAAGGGAATGACAGGATTTTAAATAGTCAGAGGCTCATGCTGCCCATTATTTGGGTAATATTTTTGCTTTTACCATTCATGGGAAGAGTTTCAGATGGGTTAACTCACGTTAGAATAATACTTTCAATTCTGCTGAGCTGCAGTGCCACTTCACAGATCAGATTGTTACCTGCATGCTCAGTAATAAATGTGTTTTTTGAGTGGTGTGTGCACTTTGGGTACCAACCTCAGGAGAAAAATGGCAGCTTGGATTTCTGACTAGAAAAATGGTATTTGAATTTCAAACTGCTCTTGCGAGCCTTTTCTGTGCATAAAATCAACTTTTAGGATGAATGCAGCTTTTCTTCTTTTGTTCCTTTGCTCTGTATATATTTTTGTAAATGCTTTGCCATGAATATTGAATAAAAGAATGGGTTTACTGCTGTAAATCTGCTTTGTGATGAGCGTTGGTGTTGCTGTTCTTGCACCTTTGCTGCTGGATGAGTACCAGGTTCTCAGTGGTGCCACTGCACAGGGATGGTTTGGTGGATTTGCCTCAGTTATTGCCCATTTCTGGTAAAATTAACAGCAGTGAAACTCCTTGAGGAAATAATTTCAACCATGGTTTTGGGGGGAGATGGGCTTTCTTTTGGCTACATTTAAAAAGTATATTTTGAATTTGTAGTCTCAATTTTCTTGAGTTTAAATACATTCTTTTTGGTGAAGTATTGCCTGAGACTGGAGCTTGATTTTGAGCTGCACAGGGGAGGAATGTTGGATTTCAGAGAATCCAGAGGAAGTTTGATTCAGTGCAACTTGCATGTGAGAGAGCTGATGTGGATCTGGTTCTAATTTACATTCCTTTAGTCTTACCACTTAGACTTAATTAGATTTATGCCACTCTGCAGCTTCTGGTGCTGTCTGCAGCTTTGCCCTGCTGCTGTATCACACCCAAAGTGCTGCAGCAGCTGCTGAGAGGGGAGAAAGGAGCTTGTGCCTTTCTGTGCCAGCTTTGGGAACTCATTCTGGGTAAAAAAAAGTTACTTTGGAGTTCGTTTTCATCTTGAATTTACTTGTTATCCTTGAGCTTTCAGTGAGGTTCTAGCAGTGGTGCTGTCTGTGTTCATCCCCACTCACTTTGTCTAAAACAGAATTCTGCAATTTTCCAATATTCCAGTATTGCAGGAATATTACCAATATTTGTGAATTTAATGCTTTGAAATGTGAAGGATCCTGCACTCACTGCAGGGTCAAGCAATACTGAAGTGTCTTAGTCTGTAAACAAATCATGACCTGTTTAAAACAAATGTTTTTTAACTTAGCAGTGCTTAAAGAAATGAGTTTAACCCTGGCCAGTTCCTCACCTGCATCCCTGCTGGGATGGGGAGGAGAACCAGAAAAAAGGGTAAAACCTGTGGGTTGAGATAAGAACAACTTAATTATTGAAATAAAACATTATAATTATGATAATGAGTAAAGAAAAGGCAAAGAGGGAGGGATAAACCAAGGACAGAGCCAGGGAGTGATGCCCAGCTGATCCCAGTTTCCATCCTGGGCAGGATTTCCTTGGCCAGTTCTAAGTTAACCCTGGGTGCTGTTTTCAGTCTCATCTCTGCTTTAGCTCAGGAATTATAAACTGTATTTCAACAGCTCCCAGTTTAAATCATCCTGCACTTGTTAGCAATGAAAATTTATGAACCACATTTGTTTAACTACTGTGTCATGGGGAAGATTAATTATGGAGCAGGGATGGCTACTGCAGTTTGGGATTTTAACTCTTACCACGGAGATGTGAGCAGTATTTAGGTTTGTTGTACAGTGGAGCTGTGCTAGAAAAATCAAAAGGCTGAAGAAAAGCAGCCAGGCAATGAGGTCATTGTTAGCCAGACACGTTAAAGGCTGGTCAGTAATTTCTGACTGGGCAATAGTGGAGGAAAGGCCATTAAAAAATGTGTTTCCCCTGCTGAGGAGCTGTAGGTGATGTGCAACAATTTCAGCTGTAAATGGCACCTGGGAGGTTTGGCTGGGATCTTTTCAGGGCATCAGGAATGGGATTTAGAAGAAGTAACCATCTCTGTGATGTGCATCCCTGCTGGCTTTTTATTGTTATCACAGCCTTAAACCTTGCAGAACGTGGGTTATTGTAAACTTGGATTTTGCAGTTTGCAATGAGGTGTTTGACACTCGTTGCTCTCCTTTCCCTGCACTGTTCTTTGTTTGTTCTGATTTTTCATCTGCTCAGGGTCAATTTGGCTGCTTTTGGAAGAGCACAGGATAAGCTGGGAGGGTTTAAGCAAGTGTTCAAGCAGTGAGGAGGATTATAATTTCATATTTATCTGGTATAAGGGGGTTGGGAACTGGTCTTTCACTTACAAACAGGGTTTTAAAAGCATAATCTTGAAAATAATTGAGAGAACAGTGAAGGAAAACATTAATTGCAGACTTTATTGTAAGCACTTGGTGTGGATTTATAGGAACACTTTTACACTTCCCTGAATATGTAAACCCAGTTTAAAAATATGGGAAATGATGAGAAAAACCGTGTTTGTTCTCATTCTCTCAGGGTCATAGAGTGAAAAGTCTGCTGTGGGTAAGCAGGAGAAAAAAACACTTCAAGAAGGAAAGGAAAGGTTTGGGAACAGCTCATAAATGGCACCACCAAGTCCTGGGTAAAACTTTGTATTTTAATGCCTTGGACCAAATCCATACCTGTTGTGTCTTGCTTTATGTTTTGTAAAAATGATAAGAGAACTACATTAAAAAACAAAAATCATTATGTTGGATGAATCCATGCTGGTTGCACATGTGCCATCAGTCACATGTGTGCAGGGCAGCCTGGGACTGCAATCCCACCCTCCTGGCCTGTGAACACTGTTATTGTTTGGCAGCAGTTGCTTTTATGTGGTTTACTTTAATCCACTTCAAATAATTAAGCCAGGACCATACAGCTGATATTTCCAGTACAGAAGAATTATTGTGCTTTAAAATCCCTGCCCTAATCCGCTTTGTAATAAAAGCCTCGTGTAGACAAGAGCCACCAAGCAGATTTTACTGCTCCTCACTGGGAGCAGGAGTTCATTAGGAGTGTGAATTTTGGGCTGCCTGCCACCCCATATTTATAGGAATAAATACTCAAGGATTATTTCTTTTGGATAGCTGATCCCAAAAAAAAAGATCCTGCTTCAGGGCAAAGTTGAGGAGAATTTATTATTTTTGTTGTTGAAGAACGTGGTGGCTCTGTAAGCTTATTGTTTTAAATTTTAAAAGCAGTATTTATAGCAGAATTAGACTTGAGTGTTGTTATTTGTGTTGAAGATATTAATGGTGAAATATTTCCAGCATCACCAGCACTGTGCTCCCATGCTGCTCCTGTTTGTTGTGTAAATTTATGGCAAATGAGCCTGGGGCAGGATTTAAAATCAATGTTTGCAGAACTTTAAAGAGCTTCCATCCTACTGGAGCTGTAACCTCAGCCCTGAAAATACCCCAGATCCTGAAGGTGTTTTGAGTGACTAAAAGTGAGGAATTGGATGGAATTTGATCTGTGAATGCAGAAATCTCAAGGATCATTTGCAGTTGGGTTTTTGGAGGATTGTGAGGTTTTTCCCAGCATTGGTTTGGTTGTTTTCCCTTTTTCTGGAGATTCAGAAGAACAGGACAGCACATTTGCACAGATGTGAAAGAGCAATTTTGTGTCACAATCCTTTTTATTTCTGTTCACAACTTTGCCCCATTCCGAGTAGAAGTGGGAGGAATTGTAGTGAAGGATAAAAAATATTCTGCAGCAAAATATTTCTCAAAACAAGGAAAAATTTCCAGTAGAACACAATCTTATAGTGAGACTTGGCCTTTGTGTTTTATTTGCACCTGTAGGTGCAAAACAGCAAATCTTGTGACAAAAGAAAGAAATGGGAAAAGTCTTGGATTCTGAATTAAGAGAGATTTCACTATTGCTCTTTGATTCTGAATTAAGAGAGATTTCACTATGGCTCTTTGATTCTGAATTAAGAGAGATTTCACTATTGCTCTTTGATTCTGAATTAAGAGAGATTTCACTATTGCTGCTCATCCTTGGAACTTTTGCTGCAGGGGTGGAAGGGAATCCAGCTGGTTTAACAAGGGCATCCTGGGGATGTTTAGGGATCTTTTGACATCTAAAATGTGTTTGTGTCCTTTAAAATTCCTTGCTTTGGAGAGTGTTGGGTTCTGTTCCTTTACCTGGGAGTCATTA
The DNA here is from genome assembly GCA_910950805.1 of Acrocephalus scirpaceus scirpaceus. Lineage (NCBI taxonomy): Eukaryota > Metazoa > Chordata > Aves > Passeriformes > Sylviidae > Acrocephalus > Acrocephalus scirpaceus. The sequence continues at coordinate 2,334,575 of OU383782.1, forward strand.
CAAAGACTGATGAAATCTCTGTCTTGTTTTGTCCCCATTTAGCCTAAATAAAATCTTATTTTAAAACCTTTAGAATCTTTTTTTATGATGAAAAGGTTGTATATGATGCTTCTACTAAAAATCTTCCTTGCTGTGACTTCCAGGACTCTTCCAGTAATGATGATTTTTGTTTTGTACAATACTTGCTGCAATCCTGCTTGGTTGAGGGCAACACAACCACTCAAATTCAGATTTTTATTTTGCATTTTGTCATAAACTGAGCAGGATTTTGTATGTGTGGTTTTTCTGAGTGCTTTCAGAGTTTGGGGGTTTTTAATCAGGGTTTGTCACCTCTTGGGCATCCCTTATTAACCAACCCAGCACAAATTTCATTTAGAGCTTGGCAACTTCTTCAGGACTTTGGTTGAGGGGTGGTGAGAAGTTCTCCAGGATAATTTTGATTTGAATATAGATGGATTCACCACAGGGATGTTTGTTTCTTCTTTTATGGCTAATTAAAATATTGATTATTTGGTTGTCTTTTTGTCAGCTTGGTTCAGAGAAGAGGCAGATATTTGATATACACAAAAAGTTGGGTCTTAAAAATTAGAGATGTGATTAGACTGGTGGGGTTCTGCAGCTCACTTTAATACCCTGGGCTCTTTAATTATGGAAATTAATGTCTGGTTGGGTAATGGAATAGTTTTTATGGTTTAGCAACCGTGTGTGCTGTCCAGCAAAAGAGAAACTGAAGTTTCCTGGAAGAAAAACTCGAATTTCAATGGAGCAGTGTCAGCAGAGATCTACTTTTGTAATCCCTTAGGAGCCCTGAGAGGTGTTAAAGGTACATTTATCAGTTTGTCATGTAAGTAATGTTTGATCAATGGTGGAGGAGTCCTGTTGGTTTTGGAGCGGAATTTGTGCCATAAATCATCCTTTTTTTTTTAATGGAAAGGGGGAAAGTGTGGAAATGTGATGTTTCAGCATAGTAATAATGTGATGGAAAAACATAAGTGGTTCAGTCCTTGAGATGCAGCCTGAATCATCTGATGTTGTATGGAATAATAAAACTGAGTAATTGATGAACCCCACAGAAAACACGAATTTTTTCTCTGTTTTAAATATCACTAAAGCTGGTTTTTACTAAAATATCTCAATGGCTGAACTCCTGACCTCCTGCTTTTTGTCTTCCCAAACCCTTTATCTGTTTGCATCACCCAGGATCTCCCAGAGCAGCTCCCTGTGAGTGCTGTCAGGGCCATCCCATTAATTTTAGGATTTTCTTGGAAGCACCAGCGTTAGGTAGGACAACTGCTTGCTTGGCTTGTTTCGTTTGAAAAAAAAAAACAATGAATTATTCTTACCCCCAGAAAGTTTCATCTTTTTTTTTTTGTTTTTCCCCCCCTCTGAGTTTATTGTATCAAGACAATAAAAGGATGTTTTCAACTTGTTAAATAGGCTGGAAAATGGGGCAATTGTCTGCCTGGCGCCTCGATGCTTTTTAGTAGCAGGGGAACCCCATTAGCAGGGCCAGTGGAGGGATGGAAATTCCTGCAGGAACAAAGGGCCAGCGTGTTCCTTTTGGAATTCATTTTTTATTTAAAAAAAAAAAAGTTTCAGCTGCCTGCAGTTTGTAAACACAGCACAGCATCCTTCAGCCAGCCCAGATGTTCCTGCCCAGTGGCGGCCACACAATTGGGGCTTTTCTTCCCTTCTCAGTTAATTTGGGATCAAATTTAGGGGCTGCTGGCATTCCCCACCCCAAGAAATGGTGTTTGATGAAATTTCATCCCTCTGAATGTTGTCCAGCAAGAGGAGGGGGAGGAATCTCCTTGCTGGGATGGAATTTGTCATCAGATCCCAAAAAGCTCACAGCTGGCTGAATCCCAGGCTGGCACATCCCATATGGAACTTGTCAGTGCACATGTTCCCGAATAATTGTCATTTCTGCAGTGCTGGGTTTGGGATTTGTCTGGTTTTACCAGAACTCCTGTTTGTTCCAGCCTGAATTCCCCAAGAGTGCAGGGCAATCAATCCTAAACCTAACCCTGGTTGGGTTTTGTCTGTGGGGATGGAAACCAGTGTGGAAATGTGGCTGTTCTTCCCATGGTACACGTTATTTAGCGTGTTTAATTTAGTTTTAGAAAGCAAAAAAACCCCAAAAAAGTTTTTTGTTAATTAGGGGTGCTGCAGGCTGAGCAGGGAAATGCAGGATGTCCTTTAGGAGCAAAGGACATTGCTGGAAGTGGCAGTGCCACACATGGAAAAGGCAGAACTGCTGAGAGGAAAGGAGTTCAAATATTTCAGCACGTTGGATTTGGCATATTCACCATTTCCTCTGCCTTTTTTTATGTACCTGTGAAAAACAAAGTTTATTTTTTGGGGTAAAATTTAAGAAGTTTGATAAAAAGACAATAGGAGACAGATAAAGGTTTAAATGGCTGGGTGTTTGGCATTTAGCTAAGAGTACACTTATTTTTGGAGATGTTCTTTAAATACTTTTTAAATATTATTACTTTTTACTCATTCTGTTATATCTTCATAGACTCATGTATATTCATATTTTTCATAAACTAGTTTATGTATTTTAGAAACTATTTTATATGGTGTTTTTTTGGGTTTGTTTTTTTAGAGTGTGTGTGTTTTTTGGCTGTGGTTTTAATCCTTTTTTATTATTACTTTATTATTACTTTGGGCTTTGGTCTCTACTTTCTGCAGATGGTAGGTGCTGATAGTTAACATGTCAGCAGCAGGGTCTTTGTCATGTTTACTGATATTTTAACTAAGTAGTTCAATTACAAGTATATTATATATATTAGCTATTTTACTACTATTTTAAGTTTAGTTAATAGCAGAAATAAAACTTATATTTATACAACAGAGTTATTCTAACATTATACATACAGCATTTATCTTAATATCTGCAAAAAGCCAATAATATAATATATATTTATAACAGATTTGGCATATTTACCACTTTCTCTACTTTTTTTGATGTACTTGTTTCTGCAGGTATTTATTTCAGCACTTTATCAAAGTGTCTGGAAGGGTTGGAATAGAGCACTTGGCAACTTCCTTGCTGCCTCTGACACCTATAAACCCAATTCTTCTAGCAGCAGTGAAAATTGCCTTTAAATCAAAAGTTAAAAGTTGAAATTGCCTTTAAATCAAAAGTTGAATGTTAAAATTGAGGTGGTCCTATGCAAGGTTCACTCCTTGTCCAGTCACACAGCCTTTAGTGAAATGGTCATAGAAATTTTACAGTTCTGCTGTAAAAAGCAGCGTTGCAAGTTCTGAGTTAATGAGCATCTGGTTGGAATTTTCTTCTTTCCCTGGCTGGGAACTCAGACTTTATTTATGGTATGCCATTCAAAGTCTGACCTGGAGGAGGAGGGGTCTGAACGTGGATTTTTCCAGTGCAAGGTGAGTGTCCTGATGGAATGGCTTGTGGAACAAGGAGAGGATACAGTCTCTGCTTTAAAACTTCTGCCTTTTGTTCTGTTCAAGAATTAAAAAAAAAAGGCAGCAATGCTTTGCTTCAGCCTGAAGTGAAGCTTATTTTTTCTCCCAGAATCAAACACCAAAATGCCTTCCTTTATTTTTTATTTATTTCCCCTCTTCTGCTGCTGCCTCAAAAATCAATTCCCTGTGAAAGCAGAATTCTGGCTGCAAATCTGCAGGGCAGCTATAAACAATGTCACTACAGAAAATCCTGTCATCCATAAGCTTAAAAGGAGAAATGCTTCTTATTTAGCAAATGGAAGAGTGATTTATTACTCTCCTCTGATTTGTTTTCTCCTTTCTGGTCTGACTTTAAACTTTATAACACATTCATTGAAAGGTGCCCCAAAACACCTCCAGTGTTTTTGTGCAACATTGTTGTGCTGGGTGATAATAATTTCATAGCCCTGGAACAAATTTGCTTTAGATACACATTTATTGCTGTGTGAGGCAGAGAAATTCCAAACAATTGGGCAGAAATTGGGCAAATAAACACACAGAATCCCCTTGTGTGTTTTCTTGTTTCAAAGGGAACAATTCCAGCCGGAGCACTGGGATTTTTCTGGAGCCACGCCAGGAGCAGTAACTGCTTTTATTTTCTGGGTCATGCCCACGGTGTCTGTCTGGTTGGTGTGAAAACATCTGTGTGTTACAATTGTGACTTCATTACTGGAAATGACTGCCTTAATTTGCTTTTTTGGGGCTGGATGGATGTGGCTGCTGACAGAAGAGTGCCCAGTTCATCCACGGCTCCATCTGTCCCTCTGCCAGCTGCTGCATCTTGGGCACCTCCTGCTTCTCCTGGCCTGGAATAATATTGGATTTTATTGGATAATATTGGATTTTATTGGATAATATTGGATTTTATTGGATAATATTGGATTTTATTCCTACTTTCCCATTAGAACTCACCACTAAAATCTGAGCTCCATTAAGGACCTCTTTAGTTGTTTACATCCTTAGATTTACCTCATCAGCAGAAAATACAATGGTTTTCCAGCAGTGCTCTGGAATTCAAATATGTTCAGGCTGAGCAGTGTTGAAATCTGTGATCTTACTGTGCAAGGATCTGCCTTTGGGAGAATTTCTGGATATATTTTTATTTCTGGACATATTTTTTTCAGAATATATATTTTTTCAGGCTGTTTTTCAGGATTTTTTTTATTTCAGGATATATTTTTTTCAGAATATGTATTTTTTTCAGAATTTTTTTCTGGATATGTTTTTTTCAAAATGATTTTTTTTTCAGGTTTTTATTTCTGGATATATTTTTATTTCTGGATATAATTTTTTCAGAATATATATTTTTTCAGATTTCTTTTCAGGATTTTTTTTATTTCAGGATACATTTTTTTCAGAATATGTATTTTTTTTCCCAGAATTTTTTGTGGATTTTTTTTTCAGAATAGATATTTTTTCAGATTTCTTTTCAGGATATATTTTTATTTCAGGATATAATTTTTTCAGAATATGTATTTATTTTCAGAATTTTTTTCTGGATATATTTTTTTTAGAATTGATATTTTTTCAGAATTTTATTTCTGGATGCATTTTTATTTCTGGATATGTTTTTTCAGAATATGTATTTTTTCAGAATATTTTTATTTTAGGATATATTTTTATTTCAGGATTTATTTTTTTCAGAATATGTATTTTTTTCAGAATGTTTTTCTAGATATGTTTTTTTCAGAATAGATATTTTTTCAGAATTTTATTTCTGGATGTATTTTTATTTCTGGATATATTTTTTTCAGAATATGTATTTTTTCAGAATATTTTTATTTCAGGATATATTTTTATTTCAGGATATTTTTTTCAGAATATGTATTTTTTCAGAATTTTTTCTGGATATATTTTTTTCATAATAGATATTTTTTCCGACTTTTTTTTCTGGATATAATTTTTTCAGAATATTTTTTTTTCAGAATTTTTTTCTGGATATTTTTTTTTCAGATTAGATTTTTTCAGTTTTTTTTCAGGATGTATTTTTATTTCTGGATCTATTTTTTTCAGAATAGATATTTTTTTCAGAATTTTATTCCTGGTTATATTTTTATTCCTGGTTATATTTTTATTCCTGGTTATATTTTTTTCAGATTTTTTTTTTCAGAATGTTTTTTTCAGGATATATTTATTGCAGAATGCTGGTAGCTACCACAATTGTATCATTTTATGCTACATTTGTACCTACTCAAATTATTCTTTTATTCCAAAATGATGAACTCCAATTTGGAAGTATATTTGAATAGTTACTTAGCTTTCAATACATCAACACTGATACTAGTCCTTAACAGAATTATCAATCAATAATTTATTGGTATGTTGAATAAAATAGGTGCACAGCTTATTAAGAATTTTATTTGTCAATGTTTGAGTATGAAGGAAAATAATGGGCTTTGCACTGTTTTCTTCTGTGGAAAGGAAGAAGAATCTGGAAAAATTTTAAAAAATGAGATTTTTGTATATTGCATTTTTTAAAATTCGAGTTCCTGATCTCGGTGGAAAGCCCTGAGCTGTCTGACTGTTCTGGTGGCACTCCAGTCATTTCAGTTAACAGCTGTAAAGCACTAAAGAGGTTTGTAAAATACTTCAAGAAAAAGGAAGAACTTTTATTTATTTCTCAGATTGGTTTCTGTCCTGGGTTTGGCTGGGACAGAGATTTTTCCTTCTGACATGACAGATTCCAAATATATTTTTACAAACTTCTTGTTTCCCTCTCCTCTTTGGATTCCCGTTCTTCATTCAGTTGGAAAGGGATCAGAATTTTCCCTTTTAATTGGCTGAAATTGCACGTTCATTGAAAATGAAATATTTAATGCTACCTTGTGCCTTCTTTTGCTTGTTAAAACACAGAGGGGATGAATGATTTCTCTGGCAGCTGCTCCATGAGCAGTGGCTCAGCTTCTCATGACTCCCCACAGATGTTTTGCCTTTAAAGGTCACTTTAACTTCCAGTCCAGGCTGGCTCCTCTCTCCCCAGAGCGTGCCAGCAGAGTTCAGAGCTGGAATGTGACATCAGGAATGAAATTTCATGGATTTCTTGTTCCCTCCCGAAGTTATCCAACCAAATCTCACCAAACCCACTTGGACACGACTGGCAGGGCGTGATTTATTTAAAGTTACAATTCCATGGCAGAGCTGAGGTTATGTGAGCAATCAGGACCTGGTGGGGTTCTGGATGGCTCAAGCCACAATCTCTGGAGTTCTAAGGGCATTGATTTTTATAATTTTTTAAAAATTTTTGCAATTTAAAAATTAAATTTAATCTTCAAGATTAGATTTATCCATCACTAGGTAGAGCAGAGGCAACGTGGCAAACCCATGTGATAAATGCAGTGTCATGCTGTAATAAAAACTTGAATAATGAAATAAATAAAAATAAAAACCTGCCTGCACCCTGATGTGTTCCCCCTGACTCTTTTTTATGGTCAGCTGTTCAGATTTCTGTGTCTGTCTGATCATCTGGCAGCTCTAGGCTAAATTTCTTTTTCTTTTTGCTCCTCAGAATTAGGGCACAGTGGCATTAGGAGCAGTTCCACTGCCCCAGTGCAATCCCATTAATGCCACATTTCTACTCAAATATTAATTAGGAACGGGAGGAAGGCTGGCAATAGAAAAATGAATAATACAATGGAAAATGTAGGTTTGACAATAGAAAATGTAGATTTTTACCTCTGCTTGTGGCTGTTCCCTCCTGCCCAGCTCTGCTCTGTTCCCATCACAATTTCAGTCATTGATAACAGCAGGTTCTGGTGGCACTCCAGTCATTTCAGTTAACAGCTGTAAAGCACTAAAGAAAGAGGTTTGTAAAATACTTTGAGAAAAAGGAAGAACTTTTATCTATTTCTCAGATTGGATTCTGTCCTGGGTTTGGCTGGGACAGAGTTTTTTCCTTCTGACATGACAGATTCCAAATATATTTTTACAAACTCCTTGTTTCCCTCTCCTCTTTGGATTCCTGTTCTTCATTCAGTTGGAAAGGGATCAGAATTTCCCTTTTAATTGGTTGAAATTGCATGTTCATTGAAAATGAAATATTTAATGCTACCTTGTGCCTTCTTTTGCTTGTTAAAACACAGAGGAGATAAATAATTTCTCTGGCAGCTGTAGAATAACTGATGTTTCCTTTGAGAAATAGAAGCTGTAAATGAAGATTTTTGTTTTTTAAGGTCTCTTTCAGTTTAGTCTCTGCATTCTCTGAGGTCTTATTTTTAATTTTCCTTCTACCTGCCATTATGAAGGCAGTGGTCTGTGATTAATAGATTGGAGGCTGCAAATGAGTGTGCAACTTCTTGCTGGAATTAAATTCCATGGGCCAGCTATTTAATGAAATGTTCCATGTGAATTGGAGTCCTTGATTTTGTATGGCCCTAAGGAAATCCACATAATGCCATTTGTGGAGTTACTGAGATTATTTTGATTGCACAGAAATTAATTGTTATTAATGTAATTAAACATTTAAAATATTGAATGCTTTTAAGCAATAGTTAATTTATTTTTTTAATGAGATTTTCTTTTGCATTTTGTTGAAATGGTAAGAATTAATAATTGGAAGGCACTTTTGTTTCAGTTGGAGGTTTGTGTCATCAGCTTTAACTGAAATGTGCCTCTGCAGTTTGATAGTTTTTATTTTGAAGGGGAAAATTCTAATTTCACCTCTGCAGTTTGACAGTTTTTATTTTGAAGGGGAAAATTCTAATTTCACCTCTGCAGTTTGATAGTTTTTATTTTGAAGGGGAAAATTCTAATTTCACCTCTGCAGTTTGATAGTTTTTATTCTGAAGGGGGAGAATTCTAATTTCACCTCTGCAGTTTGATAGTTTTTATTCTGAAGGGGGAGAATTCTAATTTCACAGTGAGTGAAAGAAGAGAAGAGAATGGTGAAAATGGGGGTGAAGGAAGGACAAGGCTGGCCTGTGCTAGAAAATCCTCAGCACAATTTCTTTGCCATGGTGTGAATCGTTGTTTTAGCCCATAATTCGTAAGAGTTTAGATATATAAATATTTTATGAGGTTTAATATCCAGGTGTTTCTGAAGTAAATGAGAAGGAAACTGGTAAAGCACAGGGAATTCTGTAGGGAATTAACCTGGAGGTGGAGAGAAAGGATTTGACAACTTAAAAGTTCCTTTAAGAGCTGCAACATCATTTCTTGAAGTCTGCTACAATCATATTTTAGCCTATAAAAGTTTTCTCAGACTGGGGGGTTTGGGTTTGTCAGTGCACTGAGAAGGAGGTGTTGAATCTGCTGGGATTTAAATCAGTGACAACAGTTTGTGCTGTGCAGTCTCAGGGATAAAATAATAACAAGAGGGCTGAAATAACAACCTGCCAAATGCTGGTGCCATCAGCACATCCCCTCCCAGTTTTAGGCTGTGGATTATCAATTTTACTCAGAAATCAGTACAGGGAACCAGCTTTGGGAAGTTGTCATGACACAGTAGCATCAGTTCAGTGAGTTCATTGATCTGATTAATGCACACTGTATCAATATAAACCATTCAAATTGATTCCAGAGCTTTTACTGCAGTTCAGTCAGATCAGACCAAGAGTGATCTTTATAATTGGAGTATTAGGGGAGACGTGTGGGTGTGTGAAGTTGAGAATTTGATGTTTCTGTTGGGATTTGTGTGTGCTGACTGCATTAACCTGTGGCACCTGCTGACACCCTGCACCAGGACCTGTTTGTCTGCAATCACTGCTGTGCTGAGCTTATCCTAAACAACATTGCCCAATCCTGGCATCCAGAGGTGCAGGATTTATTTTCAACCTTTGTTATGCAACACAGCAAACCGGCTTGTCTCTCTTTTTTATAGCATCTTGTGGGTTTCTTATCTTCTTTTCTGTTAGGATTAAATGCTCGAGAGACGGATTTCGTGTTTGGACTCAGATGTTATTAATTCTTATCTCTGTTACAGTCTCACAAGGTGTGAGCTCTAGCTAAAAGAGTGAAAAATGGCTCTGTCTCTGTCTACAAGGCCTTTTATGCACAAACTGTCCAATTCAGAAATGACACCTCAATTATTTTGACTTTTAGCCCCATAACCAACCACCCCTGGCCCTCAGTGTGGACTTTGCTACCCAATTACAAAATCCCACCCAGAGCTGTGGAGAAGAAGGTGAAAAAGCAGGACTGGCCTCTGCCCTAAATCCTCCACCTTGCTTTATAGATCTATTCCTGTATTCTAAACCCTTCAACTCTCAGTTTTGCCCCCTGTGATATCACACACTTCTATCCAAACTGCACACCCACAATCCCAGTGCTGTCACTCAATTTTGGGAGCTTCTCCACGGCCTCAGGTCAGTGCAGAGTTTGCTTGGGGGTCAGTGCCTGGCAGCACAGAAAATGTAAAATTCTCACTGCTCAGGGTTCCAGCAGTATCTTTTTTCCTGTGAAACTTTGCAAGCTGTTGGGTATTTGATAACCTCTGGCAGTGCTCGGATCTCTCACTCCTGATGCTGAATCCTGATGTAGCTAATTGGTTTCTTTGGGATTGTCTTCACTGCACAGACATTCCTGACACAAATTCCATCTTCCAGCAAGCAGAGCAAAGCTAAGTGGAGCAGACTTTAAGCTGAACTGGTTGGTCTGTCTGGGAGTATAAAATACAGTCGAAATCAGCTCAGCAGGAACAGTGCTGTTGAAATATTCTGTGGTGTGATGGTTGTCTCTGGAGTTGGTCTGGCTGGAGAGAAGCTTCAGCACATTTTACCAACACTTCTGAGGCTGACAGAGCCCTGAGGGTTCAGTGTTTGTTCAGAATGTGGAGAACCTGAGCAGAAAGTGGGGTATAAAAATCAATCTGTCAGTGCCCATCAGTAAATGGGGATGATCTGAGACTGGTGACTGCAGTGGGAGCAGCGTCGCTGCCAGGCTGGGAAGGTTGGGTTAAACTTTGAAAATTCATGTACATAGAGGAAAAAAAAGAGGAGTGTTGAGATGGATTTTCTTGGTGGCATAAAATTCCATAAAAATAAAGATTCAGGCAGAAACTTTCAGGGTGATGTGTGAGCGTTGTTCCACACTGGCAGCACGGCTGATCTCCTGCTTTATGCTGGGACACGAATTCAGAAATCTGCTGCAGCCTCACAAAATATCCAGGACTCGCTGGCTTTGGAGCTGGGAGGATTATTTGTTCAGGAAAATCAACAGGCACCTGGTTTCTGTTCTTTTGGTGTTCCCTGTGGCAGCGGTGTGTGCACAGGGAGAATCTGTTGGGATATCTGATAGAGCACACGGAGAGTTTCCCTTTGTAGCTGCATCCTGCTGCTGATAACTCTGAGAGGTGAACTTTGATCTCAGGATCATCTGCACTGCAGATTTTTTTTCACTAAAGCTGCTGCCTCACCAATGGGCTCATTCCCATGAAGGGTAATTAATTCTAATTATTGTGAGGTTTGTGGATGTGCAGACCTTGTTCTTATATTTGATCAGAGAAATTGTGTGAGGAAGCTTTCCTGAGCCCTAAGTCAGGCTGTGGGGTGTTTTTAGCTGAAGTTCAGGAGCAGATCGTGCTCCCTGAGACGTGTGAAGGGTCACAAGGATCCAGGAATGTCCAAGATGTGCAACTCAAGCAGCTTTTCACAAAGGGCAACGTCTCAAACAGCCTTTCCTGGCCCAAATTCCCACCTGAAAAAGGCTGGGGAAGCACAGCAGGTGTGTTGGGTTTGGAGTGGGAGACAGATGATTCTTGCTGATGAGGGCAGGTGTTAATTTCATTTTTGAGTTGATAAATACCTTGGAAATTTCTGATCTGGTATGCTGGGCTTGCAGACCAGGATGTACAGGCATGAATTGGCTGCTTCTCTCTCATGTAAAGGGTAAAATAAATTCTTCTCTTTCTTGAGAGATCAAACCTTCCTGGAAGAATCTGAATTTCTATCCAAAGGTAAAGAGAGGAGTTTGCAGCCTGAGCCCAGTCTGGAATTTTATCCATCCATAGGTAGGGCAGAGGTAACGTGGCAAACCCATGTGACAGCTGCAGTATGGTGCTGTAATAAAAACTTGAATTTTGTTACCTGCCTGCACCCTGATGTGTTCCCCCTGACTCTTTTTTATGGGCAGCTGTTCAGATTTCTGTGTCTGTCTGATCATCTGGCAGCTCTAGCCTAAATTTCTTTTTCCTCCTCAGAATTAGGGCACAGTGGCATTAGGAGCCATTCCACTGCCCCAGTGCAATCTCATTAATGCCACATTTCTGCTCAAATATTAATTAGGAACGGGAGGAAGGCTGACAATAGAAAAATGCAGATTTTTACCATGGTTTGTGGGTGTTCCATTCCACCAGGGTTCCTTCAGTAAAGCTTCTCCCCTGGCTGGTGGCTTTTAAACCCACTGTGAGTGCATGAACAGGTCAGACAGGTTCTGCCTGAAAGGAAGAGCCAGGCCAGGAGTTCTTTGATTTGTAAGGAGCAGAGTGGATGAAAGCAAGGCGTGGTTCTTGCACAGTCAGGACCTGACTGGCTTCTGTGCCTGCAGGGAAATCTCATCCTCCTGCCTGCATTTCTGCAGCTGCCACAGAGGTGGATGCTTGCCTCAGGTGAAAACTGAATGTATTCCTGTGTGCAAGGCTCCTTGCAGACAGAAATAAATATTAGACATAATATTTCTCATCTGCTCTCTGTGTTCAGTGTTAGAAAATTCACCTTTTAAAAGGAAAAATACTGATCACGTGGCTTCGGTTTAGGTGCGTTCTTCTCTTTGTATATAATAAAAAATTAATAATTTTTCCATTGTGTTATGGGTGTTTAAGTGTCTGACTTCAGAGAAAGCACAAGACAGTGAATTTGTTCTGAGACAGAAGATCTCTGCATGGCTGAGTGCATTTGATGAATGGGACACCAAAGGAGAAAATGTATTTTGACAGCCTTTATCCATCTGCACTTTTTAAAAAGTTGTTGTGTTCTGCCCAACCCAAACATTTTGGCACTTCAAGGTCGGCCTTCAAAAATGTTCAGTTCAAACGTTTTCACTCATTTCGAGTTCTGAGCTTGTGGATTCACTTTGAGGCCTCATTGACATGATTTTTTAAAAATATATATCTGTTAGATTTAAAAGCTAAAAAAAAAAAAATTACTGGTGTGCAATATATTCAGGTGCCCACGGGAGAAATGGGCCATAAAGAAAAGCATCAGCATTGCAAAACTTTGCAATATTATGGAGTTGCAACATAAAGAACCTGGAGGAAAAAAAAGGAGCAAAACTCATTAAACTTTTCTGTATTTTAAAAATAATATATTAGAATATTTATCCTGAAAACTGATTCCTAAGACATGTCATGGTAAAGAGTGGAGTGTCTCCAGCTCAGGATTTTGGGCTTTTTGTTAAATTTAATTAATGAATAAATTAAAAATTATTATATAAAAAGGTGTCGATTTGCTGAAATTATTATTAATTTAATTTTATATAAAATTACATTAATGAGAATTTTTTTTTTATCATTTATGAAATGCTTTGTAACTTTTTTGCTGCTGATTTTTTTCCAAACAGAAGCTGCTCTGGCAGCAGCAGGGCGTGAATTTTGGAGCTCCTGGAGCAGGCACCCAGGGCTGCTCCCACACCTGGCAGCCCAGCACCGAGGCTGACACAAACTCAAGATTGAGGTGGTAAAGGGCAGAACCTTTGGGTGCTGAGGCTGCCCTGTCCTGCTCTGATTTCTGATTTCTGGTGCACTGCGTGTCGCTGCACGCCGTGTCTGTCACCCTGCCAGGATCAGCACCTCTCCCCAGGGATGGGGCTCCTCCTTTCCCCTGGCCCAGCCCCAGCAATCATCTTCATATGACACTTCAGTTCCTCCAACTTCTGGAAGCAACAAGTCCAGATTTTTTGGCATTAATCTGATTTATGTAATTAGCCCAGCTCACCACCTACAGCTGATTATTTTTTTTCATTACTTTGGAGCTGGGATTTATTTATAGGGGAATTTTATCTCAGTGGAAAGCAGCTGGGTCCATTAGGATTTCTTCCTCTTTAGCCACCAGTCCTGTCACAAAAAAATGCCTTTTTTACCCTTTTCTCTGGAAGGGGGTGGATGAGAACTCCACTATACCCAGGACATTTATTTTTCCAGCTTTTTGGAAAGAAAGTGGAATATCACTGGGTTAGAGAAGCAAACACTGAGTTCATGGATCTGAGAGCACCTGTAGCTCAAGAGAAAAGAAATAAAAGGTCAAGAGGAAAAGGATGGAGATAGAGATGAGGGGGACTCAGAGAGTGTGATGTGTCACTTCATTTTTGGGATTCTGAGCATCTTTTGGTGCTGTGTGTGCCTGTGGCTGGTCCAGAGGGAAAGAGAGAATTTTAAAGCCTGGAAACTGGGAATTTTGAAGCCTGGCTCATGAAGAATTAATCTTTGATTGGGAAATGGTGGTGAGACAGGATGGGGGGCTCTGGGTAAGGTGGGATTGATGGGAAAAGTTCTTTGTTCAGGAGGAGAGGGATGGGTTTGGTTGGAGGATACACAGCTTGAGGAAGGTGTTGGGATTGTTGGAAGAACAGAGAGATGGGCTGTTGGTGAGGGAAAGGGGATGTTAAGATGGAAAATATTTTAATATTTTAAAATATTTAAAGGCTGAGGAAAATTTGGGGATGTTGTGGAATATTTGTCGTGTTTGAGAAATGCTGAATTTCAGGAAGTGAAGGAATTTCAGGATGTGAGCCTTGGGGATAAAACCCTGATATGTACCCACAAATCTGCACAGCCAAAGGCTGGTTTGGTGGTTAGAATTTGGTAGCTGTGATCCTCTCTGCCGCTGGGTTAAAAAACAAGCAAGTCCTAAAACATGACAAAGCTCAGGTTGTGGTCACTGCAATTTCCTGCAGCACCTGGGATTCCTCCTGGGATGTTGAGGACAACCTGTGGCACGGGCAGTGCTCACCAGAGGGAGGTTTTGGTGACTTTTGGGTAAATTAAAAGCCAAAAATTGTGTTTAAAGAATGGTCTCTGCTTTTAAAGGTGGTGAGTGATGGTTGTGTGATCCCTAAGAAAACCAGGGTGGAGCTGGCAGAGGGGAAGTGATGGGAAATGTAAATATAGAATTTACTGGTTTGTCAGAAAGCTGGAAGTTAATAACAAATAAATGTCCTTTTTAATCCAAAACATGGAAAGAAAACCCTCTTTTTACCATTTCTGTTTAGAGTGAAAACAGCAAAAGTGCAATTAAAAAAAAAAGCGAATGTTGATTCCACTGAAAAATGTTTTTGGTGGGGAATTTTCAGCATTCTCTAGGTTTCATTTTTGGAAGGAAAAATGTCTTGTGTACCTGTAGAATTGGAAATGGGAACTTGGATCCATTGGAAAAGGGATTTCAGCTTGCCTTCCCTGCCAGTCCCTGTCCTGGCTGCAGAGCAGCAGTGTTGGAAGGTTGTGGTTTGGAACAGGGTGGGGGGGTTGTGACTGATTTTGGGAGGTTTTTTGCTATTATTTCTTTATTTCTGAGACCTGAATTTGTACAAATCCTGAATTTGTACTTTTGGACAGCAAGGGCATCCTCTAATTTGGTGGAATTAGGACAATTTATAACATTCTACTTGTGTCCTACAGAACCCTGCACACATCCATGTGTATGAGTAATTAATATATAATATTATATATTTATCTAATAAAACATCTTTTTATATTAATAATTCAAATAATGCAAGAGCATTGTTCTTCTTCTTGTTTTCTTTGGTTTTTTTCCTTCTGTTGATCCAGAGGACACCCCTCAGCATCCTGAGCAAAGGTTTTTTGAGTGGCTGGGGTTTTGTGAGCACTAAAATTTGGGATAAATGTGAGTGTGTTTAAGATCTGGGGTTGTTTTGTGGTTTTTTGTTTGTTTGTTTGTTTTGTGTGGTAAAAAATATTAAAATAAAATACTTTTTGAAATAATAGAGAACAAGATCCTCAATTGGAAAAGAGTAGTCTTAGAGCTTAAATGAAATTTCATTTTAATTGAATGGAGTCGGTTGCAAGTTATATAATTGGGTTTTGCAATAGCTACTTATTAATATTTTAATCTTAAAATTTGGAGTAAGTAATTGCTGTGATGTGTAGAAGCCCCAAATTATTTTGTTTCGTAAGAAAAGTTGTGATTGATTTTAATGCCTGGGACAGCACTGGGAATGCTGGTTTTATCTCATTTATAAGGTGATTATAATGATTGGAATATTCAGTCTGCATGCAAGCAAGGTTGGCTCCACAGATTTACCTATGTTGACATCTAAGCTCAATTAGGCCCTATATATATTTATATTAAAAAGTGCATTGTATGCCTTGCCAAGCCAGCTAGAAGGGGAAATGTTTTCAAAGACTTTGGCAATCTTAGGGCTCTCTGCTTTATTTCTGAACCCTGTAATTAGTGGCTTCTGGAAACTGGATTTGCTTCTTCCCAAAGCTGAGGGATCCACACAGTAATTTTGAAATCAAACCTCTAAACACGGGCTGGCTCCGAATTTTCCTAAGTTAAAAGTGGTTTAGATGCCTGAGCATCAAGCTGACTGAAAATTGGCTTTTTTTCTTTAGTAATCTCTTTTTTTTTTTTAAATTTTCTTTTTTTTTTTTTAAACCTCTGGTTTCTCATATTGGAAGAGAATATAAAGTAATTTTTTTTTGCCCTGCTAACACAATGTCAGGGCATGGCAGGGTTTGCACTTCACTGTTTGCATCTGGAGGCTCTGGTGGTGTTTGAGGCTCTTTGTAGTTGAAGTCGAATTATGTTTGTGATTATCATCAACCCTTTCAGAATTTTAAATTAGTAGGCAAATAACAGTAAAGATTATCAAGTTTTTAATTAGCACATAACAATTTTTCCACCCAGATAAACTAGATTTATCTGTTGTGTGCTTTAGCTGCGTTTTTGAAGTGTTCTCAGCCCAGCCTAAGAAAACAAAAAGAGAAAAACACCAGCAAGAGCTGCAAGATACCAGTGAGAAATGGAAAATATTCTTGATGAACCAGAGGCCTCACCCAGCACCTCTGTGCCTATTTTATTTATTCAGCCAGAATTAAATGTGGTTTTTGCCAAAAAAAACCACCCCAAAACCCTGCAGGGGAAGCTCTGTCTGTGCCCTGCCTTGGATTCTGCCTCTCCTGGCCCAAATTCCCACCTGACAAAGGCTGTGGAAGGACAGCAGGTGTGTTTAGTTTGGGGTGGGAGAGAAATGATTCTTGCTGATGAGGGCAGGTTTTAATTAACCAAAAGCTTTTTGAGTTGCTAAATACCTTGGAATTTTCTGATCTGGTATGAAATAGCTGGTCCTAAACAGCTCAAATATTTACAAACAAATGATCTGAAATTTTTATTTACCATCACAGTGAGATGCTGTTTAAAAATCTGTGTGTCTTTAAAGAAGTGAGTAGTACAGAATTAGAACTGAAGTACAGAATTAGAACTGCAGCACAGCAAGGCATTTTTTAAAAATAAAATTTAAAAAAATAAAAATCCATCTGCCAGTCCAGACAAGCCATTACCATCTATTCCTGGGCCCTACAAGTGCTGGCAACCCTGGACATTCTTAGGGATCTCTGTATTTTTGGGGGTTTTTTTTGTTTCCCTGGCATTTTATTCAGTGGGCATTCCTATGGTGAGTTACCCAGCACTTTGTGACACTCACACACTCATAAACTGATTTCCTCACTAAATAATGCTGTGCTTGGGTTTTTAATCAGCATTCCCCAAGTTTAGGTTATGACAAGAATGATAGAATTATTTTGTTACAAGTCGATTTGGGGTGTAAGTTTCCAATTTCACTCTTGAGAAGCTCCAGTGATAATTCAAAAAGCATCTTTCGTGTTCTGCAATGTCTGACATGTTGTTGAAACCTTTAACTAGGGGACAGGTAAAACAGGAAGGCAGCTTGAGCTCAGAGATGCTCTGCCTGGTGGGGCTTGCTTTAATTATTGATTTATTTTAAGGGAACAGGTAGTTTGGTGTGATTAAAATCTATTTGCAATGCAACTTTATGATTAAGGAAAAAAAGTGGAGGAATGCACATGGTGTGTTTTGATATCCTCTGTTCCCTGGAGCAGGTGGGAGTGCTTAATGCTTTGTAAGAAGTGTGTAAAGTTATTTTTTGTGGTACTGACTGAGGGAAGAGATGTGTTTGTGGAGCTCAGGCACAGCTGTGAGATTGCTGCTTGCAAGGAACTTGAAATGTCATTTTCCTTGTCATTTCTGGGCTTGCTGTGTGTTCAGTCCATTTTAACTGTATTTCCCCATCACATCTGAATGGATTTTAAAGCAAACACCCCATCCTGCTTCAAGGAGAGTTTTTGTTTTACCTTTTTCCTGTGCAATGCATTCTAACAAATTTAAGAACAGGGGTGCTGAGAGCAGCTTTTCCCACACACTGCCTTTTCCTTCAGGCACATCGCCACCTAGCAACCCTCAACTCGAACTTGCTCTTCTCTTAGGGAAAGAAAAAAGGTAAAACCTGTTTTTAAATGTTCTGGCTTTATTCCTCCACCTGCCCATTGATGTGCATTGAGGTTTTCAGTAGGTGCCTGTCTGACCTGAGGAGCTGCAGCTGATAATTATTACCTGCTCAAAAATGGAATTATGCAGAGCAGCACTGTGTGGCCACTCAGGCATATCAGAAATGCTATTTTTTTCTCTCAGTTGCTGAGCTGGTCACTGTTTCAATACTTTGAATTTCAGTTGTCTCCATCTGTGAGGTTGATTTTTAGCCAGCGTTGCCCATTTCCCCCCTGGAAGATGTTGTGGAGTGCAGGCACCAAAGGCATTTTATTTTCTCAGGCTCTTCAGTGCTGTGTGAGAGGGCAGAGGGAGGAGAGGGTCAAGGAGGGCAGAGAAAAGGCAAAGAAAAAAGCAGCTCTCTCTCTGTATTTGTAATGCTCTAAAGCAGCTCAGTTCTCGTTCAAATGCTCTAAAACCCATATAAACCCTCACTGTCAAATCTGAGATCATAGGCTTGATCTATTAAGATTTTTTTTCCCTACAAAAATCCAGGTGAACAAATAATATACAGTCATAAGGATTTATTTTTTTATCAAGTCCTGCTATTGACAGTGGTGATCCACCTGCTCTTTTTGCTTTCCTTACTTTGTTTTTTGTGCCCTCTGAGGTGGTGAGACATTGCTGTGTGCAGACAGAATTTGCTTTATTGAAGTGGAGCAGATCCCTGCCATGCTGGTGCCTCTCCCCTGCCCTGGGGATAACCAGAATAAATAAAACCCCCTGTCCATCCCCTGCAGCCCGGGGCTCTCCCGTTACCTCTAGAGGCTGCTGTTGTGTTAGAGTTCAGTGGGCTCACACCGGATCCCAGATCTGGGATTCACTGCCAGCAGCAGGAGTGTGCAATCCTAGAGGAAATACTGCAGACAATGAGAGGCAGAGATACCTCAGCTCTGTGTTTTGCAGCTATCAGGATGTAGAAGGAGCTGATGAAAACCAGCTTTTTTTCCTGGCCCACTGATGTGCTGAGTATTGGTTTCATTTCAGTGGAAGGTGTCTCAGAGAGATGAGCAGCAATCTGAATTGAGAATTTGCTGACAGGAACCAAGTACTTCACCCTGACCCTGACAGTATTTGAGGTTAATGCCTGCTGGACTTGGATTTGTTGAGCTGATAAAATTTTCTTTCAAAGGAAGTTTTCCTAAGAATGGATTTTGGGTTTAAAATGCAATGTAAGAGATAAGTTTACATTGATAATTCCCCCTCACTCTCTCACTAGGCATTGCCTTGTTTTCAGCATAGCTATTTTAATTTAGAAGTTCAAAAAGCTCTTGGTGTTTGGTACAGTTTATTATTATTTATTGTGAAGTATCTCCATTATGCAACATTTGACAAGTCCAATCAGAGTTTGTACTGAAATGCTGAAAGCCATTCACCTAACAGGGATCATTACTGCCTAAAAACCTGCACACCAGTGACTACTGGTCTAATAAAGAAGAATTAACTCCTTTATTAGTGTCTGGACAGCACTCCTGAGAAGTCAGTGGTTTGTGGACAACACCCAACTACGCTTTTCCGAACAGCTTGAAGAAATACAAAACTTTGAATATAGAGAATTCAAATTGGAATTGTAATGCCCATGTGCACCCCTGTCTTGTAGAGCACGGCTCTAAAGGAGTTTAAACAGTGTTTTCTTCCTCATCACCTGCACCTCCCACAAAACCTGAAATATTTTAAAGTGAAAAAATTGAATACTTCTTGTCCTTCCCAAGCACCGAGTAAATGTGATGCATTCATGTGAATTCAGGGACGCTCTCTATGTTGAAAACCACACATATCAAAATACTGTCCCCAAAATTGGTGAACAACTTGCATTTCATGCTGAAGAAACGTGCCTCTCTTTTTTTAAAGTTGTAGGTGTGGATTTTTATTGTTGTTTATATCTTAGAAGGCTCAGATTTCTTTTGATGTCTTCATTAGATGGTTGTTTTAATTGGATGGTGTAGAATATCTCTGATTATGCACAGTATGCAAAGCTTCTCATGCCCTGCTTAAAAATCACCATACACTACTCTTTATTAAAGATATTTCTCTTTCTAGAAAATACCATGGACTGCTTTGGTCTGTGTAGTTGCAACTTTTCCAAAACAACTGCAACTTTTTATTAGATACCATTCAAGAAATGTGCTGTTCCTTAGCATTGTGTATCTGAAGTGAGAATAAACCTTTTTTATGTACTTATTTTAACTAGCTGTTCTTACTGAAATACCCAGAGCATTCAAGCTGTAACTCTCAAAATGCCATCACAAAGTGTCTCTCTGTGAGTTGCCTCTGTCATGTCATCCCTTCCCCTTCTCTAGCAGAGGGGTAAGTTCTCAGGGTGGAAATTGAAGTGTTTTGCTGGTTCTGCCCTTGAAGATTCCCTATCCCAGCTGGGCAGGGATGAGCTGTGCTCCAAGCTGAAGAGGGGACAGGGAAAATTAGGATTCCATTAGCTTTATTTCTCTTTTTGTAGCAGCCCAAAACTTGAGGTGTTGATCGGGCGCAGGAAATGCAAACCGGTGCCCATGGGGCTCGCACATGCTGCCACCCGGCCAGATGTTCTGCCCTCCTCCCGGGACGAGCGGCACATCTGTCGGAGCGGCTCTGTGCTCCAGGTTGGGACTGCAGCAGGCAGCCCACATCCTGGGATGAGAGAGCTGCAGCAGCACCGGGCTCCAGCGTCGCTGTCATCTGCACCGGAGCTTTGGCAGCTGCTAAAGATCCAGAGCCCGGAATGTTTAACCACTAATAGCCCTTAAAAAAAAAAAAAATCCGATCTGGCTGTGCCCTGATGGAATTGTAGCAATGTGTGCGATGCCTGTTTATACGCAGGAAGAGAAACCTTTTAAAACTATTTATATATAAACTACATACACGGGGAAATGGCCACTGCCTCACGCCTTTTATTTAAATTGTCCCTCTCATTCCTGTGATTCCATTTATCATTCCTGCGATGCCATGTCTGCCGTTGCCGTAGAACCGCATTGCTTCTCGCTGCAAGGCGCTGGGGCCGTGCCGGGGAGCGAAGAGAGGCAGAATTAAGTTTTAAACACAAGGAGCAGCACCCGCTCCCCCCCCGAGCCGCCGCGCTGCCGCCCGTGCCCGGAGGAGGCCCCTCAGCGCCGCTTCCTCCCCTCGCTGCCGCCTCCTCCTCCTCCTCCCGCCGTGTTTCCTGTGCGAGCGGCTCTGACGCGGCCGTGCCGTGCCCTCCCTTCTTTCCCTCCTTCCCTCCTTCCCTGGTTCCCCGCCGCCGCCCCCCGCTCCCTGCCGGGCCGCCGCGGAGCACAAAGCAGCGCCGGCCGCGGGCAGCGCCTGCGCGGGGCGGGCCGGGCTCTGAGGGCAGCGGGCTGGGAGCGGGGCCCGGCGGGCAGTGCCGGGCACTGCCGCTGTCAGCGCCGGCGCTCGCAGCGGGCTGCGCCCTCCTCCCTGCCTGCCCTGCCCCGCCGCGTTCGCTTCGCTTTAACGCTCTTATTTTTAATTTTTTTTTTTTAACTTGGAAGAAGCCTTGGGAAGCCCTCGCACGGCTCCCTCCCCTGCCCCGCAGCGCGTTCCCCGGGCTGTCGGAGCTCGCTCTCCCCTTCCCGACCCGCTCCAGGCTGGGCCTCTGCTGGGGTTTGGAAGCCGGGAGCGCCTCGGCACCGTCTGCCTCCTCCTCCCGGAGCCGCTCCTCTCCGCCAGCCCGATAAATGCTGTTTATGAGGATGGACCTGTTGAACTACCAGTACTTGGACAAGATGAACAACAATATCGGCATCTTGTGCTATGAAGGTAATAGTGCCTCGCCACGGGGAATCAATGGTGCCCTCGCACGGGGAGGGAACGGATCCCTCGATCCCTTCCAGGGATGGATCCTTCTCGAGCGGAGCTCGCTGTTGTTAGTCAGCGGGGATGTTTTTGGAGATCGCCGGTGCGGGACGCCCCACGAGCTGTTGTCGGAGCTTTGTTTCGGGGCAGAGATTTCTTAATGTGATTTTTTTTTCTGATTTTTTTTTTTTTTTCAACCGCGCTTTCAGCTCTAACTTTCCCTCACCGGCGGCACTGCTGGTACTAAAGGCTGGGGGCGGGCAGGGGCTTGTCCGTCTGGAGATTGTATATTTGGGGTTGAATATCTGGGGTTTGTATATTTGGGGTTTGTATATTTGGGGGTTGTCCGTCTGGGATTTGTATATCTGAGGTTTGTCCGTCTGGGTTTGTCCATCCTCCCGGCGCCTGCGGGGCTGGGCCGCGGCCGGACACGCGTGGGCCCGGCGCGGCCGCTGCCGGGGCCGAGTGTCCGGCGTGTCCCCCGTGTCCGTGGCCATTGCCCGGTGTGTCCCCCGTGTCCGTGGCCATTGCCCGGTGTGTCTCCCGTGTCCGTGGCCATCGCCCGGTGTCCGGCGTGTCCCCCGTGTCCCCGCGGGGCCGTGGCCATTGCCGGGCCCCCAGCGCCGCCCCGGGGATTACACAAGGCCCGCTGTGTCCGGCGGGGCTCCGCGCTGTCCGGCGGGGTTGCGGCTCGCTGCCCTCACCCTGTCAGCCCTCGCAGCCCTGCTGGGAAGGCGCCTGAGGTAACAGGGCAAACAAAATCAGTTTGTGAATCTCCGCGGAGTTTTCTCTACGTGCGGCTGAGAGAAGCGGTTATGGCTTGGCTTTGCCTGGAGAGAAAGGCACCACTGAGCTAATTCGGCTTGGCAGCGGGGCTGGTTTTGCTAGAGCCACACACAAGCGCCGAGAAAAGCTTTTTTTTTTTTCTCTGATTCAGCAGGAACGTTTTCCATGTTCGTTCGGAAAATAAACTTGCTGGAGTTGTCAGGAAAGAAACAATGAGGAGCGTACACGGGCCAAGGAGATATCTGTTCACACTGCTCACAAAAAGGCCAGGCCAGAAGTTAGGCAGCTGAATCTCACTTTGGAAATCACAGTTTTTTCTATTCCTAAAGCAGCATGGCCATATTCCTGCCCTTCAGGAAGTGGAGGGGCTCCCTGTTGTACTGTTAATGTCTTTGTTTCTCCTTCTTTCCTGCTTTTTCTTTCCTGTACAAATATGTCTATATTCGTTTGGATAAAGCTCTTTTACAGAAGATTGAGCTGAATAATACAGAGCTAGGGTTCCATGGAGTTGAATTCCCAACTTCTTTATTAACACATGCTTTCTTTGTTAGAGCAAGAAAACCCCTTTAAAAGAAAACAAAAGACAAACAACTTTCAGGTTCCTTTAACTTTTTCATTTCAGGATCCTTTAACTTTTTCACTGCTCTCTGCAGTAATTAGTGTTTTCTTTGGAAGCAGTTGATAACTGCTGATGAAGACCATGGAATTTTATGCAAAGTTTTATTTATGTAATACATCTTCCTGACTGTTTTGTTCGCTAAGTTTTGTTGCTCTGTAGTTTTGGCTCATTAGTTCAATTCGTTGTAATTATGCCTAATATTTATGGATGATTCTTTCCAGCCCCCTTTTTATTCCCCACCCTCTTCTCCAGTAATTGTTATTTAATCAGATCTTAGCTTTAATAGTTCAAAAGCAAAAGAACAGCTTAAGGAATACACTCTACTGGAGCAGTTTTTGTTTAGGTTAAACATCTGTTGCTATTTTCCTTATTCTGGAAGTTAACATTTTTAACATTAAAATAAACACACACAAAATGAAGAGAAGAAAAGCAAAACTTCAGTGGTGTTTATAGTGAGGTGTTTATATCCCAATGGTTTAAAAAGTGTAAACACTGGCAACATCTGCTCTGAACTCAAAGGGTGTTTCTGAGATGCCTACAGATCTTCCAGGCCTCTGCCATAGTATTTATTTTATAAGTGAGTTGTGTCAGCAGTGATGGATCTTGTCTTTCCAGGGACACTGTTGCAGTAGTAACTTATTGACAACAAAACGCCCTTGCAAACTCCATTAATGAGGATTTATTGAAGGCCACACTTGAACTACTTATAAATTGATGCCTTCCTGAAAAGTACTTTTGAAGATGTGTAGGGTAAGATACAAATACATTGTGTGGTGGGAAAACAGGTTTGAAATTTCAGAGGAAAGAGTGATGGGCCTACAGGCCTCAGGAACTTGATGGGTTCCTTATTCCTTTATATTGGCTCTTGAAACATTTGGTTTTGGATTTTGAGATGATTTCTGTGCTGGTGAGATGTGTCAGTGTGTCTTACAAAGTTTACTGGTGGCTTTACTCTTCTGGCAGTGGAACTGTTGGATTTGCAGCAGCCTGTGGATCAGAGATGTATTGATACCTAAGAAAGAGGAAAAGTTCCTCCACTGTGGGCATTTGGCAACCCTTTGGTTTGACATGGAGCAGAGGGGTGTAATTTGCATCCTGAGAGGAGTCCTGCTTGTTCTTGCCCAGTGAGAGTCACAGATAGCAATTTGTTATCTGTGAGCTCCAGGCTGCTGAGTTAATGCCAGCCCTGGAGAGCCTTCCCTGGCTGGGAGGGGCAGGAACCTCCCAAGAACCTCAGCTGTGTCTTCATCTCAACCTGCTCCTGAATTGTGCCATTCATGGTCACACTCCAGCCATGGAGTTTCCAGCATGGAAATACTGTCCAGTATTGAAGCTGTTTACTTCATTAAACACATCTCTGATTTTGGCCTCCTCTCTGGGGGAAGAGAAAAAATGGTGATAACCATTTGTGGGCAGCAAAGTGTCCTTCTGCTGGGGCTGGGCATGGGAGAGCTGGAAGTTCTCCTGTGAGCTATCCAAAAGTGAGGCTGTGCTGCAGGTTTAGCTCTGCAGGTGAAACCTCACCTGAGGTTGGCTATTTTCTCAAACATGGGATGAGTTCTTTTATTTTTTGTTGTCAGGTTGGTGAACCACTGGCACAGGTTCTCCAGAGGGGCTGTGGAGTCTCCACCTTTGGAGATACTCAAATCCCACCTGGAGCTCTGAGCATCCCACCCTGCCTGAGGCTGCTTTAGGAGGTTTCTAAATGACCTCTAAAGGTGCCTTTGTAGCCTCTTGCAAATTTCTGCACACTCATGTAATTCAAACAGCCACAGCCAGGAAAAGGATTATAACCAGAAATGTGGGGAGTTTTAGAAAGGGGGTCCATAACTCTGAAGCACAGGATAAAGCCATTTCCTTTCCTCAAGGTTGTTTTACACTGATTATTTGTGTCCTTTGGAGGGTTTTCTTAATCTCATTACTAGTTTTGAGCCCCCATGGTAATCTCAAATCCAACTGATGTTTTTGGAGGAAAAATCTGACTTTTAATGAGTTGGTGTTTTGTTTTTAACAAGTTGCAGTAAAAAGACATTTGAGTTTTGTCTCTCTCCAGTGAAAGAAAATTTTTAAATCATTTCAATGGGAATGCTTAGTTCTCACCAATAGAAAATGACAGTTATGTTAGTGATGAGCAACCATTTCAAGCAATTTATTGTAATAGTTTTGGTGCAATAGGAAAGAAAAGAAGAAATAATTAGAGAATTGTTGCCTTGGCATCTGGATGCTCATCTTTAGCGTGAACACATCTGATATTCTTCTACTAAACATTTGCTGCCAGTGATCAACAATGGCCAGTTTAATGAGGAGTGCTTTGAGATCATTGTTTTCTTCCTAATGAGCTCCGGGCTGTCAGGGAGCTCCCGGGAGCCCTGGCTGAGGTGCAGGGGCCAGGGAGCAGCACCACTCGGAGGCAGGCTGGCATTCCCAGCGCTTCCTATCGAATGACAGCCACTTGATCCGGGCAGCTCTGCAGGGCTGGAACATCTGCATCTTGTTTTGTGATGGAAACTCACTTAACTCCAGCTCCATATTCCTTCTCAGCCCGGTGTGTGAGGTAATGGAGTGCTCAGTTCAACAAAAACCAGAGCACAGGTGATGCTGCTCCCTGACTCCAGGGCTGTCCAGCGAGTTTTTTGGCTCCTGGTTTCCCACGGAATATGCGTGAGGAGGTGCAGTCTCCAGGCAGATTCATTTCATTCCGTTTATCACAGATGGTGCTGTGTTGGGAGGCAGATTTCTGCCTTCCTTCCTCTCTCTCTCCCAGTTTCAGATGCTCTGGGTTATTGCTGCATTCTCAGGGCTGGAACTGCTGTGCTGGGAAAGGTATAAAGAAATGCAATAAGATGCTAAGAAATCCCCCAGGCGTGTTACTTGGAGACTCAAAATAG
This sequence comes from Acrocephalus scirpaceus scirpaceus, assembly GCA_910950805.1. Taxonomy (NCBI): domain Eukaryota; kingdom Metazoa; phylum Chordata; class Aves; order Passeriformes; family Sylviidae; genus Acrocephalus; species Acrocephalus scirpaceus. The sequence continues at coordinate 2,360,584 of OU383782.1, forward strand.
TTATGCAGAGTTCTCTGGATAGTCCAGAAGACTGGGATTTTTATTTTTTTTTTATTTTAATGAAGAAAATTGGATCCAGATTTCTAGCAAAACACCCCTTTTTGGTTTCAGGACAGCTTTCATTAGTTAGTGGCATATTACATAATTATTTCACTGACTTCCTGTAAGGCTGGAGCATTCCTTGGCTTGCAGAGCTGGGTGTCCTCTCAGGGCACTGCAAGGCATCCTGAAAATGTGTCTGTCTTCCCCAAAAGGCTGCTTCAGATGTTTGCTGTCACAGATCCTGCTAACTTCATTTGCTTTTTCATGAAATGCAACGTGGTTGCTTAAGTTTGAAAGAAAAGTTTCCATCAGCTTTCTCTGCTGACCTTGCATTTTTCTCTTTCTCTCACATGAGTTTCTCCTATTAACTGCAAAGTTTGGATTAGTTTCTAAATAAGTAAAATGCCTTAAGCACTATTCTTCTGCTAAGAGTTGGATAAGAATCTCCTTCACGGCAAATTAGGTGTTCTTATTTGTAGTGCAGTGTAAAATTTCTGTTCAAAGCCATGTAAATTAAGATGCACCTACAGAAGGGTTCCCCATTTATGGAACATTCTGTGGGTTTTGCATTCTCAATCTCTTTCATCTTCAGGAAAAAAAACAAAGAGCCCCAGCTTCACAGTTGGGCTTTTCTTGCTCATTTCCTCCTAGCATGAAGTTGGGAATATCCTCTTCAGGGCTGACATCAAAATTCAGTTTATTTTCCTCGTTCATCAAAGGCAGGATAGATTTAGGTCATACTTTAACTTTTTTTTTTTTTTCCCCTGGAGTTCTGTTGTTCTCACCCTGGATGCTAGTTCAGCATTTGTACTGAGAACTCAAACAAGGAAATTAAAAACCCAAATATAATAGAGTGTTATCCCACAGCTTTCTGTAGATAAGATAGGCAGCGTATTTTTTTTTCCTGAGATAAAAGGTAGTGAGGTTTGTAGCAATAAGTTGAATTCTGTGTTAATGAGCAATTTGCTTAAAGGCTGTAACTTGTTACTCACAAGTCAAATTTGTTACAGTGCCAGGTCTCTTTGGATATAAATCCAGGGATTTTTAGGAGACATTGAAAAAGCTTAAATTGCTCCAGAGTTTGAACAATGCACCGCATTGTATGGAGAGCTGTTAGAGAAAAAATAAAGCTTAAACAACAGTCTTCATTGTGTGGCATCTAAAATTATGAATGAAAAAGTTCATCCATATGTATTGGCTTTGCCTTTTTTAAATATCTGCTTTGCATGAAAATAGTTGTCTATTAATTTCTTCTTGAGCTTTAATACAGATGGGCCTTTATATTTGATTTTGGCTGAATAGACTACAGAGTTTGAACATGCTGCATGCAGACAGAGTGCCAAGCAATTCAGCAAAGTTGTTTACACTAACAATAATCCGGCAGGACAGAGCCTATAATTTCTCACTGATAATAGTGTGAGGTAGTGGTGAACACAAGTTCCTGGAGAAGTGTTTACAAAAATGGCTTTATACTTCCTCAGTGTTAAAGAACCGGGAGGGCTTTGGGGTTGAATTCCTTCTTTAAAGCCGGCCAGCTTTTCCTGCAGCCTGGATCATCCCGCTGGAAATGGCTCTCCAGATCAGCACGGAGAGCTGCACACACAGGGGCATTGTTTGTCCCTGCCTTTGGGGGTGGCTGTGGGATGAGGCTGGGGGCAGGAGCAGACACCACCAGTGCCACCAGGCTCCCTCTGCATTTCCTGGGGGCAGATTGTCCCTGGTGCTGCATCTCACAGCTTTTTTAGATGTTCTCATTCTCAGCCTGTCACAGCTTTTTTAGATGTTCTGTTCTCAGCCTGTCCCTACAAGTGGGCTCAGCGGTGAGTGGAGCTCAGGGAGCACTGGTGTGTGTCCTGGGAGGGATGGGGGGAGATGGATCCTGCAGGGCACTGAACAGGCAGTTGAGCTCTTAATTAGGGTTATCTCTGCCCACTTGTAAACCTCGTGTCACAGATGGATGGAGCTGGAAGAGGTTTGCTCTTAATAGCAGTAGGAGTGGCTGGCACTGATTGTAGGGTAAGGCGAGCTTGGGGGACTTCACTGAATCACAGAATATCCTGAGCTGGAAGGGACACACAGGGATCATGCATCCAACTCCTGTCCCTGCACAGACACCCCAAAAATCCCACCCTGGGAGCTCCTGGAGCTCTGGCAGCCTCGGGGCGGTGCCCATCCCCTGGGGAGCCTGGGCAGTGCCCAGCACCCTCTGGGGCAGAACCTTTCCCTGATATCCAACCTGACCCTCCCCTAATGCAACTTGAGGCCATTCCCTCAGGAAAGGTCATTCCTTGTTAAGAAATATCTCAGCACAGCTCCTTGTGCAACCTTGGTGAAGTTGAGGTACCCAGCACCACCGCAGTGTTGGTTCCAGCCAAAAAAAAAGTCACCCAGGAACCTCGGTGAGGTGATGGGACTTTATCAAAGATCTTCAGAGATCCAGTTTTAATAGGATTGGCAGTCCTTAAATCTCGGGGACGAAAGTGTGAAACTGAGGTTGGAATCATTCCTTATCTAAGTTTCACAGCACTGGTTGGTATCAGGTGGTTTTTGTTTTTTTTTAAAACAAGAGTTTAGAAGGTTTCCTTGCCTGAATTTCATGACACTGTTGGGTATCAGGTTTTTTTAAGTAACACTTTTTTTCCCTTTTCTTTTAAACTTGGTTGTTACTAGTGTTAAAAGCAAGAACTTGTTAAGCATGGTAGCACTTGGTGCAGTCCAGCTTTTCCCCCCAAAAATGTCATGTGATGCTCTGTGCCTCATTTTGGTTTTGGAGAAAAAGCTCATCCACAAGTGGTGTTGGTGGATAGAAGTAGGTAATATTTGGGATAAAGTGGAATGTTGCAGCCTTGGTGGCACACAGGAAGGGAAGTTGCCTTCAGCAGCTGGTGCCAGCTCAGTTGCCTCACAAACCTGTGGCTCCTGTCCTTTCCTAATCCCCGTTGTTATAAGAGTCTCTGATGATTTAAAGACATGTTCCTTTTCACTCCTCATCACTTTGGTGTTCCCTGTCAGCTGTGAGAACCAGGCATTGTCGTGTATAACTTTCCTCCTATTCTTCCAAATGTTGCTAGCAGGTTCCAGGAAATATATTTGCTCTCCCAGGGAAAGTTTGGAACCAGTTGTGTTTAAAAAGCAGTAGTTTTTCCTGGAAACCCATTTGATGGGGCAGGCGTGGAAGCCTCTCAGCACTGCACTTTGCTGCTTTGTGAGGCTTAATATTTTTATTTCTCAGCATGCAGAAATAGGAGGATTTTTGCCTTTAAATATGGGTTGTAGTTAAATGTGAGAGAGATTTAGTCAATTTTTTGTTGTCCAGGGTGGGAATGGCATTGTTGTGTGGGAATATAAACCTATTTGGAACATTCATTATGTTTTATTTTAACTCCAAATCCCAGAACAGCAGATTGGCAATACTCTTTGTAGTTACAACCTACAAAGTGCCCAGCCCAGCCAGCTTTTGCATGAAGCCCAAAGCTGCCAAATGGATCTTTTTGAGAAGCTGCTGTTCTTTCTGGAATGAGTGGGGATTTACTTCTTTTGCAAATGGTCTCAACACGCCGTGCTTGTATTTTAGAGGTGGTATTGAGTCTTCAAATTTTGTTGTTTAATTGCTAATGTTTAGTAGGTCTCACTTCTGAAAGTAAGTTATTTGTGACAGTAGCAGGTTTGGACACTTCCAGAGCAGAATCTTTCAGAAAATTATGGTTTCTTGGCTTCAAATTACAACATTGGAGTCGTTTTCTGTGATGCTCTGCTGATTGTAATTAAATGTCCCTGTAAAGAAAATTAAAGTTGTCCAGGCAAAAGGAAATGATTTCTATGAATCTAAATGATCTAGGAAGATCAGTAAATGCCACACAGGAGCTGGCCAAGTAAAATAGGACTATTTAGTTGTTCTGTTTATATTCTTTGGAAAGCAACATCTTCTAAAGCAGCTTGACAAGAACTGCTCTTACATAGAGAAAAAGAAGGTGACACAACTGTGGCCCCTCCTTTGTGGTGCTTTTATCCAGAACACATGAAATGAAGACAGGGTGAGGGAAGTGCTGTATGATTCACATAGGACAAGTCTGAACTCGGCCAGTTCCTTGGATTTAGTATAAATATTTATGGCATTGAAGGGGGATTTTTTAATATATTTTTTTTAATATTCTTCCTCGTGCTCAGGATCTTTTTTAGCTGTCCTCCTCAGCCATCTGGTGTGCACTGGTGCTTGTTTAACCCCCACCCTGCAGTTTTCCTGCTGTGGCATCTCGGAGCTCTCGCAGCCACTCTGTGGTTGGCGTGAATTAAATCTCCTCGGGCCAGCTGGGGCAATGCTGACGTGCACACTTTTCCTGCTGAACACTCCAAACCCAGAGGTGAACACTCTGCTCTTGTCCTGCTGCAGGCATCACACTGAGCTATTTACCAAAGGTGGCAAAAATAGGAATTCCAGCATTAGCAAGGATGTTTACAGAGCCTTGGCTGGGTCCTCTATCTTCGAAAATGCTTCTCTCACTAATGTTACATAATACAGGTATTTAACTCAGCTCATCAACAATTTTTTTTAAAAAACCTGTTATCTTTCTTTAAAAACTCTTAAAAGCCCAAATATCTAAGACTGTGGCTGCTTTGAGGTACATTATGTTTGCCTTAACAGCTAATCCGTGGATGTTCTGAGTTTCTCCTTGCAGTACAGTAAATTGAACACGACCCTGTTTGAGTTCAAGTGTTTCTCAATTGGTGCATTTAGCAACAAGTATGACAACAAACATTCTAATGCTCACATTTGCATATATTTTTAGTCCTCTCTGCAGAATCCTTGCTCTCACAGAAGCCCAGTTAATTCAACTTTTAGCCACCCCTGTGAAATAAACAATGAAAGTTATCCTTATTTACAGCAGGGGATAAAGAGCTGTAACTGGTTGAACTCACAGAAGTCTGGGATAAAGCTGACAGCAGCATTCCAAGTGGCTCAATTGGAATATTTTGCCACAGCTGCTAAACCTTACTGTGACCTCTTAGTAAAGAAAATGGTTTTTACCTGTTTGAGATGTTCAGATAAAATACACCATTGATCAGCTAAGCAGATAAAAACAGTGATTCTTGGGCTGATGCTCTATGGGCTTGATCCTTACTTTGTGCTCAGCAGTCAGGGAGGGGAAACAGGAGCTTTTGGCCCAAAATATTGTAACTTTGGTCCCTCTGTAGTGGAGCCCACCCAAACTGAGGTGATGGAATCTCCTTCAGTGGATGTAGTCGGGTCTTTTTAGCTGAGAAAAGGAATGAGGCCTTGCAGACAATGCTGGGAAGAATTTGAAGTTCCCCTGTCTGAGCCACAGGACCTCCCCAGGTCTGTTCCTTTAGATCAGAGCCTGTTGAGTTGGATGAAAGGAATGTGCCCACAGATGCTGGCAGTTAATTTTAATATTCTCTTTGCAGGATGAGTTGGGATCAGGGACTTAATGAAATGGCAGTCCAGCTGTGCTTGTGCAGTGCAAGCCAGGCTGAGCCCATTTCTGACCTGAAGCAGGGCTTCAAACCTCTTAATTAATAATGCAGTGCCTCACTGCCCTCAGCATTGCTGTTGGGTTCCATTAAAAACTTCACAGTTGATACAATCCCTGCGTAATTATGGGAGGGAACATCTTGAACCTGTGATAAGGGGGTAGAGATCTGCAGAAATGTTTTTCAGGTGAGATGGGGATGGATTTAACATGTGATTCACTGGGGAATTCTGTCAGAGTAATGCAGTGAGAGGTTTGATTTCTGGCCCCTGTGGGGAGAGTGTGATGAGAGTGCTGGGTCACAAACACACAGCTGACATATTTTTGTTACCTTTGTTTTACCAGCCCATCTGCACTTCCCTGTCTTTTCTGGGTTGTGTCAGGATTGAGTTGCTTCTGCAGCTCTGAAATAAATAGAGAAGGAGCCTGGAGTTGTTGTCAAAAGGGAGATTGAGCTAAGGACTTGTAGGAATGGGACAGAAAGACACAGCCCCAATTAAAGGTCTCTGAGCAGCAGTGTAACTTCAGTGCTGCTCACCCCTTCCAACCCCATGACTGTCAAGATAGCTTCAAAAATAAGAACCTCTGCTTGTTCTTGTTTTTCCAAGAGTTCTGGAAAACCTGTCCTCAATGCCCAGAAAACTGTGAGAAAGGCTGCCCAGGCAGCATGTAATCTCTTGGTAGCAAACACAGTCCCTCCCTCCTTCTGTCTGCCTTCGCTGCCCCTTGGAGAGAACATTGATTGGAAGTGACCCTGCAACTTGGCCCCACAAACCAGCCCCTGCTTGTGAAATAAACAGCTCTGAGCTGGGCAGTGCTGCCATCCATCCCCCAGCACCACGGGACTGGCTCCCTTGTATCCCTGGGACAGCCTCCAGCAATCCCAGCGCTGCTGCTGGCCTGGGTGGGAGTGCTTGAATTCACATCCAGCACCTTCAGTCCTTCTGGGCAGGAATTCATTCTCTGCTCCCAGCTTTTTCACAGCTAAACCTTCGAGTGGAGCAACGGTGTTAAAGCTTTTGTGCTCTCTGGTTAGCTATTTTTTTTCTTTACATCTCTTCATAGCCATTTCCTTTTTCCCCAGTAAAATTAATGTAGTTGTGTGTCATGAACCCAAGATTAAAAACTGCTCTGTCAGAGGCACAGATTTAGTTTTATCTTTTTCCTTAGAGGTGCTGTGTGCCTGTTTGTTTTGGAAGATAGTGATATTTTAGCTTTTATGTGTTTCTTTATATCAGCACCCATAACCCTGGAGAACTTACATGGAATCCTTTCCTCTGAATCTCATGAGCTGCACTGTTCTCTGGCCTCTTGTAGAAGCCTTCACAAGTTCTTTGTTGTTAAACCACTGCAGGAGAGCAGCATCTGAGGGAGTGTTGAGTTGTATCTCAGAATAATATAAACCCAGAGGACTGAAGGTCCTACATTGTGCACTCTGCAGGGCTTGTGCTGAGCTGAATTTGCTTTATTTTACTGTCTCAGCCTCAGCACAGCCCTGCACGTGAGGAAGGGGCAGGCTGGCACATCCTGCTCGTTTTCCATGGCCAGAGCTGGTCAAAAGAGGATCTTGTTTCCCTCTGAAAGGCTCCCGGGGTTTGCCGAGGATTCCCGATGTTCCCCTGCCCCGCGCAGTTGTCGCTGCTCCCTCGCTCTCCCCTCTGCACAAGGGATTTTGGAGCCCGTCCTGAAGGACAAAGGGATTTTGTTCTCCACAATGGATTCTTTGTTGGGAGATGGGTTGGGATTGTTCTGCTGCTCAGTGGATTAAAATCTTGGATATTCTGTCCAGCTTGGCTGGAGGGGCTCAGTGTCTCTCATGTGGGAGACCATGAGGCTGCACATCAGGTAGCAAAACCAAAGTGGAAATTTGGTTTTTGTGTTTTTGGGGCCAAATGGGATTTTTTTTTCTCATTTCACTGTGGTTTAGGAAGAGAATTTGGTCACTTGGATGCAAGTCCCAAGGATCCCCTCAGGATCTTGCACAGTGACCCTGCATTATTCCAGATCCATCCCAAAGGCAGTACCCACCTGTGCATGTCTTCTCCTAACATTTTAAATACATCTGCTTTTCTGTTCATATTTTAAAGCATTTCTATCCTCTCTTGAGGGCTGTTATATCTTCCAGGTAGGGAATTTGGGGAGAAATAAAATGGGAATAAAAGAAACATCGCTGGAAAGTGCGAGATCAGATTTCACAGCCCTTTTAGAGAGCTCATTTTCTTGATGGTCTGAATTTTTCCACATGTAGCAAAGGAGAATAATGTGAGAAAAGGTGTTCAGAGCATGTTTATTTTAAACTGCAATAAAAGCCTGTAGTACTTCTAAAAATAGGCTCCAGCTGAAATAAGTGGAATATTTTTTTTTACCTTCACCTTTTGCTTCAAATCCTTATGATGGAAAGTGTGCACAATTTATTGGATTTACTTTTAATATGACTCTGTGGCAAGTGAACACCTCAGAATTAATGTTTGAAGCGTGGCTGCTGTAGAATATGCTGACTGTTCATATCCACAAGGGACACTGAACATCCAGAATTTAATTTGTGTTATAAGATCCTATCCATGGAATATCAGCCATCAGAGCAGAGGGGAGGATTTAAACCTGAGTATCCACTAACAGAAACAATATCCAGCAAAACCCAAAAACCAAACAAACAAACAGAGGGAGGGTAACAAATATTTTCTCTTTAGGGGGAGTTATTCAAATCTGAGCTTTCACAAATTGAATTTTTCTCTCTTTGCCATCACATGACAATCCAGCTATAATGTGGGATTTAGTGCACTGAAATACTGCTTTAGCCCCCAATCTGACAATTTCTTCTGTCGTGACCTTGCTGTGACTTTGATTTACTTTTGAAATAGATGGCAGGGCTTCTGGTTTTGATTGTTTCAGCTGGTCTTGGATTAGTTTAGCTTTGCCATCTTTTATGTAACAAAGTCATTTAAGACTCAGTCTTGGTGACCAAAAAAAGAACACCTAAATCTGAAACCACCTTTGCTCTGGGAAACAACATCTTCAACATGTTGCCTTAATTGTATTTCATTGACAAAAAAAAATATTAATAATGCTTTTACATGTCCAATAAAATCACATTATCACATGTGTCTTTTACTGCCCAGTAAAGAGGAATGTCATGTTGGCTAAGCAGAAAAGAAAATGGAATTTACTGTTTCCTGCAGAAGTGTAGATGATTCTTCTCCCTTTGTCTTCCTTTCTCCCCTCCAGTGTTTGGGATGCCCAAACTGCTGCCCTTGGCTGGACTCAGGAGCTGGCTTAGCCCAGAGCTTGGTTCTTTGAGCAAAGACAAAATGATAATTGTGCTAATTTTTAGTCCCTCTTAACTGGCTTTGAATGGCTGGTGCAGGTTTTTCCTGGGAGAGCTGGCAGGAGGCTCAGAGGTTGCTCCTGGGATGCTCCTTGAGCACAAACCCATCCTCTGGCAGAGAAATCCTCCTCTGACATCGATGTCAACAAGTATTGTAGACAGCCCTGGTGTTATTTACCTGGAGATCACTGTAGTTTTAGCATTGACTGCATCCAAATCTTGCCTGCCAGATAATTGAAGTCTTGTTTTAGCCACAGTTTGCACGAGCACAGCTACTCTAAGCAGAAAAAGCAACGCTTTTTCAGAGTTTTGTAAGAGTTACCTAAATGGGACATTATCTTAAGCGAGAGCTGCGAATTTATGAAGTAATCTCATGGTCTAAAGTTAGCCCCAAGCCTGAGTTCATTGTTGGGCTGGAACTGAGCACAGCCTCACAGTCACAACTGTTGAGGTGTGAAAGCTGCAGTTTGACAGAGGAAATATTAGAGAGCTCTGCCAGACCACAGCATTAAAATTTATTGCACCCTGCTTTCTTTGTGGCCAGTGTGCTGCCCTTCTTCTTCCCGTGCCATCAGTTCTTGCCTCCTTACCAAGGAGCCTCCCTCAGCTGGCACCTGGTATTTTCAGGTACCAGGGAAAATACCAAGTACCTGAATTTTTCAGGGGATTTTTTCAGCCGTTGCTGAAGTGTTCAGCAAAGATTTTTTATTTGTGAAACAGTTTGTGGAACTGACACAGTTCCCCAGCCAAGGCAGTTGTTGTGGCAATGGTATTTTGTACAGCTGTGCTTTTACAGTGTGAGGAGGAGTGAGAATTTCAGATGAGTTCAGTTTTTCACACTACCTATTACAAATAGAGTAATGTTGGCTTGGGGGAGGCAAATCTGCCACTTGCTGCCTTTTGCACTGTAGTTTTTGGTACATAATACAGCATTTTCAAGACCTTATTAAGTAGAAATCATCTCTAAATTTGATTAACAATGTATTTTTGGAAGGATCCTCAAGCGAGCCTGCTGCAGGCTGCCAGTGCTGCTGCTGCACCAAATTCTGGCTCCTTTGTGAAGCTTTTGAAGGGAAGAGGAGGAAAGTGGGTGGAGGTGATTGAATGCAGAGGTCACTGTTGAATGTCCCTGCCTGCAGTGGGGAGCAGAACGTGTCCCTGCTTGGCAGGCAGGGCCAGCTGGAGGAGCCAGCACAGGGCAGGCACTTGAATCGCTGGATTTTGCTTTTGGCCATGGGTTTTCTGGCGTCCAAATCTCAGCACAGTGGTAGCCAGAGCTTGCTTCCAGGAGTAAGTGCTTTTCATATGTTTTGTAAACGGAGGAGAAGAGGCTTTTGCCAATTTTTCTCCACATGTGTATGTGACTTTTTGGTTTCTTAAATTAGCTTTTTGTTATCATAGCAGAAAGTCAGTAAAATATGTGGCAGATAAAGGAATTGCTAAGTTGGCTGCAGAAAGAAATCTATCAGTTATAATAAAGAATATTTCCAAGATCTGATTTCTTAGCAGCGTGTTTTAATCAGGCTGTTGCCATTAATACCTAATTTTTTGTTGTTCTGTAGTTTGCTGGTTTATTATGCTCTCCAGATAGGTCTGTTTAATGTACTCTAAAGGAAATACAGGCTACTGTCACTCTGTTTGCACTGGTTGAACTACTGCTTCCCAGAATTAAGTCTTATTTAAGCTCATCTTAAATCATATCTTCTGTAGAAGCAACCCAGAAATAAAGTAGTGGTGCAGAATGCTGGGTTTGAGGATAACAGATTTTGTTTTTCTGAGTGGGGGTTGCAGAAGTGCTCAGCAGTGATATAAATAATACAATTTGTAATTCTTGGGATGTCTTTTTCATGGTGAGCAAAGATTTCCCCCTGAGAATGGATTACTTTGTTGTCTTTGGTCAAGCAAGTGAAGCAAATCTGCCTGGAACTGCACACTTTGCAGATTGCTTGCAGCCCGTTTCACACCGATCTGATGTGGGGGGAATTTCCCAGTGCCAGGGCTATCAGTCCTCTCCCATTGTACAGTGTGAGTGAAATAATAATGAAATAACACCCAGAGCAGGCAGCTGGCAACATCTGCACAGGGACTCGGGTGCTGCATTGCAATTCTGTGCTGAGAACTTGTTTTGATGACTTGTTGAATTGAGTAATTTGTGGTGACTTCCCTGCTTGGTAGTTGATATCTCAAATCATGTGATTATTTTTATTTTGTGCATGAATTGGAATTTTTATGCCATTTATCCCAATTTGTGTTGGCACGTACTGACTTCTGTGCTTGCCATAGTGGAATAAAACATGCAATAGTTCAGAATTTTGTTCCAATCTATTTGTTATTTAATCTCCTAACGATTTTTCGAATGTAGCAATAGAAAATAAAATTAATTTTATTTTGTAGTATCTTTTTCACATCTGTATTGCTTTTGTGAAGATCTTGGCTTTTCAGCATATACCATGAAAGTAAATTTTTGATCTTGAATCAGTTGAAAACTGCCCTTGGAGATCTTCATGTACTACTCATTCCTGGGAATGTGGCCTTAGAACATGAGGCAACACCTCTCACTGATGAGAGTTTGTCTGCAGGTATTGGAAAAGGTAATTAAAGGTGTGATGCCCGTTAATTAAAGTCTCTTTAATGCTCTTGCCCATGATTTTTTTAATTAATAGAGTGGCCTGAGGTCATAGCAATTCAGTCCAAGACCTTTAAGGTAAGGACCTTGATGACAAAACACCACAACTGAAGAATTTAAAGTTTGGTTTTTTTCTAAAAGTTAATAAACTTGTCAGGAATTCACTCTTGTGGATAAATCCATCTGTCAGATGCAGAACAAAAAACGGGCAAGGGCAGTGCGGGGATTTTCTTTCGAGGAGTTTCATTCTAACCTGCCTAAGGTCTGCACCACGTCAATCTTCAGCTGGTGAGACAAAGGCTTTCATTTCTGGGTTCTGATGAATGCTCAGACTTCATTTCTGGGTTCTGATGAATGCTCAGACTTCATTTCTGGGTTCTGATGAATGCTCAGACTTCATTTCTGGGTTCTGATGAATGCTCAGACTTCATTTCTGGGTTCTGATGAATGCTCAGACTTCATTTCTGGGTTCTGATGAATGCTCAGACTTTGTGCATTAAAAGCAGCCAGCGGGGAGAGGAAATTGGGAGGGGGGCCAGGACATGGCAGCCCTGTGTCGGTGCAGCCCATACCGAGTCACAGGAAGGAAGCTTGCTGCCAGAGTCGTGTATATTTTTTTTTTCTCAGTCTTTGGTGACTCCTGGAGCTCTCAGACAGATTTCAGACCCCTCTGGTGTCTCTCTGTCACGGCACACTTGTAAAAACACGACTTTTGCTGTTGTGGACGTTCCGCTGGGGCCGCAGCTCCTGCTGACCAGGGAAAGGCAAACAGAGCTGGACATCCTCTGTTTACAGAGAGCTGTCCCGGGGCTCTGAGGGGCTGGGGAGAGCCCTGCTGGCCTGGCAAACATCGTGTGGAGTGGGAGCACTTTGAGTCAGGCTCCGAAGTGGTTAAAATAAAGCACATTCCTGCTGACTGCATGGGCTGGTGTCAAGCGAGAGCAGAGCTGCTCTATAGGCAGACACTACGTCACGGTGTTATCTTTGTTTAGCTTGTCTGTGCTTTATCATGTTGCCCAACAGTTTTAATAAAAAAAGGAGAAGGAGGAGGAGAAGGAAAAAAAAAAAAAAAGAAAGACTAGTATGAATAGTTGTAAGTAGAAGTATCTGAAAGCAGCAGATCTGGAGTGCCTTCCACCAGCTGCTGGCTGAAACAAAGAGGAGCATTATGAGAGGCACAATAAATGTGTTTGCTATCTCTGCTCTCAGTTGCAGGGCAGACACAAGCCGTCACAGTAATGAATTTTGAAGCCTGCAGTTTGGACTTGGGGAATTTATAAAACACAGTTGTTTTATCAGAGTGTTGTCTTGCCAGCTGTGTGATGGGAGTCTGGTTTCCATGGAGTGTGGTCAGCTGGGGGAGACAAATCTTAGTCCCTAAAACAGCATTTGGGACCGTAGTCTCCTCTGTGGTTTCTCTCTCTCTCTGTTTTAAATTCACATTTGCTAAGGAGGGAAAGTAGTGGGGAAGGAATTTTATTTAAATGAAGAGCAGTTTTAGACCTAATCAAATGTGCAGGCCCCATGAGAACTCATGGTGCTGTGCAAAACCAGTACAGGAATTTACATTTTATCCCCCTAAACAATGTAAAGAGATTTTTCCTCCTTCCTTGGTTTTTTCCCTGTTATCTAGACTCCTTTTGGCATTGTTCTCCTGCCTGGTGTGGACAGGAGGGGCTGTACAAATTGAACTGTCCTGTCTGTCCTGTAAGACTCTCACTGCTCCCACCTCTTCAAAGTTTGGTTAACTTGATTAATTTTGGCCCAGTGGTGCTGGTCAGGTCCTGGTATGTTTAGCTGAAGTCTTGGTGTTCCCAGCATAATCAGGGAAATGCACTACCAAGTTGGATAGGCTTTAATTAGAAGCCTTCCTTTCTTTGCTAAATTTCTTTAAAATAGGTTTCTTCCAGCATACAATAGCATTTTTGCCAGGTTTTATACTCAATCTGAATGTTAATATATAATTGCTGTTGTTACCATACATAGAAGAAACAAAGTTTTTAATTTCAAAATAAAAAAGTCCCATTTTGGTAATTGTATAGTATCATGTCCTGTTTGGGGAAAAAGGGCAAGTTTCTGATTGACTGAATTGAATAATGTCTAGAGATTTTGGGGATTTTGTGAACACCCAAGTTAGCTTTACAAGGGTATTTAAACTGCCCAAGGCACTGCTAGGAGTTGCTCAGGAGTCAGTAGGAGTTAGGTGCCCACGTGGAATTTGTAATTGCTGTTGTGGAATTTTGTGTTGGAGTCCCCAGAAGTGGTGGGAGACACTGCAGGGAGGGGAGTGAGCGTGCATGGGTGGGAGGACACAGCCTCCAGCCTCAGGTGCTGAAAGCTTTATCTCTTGACATTGCTCTTAAATTATTCCTTTTCAAAGACAGGAGTGAGGGAGATTCCTCATGGAGAGGAACTGGTGTGATGTGGTTTGCTTTGAAAGTTTAGAACATGAACACTCTGTAGGTGGGGGTTTCTACTGGCAAAATGCAAAGGAAAAAAGCTCAAATTTACCGATCTGACAGCAATTTCCAAGAGATGTTGTGTTGATAAAAGCTTTTTTCGTGGTGCTGGGGTGGTTGTGGGGGCTCTCAATTAATGTTGGGTTGGAACAGGAGAGCTCTGGGTGTCTGTCCCAGAGCATTTGCAGCAGGGGCACAGTTTTTGCTATTTAGAGCTGAGATGGAAAGTTCCTATTTAGATTTGGTGCCAGAGTCTTTAATAGAAATCATGGCTTGTGGTGTATTATAGGTCAGAGTATATTTGCTAGTTTATATTATGCTGACTAAATTGGCAGAATGCTTATTTTTACTGGTAAACATTCAGGAGGTTTTCTCTTCGCTCCTTTTTTTTTTTTTCCCCCAACAAAATGTTATTTGTCGTGTGTGGAATTAAGGCAGCATTTTATAAATCATCTGCCTCGGTGATGATGTGAAAATGTGTGGTGGCACACAAAGATTTCCATTGTCAGGTACCACAGGGCTCTAGATGGAGTTAACTTAGGCCTAATTTTAGGTCTGGAAATTATGGCTGTGTAGAAAACAAAATGCTTCTGGCAGTGTAGGAAAAATACAAATTTTAAACTCTAGCAAAAGCGGCTATTTCAGGGATATTACCAGAATAGGTAACCCTGGTTAATTTAGCTCCTCTCCAAGCCCCTGATGGAGCCCCAAAAGCACTTTTTAAACATCTTTAAATCCATTTGAGGTCTAACTAGGACCTGAGGATGTGAGTTCCAGTGAAGTCCATGCGTGGTGAAGTGCAGCACTGTGCTTCAGGCTACAGGAGCAGTGAGACATTGAATTGAAATGGGAAAAGCTGTGGTCACGCTTTAACGCCTGCTTAGCAACGCTCTGTCCGTGTGTTTGTGCACAGCCAACTGTAGCATTGCTGGAATTATTTATACACAGCTCCCATATGCTGGCAATGGCTTTTTCTGGGAGGTGTTAGATTATATAAAAACTTACCATCTACTCAGTCTGCCGCCGGTTGGAAATTAGCATTTCTGTGATTCCTCTGCTGCAGAATTGTGCTCTTTTGTTCATGAATCCAAACGTGGTTTCAAAGTATAGAGAAAGACATTTAAGGACATATTTAAAACTTGAATCAGCAAATTCCAATTTCCCCCCTAATTCTTCCCTTGCATAGCTATATACCAGACAAGCTTGTTTTGGACAGCTTTTTATGAAGGGAATCATCTGAGAACCTGAAGGTTTATTCAGTTTTAGATCTGGAATATTTGGCATTAACGTGAACTGTAGCCCTGGAATTTATAACCGCGACCGTAAGAAGAGGAACAAAGCTTTTATTTCCCTGTGAATAGTCATGGTTTGCAGAGTGAGGTAATCACAGCCCGGCGCTGGGATTGCAGCCTGCAAGGGGAGGAATCTGAGTGAAAAAGCTGCTGCAGAGATGGGTTAGTTCAGCCTGTGGGATCATCCAGGGTGAGGTACCCCTTTTCCTGCTGCCTTTTCTCCCTGCTTGTTCCAGCATTAAACAGTGTGGTTTGGGATGCCTTGTCCATCCCACAGCCGCGTCACACGTGTGGAGATGTTACTGGGAAATTTTGGGGGATGCTACTGGGGAATTTCAGGGGATGCTACTGGGGAATTTCAGGGGATGCTACTGGGGAATTTCGGGAGGTTTTGCTGTGTGCTCACACAGGGGGTGGCTGTCACTGTTGTCCCCGTGGTGGTGACCCCTGTCGTGTCTCCCCGGGCAGGTGAAGCGGCGCTGAGAGGGGAGCCCCGAATGCAGCCGCTGCAATCCCCCGCGCTCAGCAACCACCGCACGGGCCCGCCGCCCATCAGCCCCAGCAAGAGGAAGCTCAGCATGGACCAAGGGGACGAGGAGCTGGACTGTGAAAACGACCACGTCTCCAAAATGAGCCGCATGTTCAACCCGCATCTGTAAGTGCCTCGCGTCCGTCCCCGCACGGAACTGAGCTAAAATCCTGGCCTGGCTCAAACTTTGCGCTCGCTTTTTCCCCTTTGTTCCAGCTTGTGTGGGAGACCTGCACAAGAGCCGCCACGATTAGATGGGTTTTCATGTTGTCTTTTGTTTTCCTACAGCGTGAGGTAACAGGAATTAGCTCAGCTTAACTATTTATAGCAAGCCATAGGTATTGGCCTTGCGATTTCTGCAGTATTGTTCCCTGGTTCTTTGTAGCGCGCTCCTTTCACTTCCCCCCATTCTGAGGCTCTCTGGCTGGGGGTGGGGAGGCAGCAGCAGCAGGAGGAGGAGGAGGAGGAGGAGGGACACAAGTGCTTTGCATTTTTTCGAGGCCAGGAGCTGCGAGCCAGCTGCTTCCTGGGCTGCCTTGACAACTGGGCAAGCTGCAGTTGTTGCTAAACATTCCTGCTCTGACAGTCAGGTGTGGAATGTGCCGGCCAGGTAAGGCGTCCATGAGCGTGTGTTGGGCAATCAGCAGATGCCATTCCTGGGAATGCGAGCCTGGCTGGCACTGCTGGAGAATTCCTGTCATTCCTGCCTGGAGGAAGCGATGGATGGAGCTCCTGTGGCTGCTGCCTCAGCTCCTGCAGCCCCGGCATTCCGCGCATTCCACAGTCATGGGATGTGGACGGAGGGATTTATCCTCCCATAAATCACCGCAGCCTTACTCACAGGCTGGGCCCGCAGTCTGCAGCCTTGGAATTTGTTACAAATCGGGAATCCAGCGCTGAAGTAATGCAAAACAATAAAAGCTCGCTTCTCATTTACAACATACCTCCTCCTCTCCCCGAAAAAATTAACTGTTTATAGCCTTTCTCTGGGGCCAGGAGGGCTTGGAAAGAACCCTGTGCTGCATTTCTGGATGTGTGACACAACTGAGGAGATTTATGACATTTTTGAAATGTTATGTAACTTTATGAGGGAAAAGTGTGATTTCTTTTTTTTTTTAAGGCTCATTTTCTACCGATGAAATAAAACACAGCTGGCAGTTACATACATTGTAACACTCTATATAGCGGAGGCCATAAAAATAATGAAGTCTGAACCAACAGACTCATGTGCAACCAAGGTTCAAAACTAAATGATGCAGGCAGTTATTTCGTGTGATCCCATACCTATATGTCAGAGCTGTCGAATATTTTCCAGTGTGGCACATTTTTATGGTTTTTCTCAATAGATTCTTTCTGTGATTTCGTATATGAAACATGCATCTTGTAATAAAAAGCACTGGTTTTCTGCCCAGGGTTCATGTGACTTAATCTATTTCAATTAAACCATCTGCTGCAGATGAATTATAATCGAAAATAGCATCCATGAGGCCATCTCTTTTTTCTACTTTACTTTGTAAGTTTGATCTGGCCATACAAAAATATGCTTTCAACAGAATATTGCAAAAACTTGAACATTTGTGATTCATCTGAAATAGCTGAATTTCTGTGTTTCAGATATATCAGAAAAGTTCACAAACATTCTCTGAATTTTATTCTCATTTCCTTTCCACTGCTTCCAATGAAGGGTTTTTTTGACTGTTTTTTATATTTTCCATCTTTTTTAGATTCCGATGTTCTGGTTTAACAGTAGAATTGGTTTACTCAAACCCTGTGGATCTGTCCTAAGAATTTTGGTTGGGAGATGGGAAGTGTGTTTTGAAAGCTTGGCTTGTTCACACCTTGGAAAACAAAGTAGATTTGGGGAAAGAATTACTTCATGGAGCACAATAATGGCAGATGGTTGTAGTGATTTGGAGGTTCTAGAAGTGTAAGGCTGACAACGTTCAGTTTAGAAATGCAAATGTGTACGAGATGTGGAGTGCAGTGGAGATCAGGTGGCACGGTGTCTGTGGTGACAGCAAAGACATTTCTGTGGCTGGGACTGTAAAGATAAGTTTGAGGCGGTGTATTTTGAACTTTTCAGGGCCAAGTGCCCTGAGAGCACAGGATGAAGGTGTTCATGATAAAAAACCTGGGCACAGCTGACAGAAGTCTTTATAACCTCCAGCAGCAGCTCTTGTTCAGGCATTTTAGTCTTTGTCGTGGTGCTGGTGGAACTGGGAAGCAGTTGTGTATTCATTCTCTTAACACAGCATCTTGTGGCTGGAAGTGTAATGAAATAGGCCAAGAATTGTGTGTTTGGTTCATTGTAAATGGTGGAACCTTTTCGTTAGCAATTTGATCTTAACTCTGAGGCAGCAGCACCCCACTGTGCTTCAGTGGGAATGAATCCATTGAAAGGCTTTGGATGTGTTATTAGAAATCCAGTTACGTCAGCCCTTTGTTTGGAAATGGAGTGCTTTGAGACATTCCCTGCTCAGGTGTAATTCCCTGAAGGATCATTTGTGAGCTGAACTTGGGTATGTTTACTTTTATTGTGGAAAAACACAACCATTGGAGTGCAGTCTCTGGAGCAGAGTGAATCAAATGCCCTGGCAAGCCTAGCAGGATCCTCAAATGTGTAAAGGGATTAATGTGCAAAGAACAGTTTATCAAAGGTGCTTTTTCAAAGGAGAGAATTCTCAGCGTTAGGTTAATAAAATATACTTGAGAGCCTGTGGATTAATTTAAAAAAACAAGCATGTGACACTGCCTCCCTTTCATATACTTTTATAGCTTCTATGTTTTTGTGGTGATAGAAGTGAATACCCATAAACTCCTCAGCTGGGAAGAACAAGTACTTCTAAATTAAAATATAGTGACAGGGAATATGGAATTCCCTGATTTGAATTTCACACTTTCTGGTGTGTCCCTCAGGTGTTTTTATTTGGAATGCACTCACCGAAGTTAAATCTTGCTGAAGTAAAAGGTGCTTTTGGCTTCGTGCTGCTCTGTGGAGGAGAAGGGAGCTTGTTTCGAGGCTCGGCTTGAAACATGGCTTTGTTTTCCTGTGAATTCACTAAAACCGCCGTGGTTTACAGCAGAGTGATTGGGAACGAGGATTACATGAGAATTCTGTGCGGGGCAGGGGCGGGAGGCTCCGTCCTGACCGCTCCGGGGAGGGAGCGCTTGGGGCGGCGGGGGAGCGCGGCCGCCCCAGCTCCTTCCTCTCCTCCCCTGGATCCTTCCCGAGCCCCTTCCCTTTCTCCTTCCCTGCCTCCTTGCTGCTCTCCTCCCTCCCTTTCTCCTTCCCTGCCTCCCTGCTGCTCTCCTTCCCTTTCTCCCTCCTGCTCTCCTCCCTCCCTCTCCCGTGCTCCCTCCCTCCTTCCCGCTCCCTCTCTCCCTCTTTCTCCCTCCTTCTCCCCCTCTCTCCTCCCGGGTTCTTTGCCTCCCCCCTTCCCTCCCGGTTCTGTTCCCTCCCTCGTCTCTCTCTCCTCCCTCTCGCTCCC
Organism: Acrocephalus scirpaceus scirpaceus; assembly: GCA_910950805.1. Taxonomy (NCBI): domain Eukaryota; kingdom Metazoa; phylum Chordata; class Aves; order Passeriformes; family Sylviidae; genus Acrocephalus; species Acrocephalus scirpaceus. The sequence goes on from OU383782.1 coordinate 2,379,834, forward strand.
TCCCCGTTCCGCAGCCCCGGGCACACAAAGGCCGCCTTGTCCCGGCCGCCCCGCCGCCCTAAGAGTCCCCAGCCCGGCCAGCGGGCACGGCGCTGCCCCTTCCAAAGAAATGTCCTTTGGAATTCAGCCGGGGACCATTATTTTTGTTCCTTGTGCGGAGTACGTCAGCTTGGAAGCTGGGCATTTGGGGTTTGGGACGAGCGGGCTGTGCATGGAGAATTCCTCTCTCGTTCCAGTTTGGTTTGGTGGCATTAGGATTATGATGACAATTAATTTCTGTATAAAAATCTTCCTACAGCTGAATGGTCGCAGCTGTAAAGTTGAGGGAGTGCTTGTCTCTTGGCTTGTGTGATAAATAATTTGGCTTTTTCTTGTAATAAAAGGTCTGCATATGAATAAGTTAATGTGTATCATGTAAAATGATGTGCAGTTTCAGACTCTTCAAATTCTGGGCTGTTTTCAGTTTTGTTACACTGAAAAATGATGTTAATCCCACTCAAAACCCTCCTGAAGCTGCCTTACATACACCACAAGTTTTTTACCATGAATATCCAATGGCATTTGTTCACTTTAATGACACTGTGATAGAAACTAATGGGACATCCTTTAAAAAAAGGATGCTGAAAGTTATCTGTATTTGAAAACCGTGGAATAATTCAGGTTAGAACAATTTCATCCACCCTCCTGCTCAGTGCACGCTCAGCTGCATCTCCAGTGAGTTTAGAGTTGCTCAAAGGGAGAAATTTTGAGTAAGATTTGAAATATTGAATAGAGTTCCTCATTAGAGGGGGATTCTTGTCACCTTCCTCCTTAGCTTGGCTGAGAGGGCAGGGTGGAAATGTTCTGCAGAAAATCAGCTCCCTGTTGTGGAGGAACGTGGCTCCAGCAGGGCTTGAAAAGATGCAGAGCTGGCTCTCAGAGGTTGCCTGGCACTTGTCAGAGAAGCTCTTTGCTGCAACTGCTGCTCTTTGAGTTCCAAACTTCATGTGGTGTAGAGAAATATGTTTTCACTGTCATTTTACTGTGAAAAATTGGAGTTGGGGAAAAAACCCAGCACAGAGTTGAGAACACCCAAAGTGTTTCTCATCTTCTGAGTGAAGCATCTTCACCCAGTCCTTGGCACAAATGTGCCCTTGAAGGATTTTGGGGTTCACCTGGGCTCTCAAAGCAGTTGAACTCCTCAGTGGAACTGAGGCAATGTGGCCCTTGTTGATTAAGTGGACAAAGGATCACAGAGCAGGTTTCAAAATGTTTTTCCTATTTTCTTTTTTTTTCCTTCTCTTGTCTGCGTTGCTTGAATGATGGAGTGAATCAGACATTTTCTTATTTCTTAATGGAGATCACACACTGCACAAAATTAAATTGTTTTCATGAAATATGTGTTAAATTGAAACATCAGAGACAGACTTGAAAGAGCCACCATATCTGAGTTAATATTTAACACAGAGTTCTGCAGTTCTTAGCCAAGGGGGAATTTCAGAAAGCACTCCAGTCCCTTTCAGTTGAAGCACATGTGAAAAGTTTGTTAGGAACAGTTTCAGGGCTAAAAGCAATTTGATTGATAGCTTATCAGTACTTCACAAAAAGACCTATCTGTCAAATTTGGGGTAGATGTTGAGGTACTTGAAAAATCAGGCAATGTTAGCTCAGGTGTCTCCTCCACTTGGAAACAGAAGGGGTTTGTTAGCCAGCTCCAGATTTCTGCTTTGATATCATGTTTTCCACTTTCATTTTCCATCTTCTGTGGAGGAGCATGACCCTTCCATGGTGTGGCAAGGCTCCAGGCTGCCTCTGGAGGGGAAAAGCTGTGTTAGTGTTGCACAGAGGGGTTTGGTCACCACTTAGGGAAGGCATCAGGGTCCTGTGCGCTCAGGGATGGACTGGGAACCACAGAACCACAGAGTATTCCCAGCTGGGAAGGACCTACAAGGATCATCAAGTCCAGCTCTAGTGAATGAGGAGTCCTTCCAGCCCTGGTGGTGTTGGATTTTTACCCCAGGGTAAAAGCAAAATTTTACACTCTGTGAATCAACCTATATCTACATGGGGTGAAATTCAGCACCAATCCAAAAGCCTGAGATCTTAGAAAGAAGCAAGAAAAGAACCAGTAACCTTTGCAAACACACTCTGGATGTATATCCAACCCCATGGAAACAAAGGTTTAATCTCACTTCTTTCTATTTAACCATTTTCCCAGATGTTTCCTGCAGTTTGACAGATGTGTCTTTTACTAGAAAGCTGTGCTCTTGAGAATGAGAATGTTATGGACACGGTTGCTATAGACAATGAGTGTGTGAGGGTAAGGTTTGGAATAAAACCTTACATTAATTTCTGGTTGAATCAGTAGTTTTGTTCCCCAGGCTGGTGGTGCTGATGCTGTGGGATGGCAGGCACAGCCTGACAGGTTTAACTCCTTCCTACAGCATTGCCAGCTGCTGGCACACTGCAGGAATTCCCAAACAGGGATCTGGGGGAGGAAGCTGAGGGATCCCAGGGAATCCTTGAGCTGCAGGGCTGGGATTGTGGGATGCCCCAAGGCTGGGCTGTGCAGGGCTGGGGCTGGGTTGGTTTAAGGTTTATCCTCAAAGAGAGAGGAGGGGAATAAAAAGGGCTTTGCTGCCATCGGGGTCTGGAGGGTTTGATCCCAGTGGGAATTCTGTGGAGATGGATCCCACGTGGGTGGATCCTGGTGTGGATGAATCCCTGAGTGGATTGGTCCCACTGTGGATGGACCCTGTGTGGGTGGGCTGCAGAACCACAGAATATCCCAGTTGAAAAGGACCCACAAGGATCATTAGGTCCGGCTCTTCAGTGAATGGCTCATACAGGGATTGATCCCACAGTTGTGATGGTGCTGGCTGTGGATGGATCCTGTGGAGATGGGTCCCATGTGGATGGGATGGATCCCATGTGGACATGCCTGACACCACTGACGTGACTGATGTTCTGCTGCCCAAATGCTGCTTCATAAACCTTTGCCATGTTTTAATCAGTAACTCTCATAATTCACAAACCAATACCTTCAAAAGGGAATAAGCAAAATCCCCAAACATTTTTGCTTGTGATTTGCTTTTCTAATTAAATCTCCCCTAAACCAGAAGCTGCTGTGAGAGGAGACTGTTAAATGCAGAGTGTGGGGTGCCTGAGCTGCAGAAATGCCCTCCAAACACTCATCTGTTGCTGCTGGGGTCCATTTGGTTACCAGCTTTTCAAGGAAATATTTTACTATATTGGTCTGAATAGTTGTGCAATATACAATGAAGCTGTTACTGTTTTTATGGTGCTTCTAGAGTTTTCGGTAATTCAGATTTTATTAGCAATTACAAACGGTTTCAATAAACTTTTAATGAAATGTTTATTCCTTCTGTAAAACAGCCTGTGAAATAAGTCTCATTTCTTAAAACCAGTTGTTTAAACACTGCTCTTGGTCTAGGGGGTTTTTTTGAGAATTTTTCAAAAGTCTGGAAGTGAATTATTGTAGTTTCTCAGCTTTTCCTCCTTCAGCTCAGCTAATGCTACAGTGTGTATCTGATGGATAGAGACCATCATTTGTAAGTTTAAGGATCCCAGGCCCTTTTCCCTGTTTCTCATTAGACCCAGTGAAGCTGGGAGGGAAGGCTGTGAAGTCCCATTTTCTCCTGATGATTGGCACAGTTAATTCCAGCACTGTGACCTTATTTTCAGAGGCTGGTTAGTGTTGTTAAAGCTCTTACCAAGTACACTGGCCATGCTTGTGCTGTTGATATCTTTCACTTACCCTTATCATCTATTTGAAAAAAATTATTAATCTGTTCCTCTGCTGTAAAACTCAACCTGATGCAGTCTTTTGGGTGGTGGAACTAGGGGAAACCCCACAGACCTGTAGGAATTTGGGGTTCACGGATTGATTTAAGCTGGTACTGACTTCCACAAAAACAGTTCCATGACAGGCATTGGGTGATGATCAAAAGTACTTTTTCTAAATAAAAAAAATGTAAAAAATATTGTAAGGAAACAACCCAGTGAATCCTCTAAGAGAACATAACTGGAATTTTGTATTTTAACTCTTCTGCCGGGTTTCACCACTGAGTTTGAAGACCAGCAGGTTTTCCCAGAGCCTGCAGGACAGTCTGAAGTGCCCTGGCAGTGCTGAGTGCCCCAGGCTGATGCTGGAGCCCTGGGACACGACCCACTGCTGCATTTCATGTGCAGCCTTTCCCCTGACACCGGCCTGGGGCGTTCTCTGGGTGATCATAAATAGTTTTTATGGCATTTTCCAGTGACTGGGTATAAAAGGCTCATTGCATGTGCCAAGTTTGACTTCAAAAGGAATTACAAAAGCTGCACATGACCCCTCTGATGGATGGGTAAGGATGCAGGAGGAAATGTGTGCCAGAGGTGTTTGGGTGGGCACTGCAGTGGGTACAAATGGATCCCTCCCAGGCTCTGGCCCTCTGACCCCTCTGACCTTGGAGATGTTTCCATTAAAGCCTTCCTGCTCTTTCCCTACACTCAGGTTTTCCTTCCTGCTTGTTCAAAAGTTGGAGTGTCTCTTTTACCTCATGTTTTTATCATTTGCTCTCTTGGAAGTTCTCCCCTGCAAGCATCCAAAGTGCCTGAAGCACTTGAAGCAGCTCAGAGTTCTGCAAGGATAGTTTTAGTTTTGCTTCCAGCAGTGATTTGCTGTTCTAGACCCCATCCTGTTCATCCCAGTGCCTTGCTCCAGTCCTTCTGCTTCACCAGCTTTGTTGCACTGCCTCAGGTACCTCAAAACCCCCAGGCACTGTGGTGGTTTCTGCAGAGTTCACTTTGGAGCTGGAAAGGAGGATCTGAGTTCTGGGCTGGACTGGCAGCTGTGGGATGGAGTTTCTGGCACGTTTTGATGTGTGTGAGCTTTGCAGTTTTGCAGAAACTGCCATCCAAACCAATGCTGTCCAAAGTGCAGTAGCAGCATGTCCCAAGGACAGACCACATCCTCTGCAGGGCCTTTCTCAGCTTCCCAAACACTCACGTCTGCTGCCTGCTGTCATTGGCTTTTCACAGCTGGCAGAAATAATTCTGCCATGCAGCATTTTTCTGGTGTGTGCTGCAGGATTTTCCAAAGGCAACTGGAGCTGCTGTTGTTCTTTGAGGAGAGAGTTATGGAGAGGTGGCTGAATCAGAGAAATCCCAGGGAGTTGGGTACTTGTCCTGTCTCCTTTCCAAGAACTGCTCTGCTCCTAGACAGGAGCTGGGACAAGGAAGCCAGAGATGCCCTGGAGCAAGTTAGAGGATTAAAAAGTTTCTCCTCTTGGACTGATGTGCCAAAAATTTACCTTGAAAAGTAAGTCAGATCTAATAGGAGTTCAGCTGCTGGTTCCCACCTAGTAAGAGTTAAACCAAACTTAGAAGATGTGGAAAAGTGTTACTATGTTTATTCTCCAGAAGTCACTGTGCATTTTAGGAATTTTTTTTGTGATTGCTGCAATATTTGTTAATACCTGCGTGGTAACACAAATCTGGAGCTTTCTCTTGTTCTAGCTCCAGGTTTTGAGCCGTTCATGATTTTTAAAATTTTCTTTACATGCTAAGTTATGTTATAGCTACCTTAGCAGAATTAATGACATCAGTTACCATTTCAGAAATTTCCTGGGTATTTATTATAAGTTAAATTTTTGTTGTTTGTGTCTCAGGAATGGCCTCACATAAAGGCTCTTCAGAAAATGATGGAAATTTAGAATGAGACCATCAAGTGTGCCAGGCAAAAGAGAATGTAAACACAGAAGTTGGAGTAGGTTTGGAGCTGGAATATATTTGGAGCTGAGCAAGGCAGCAGCAGTGCAAAACAGAGAGATTAGTCAATCATTTTCTTCCCCTTTCTAAAAAAAGTTGAATTGCAGGTGACCTGCAGTCTGTACCTATTGCAGCGAGGTAACTTTGTCATTGTTTCTGCCTTGTATTTGTACATGTGTTCCAGCAGTGACAGAACTTTTAATTTAATAAATCCCTTATAAAGCAACCAGTGCTTCTTCTAAAACCATCCTGTGAGTGTTGGAGCAAAGATGGCCAAACATTAAAAAAGAATCCTGTGAGAAAAACGAGTAGGATCTGAGATTGTGTTAATTGATTTTACTGTGCATTAGATTTAGAGTTCAGTTTTGTGGGTTTGGCTTTGGGCTGAGCTCTTACATCATGCGGTTCTCTTGCATTCTCTCATACTTGTGAATATGAAAGCTTCAGGAAGGGAAATTCATCTGTATCAGAAAGTTTGTGCTTGGTGCAGGCTGTAATGGGACACTCCTTTGTGCTTATTATTGATTTTTTCTTCTGTTGAAACCTGTTCTCCTGGTTGATTCCATTTCCAAGTAACTGTCTGGTCCAAGGTTTATCTCTGAAAATCCTGTTTTGGTGAGGATAAATATAGAAAGTCTGACTTGTGTTTGTTTATATGTGAGATTATCCCATTTCTTTTTAGTGTTTGTTCAGTGGTTTAGACTTAAATGTCTTTCCTTTGAGGCAGGGTATGCATTATGTTTCTCAGGAAAGCATATCTAGTTCTGTGGCAGGAGTGATTCCTGCAAAAACCAAGGATCTCTGCGAGTTTTGGGATGGAGTACTGAGCCAGAAAAGGAAAAAGCTGCTCAAAGGAACTGGGAAGCACAAAGCTGATAAAGTGGGATGGAATGGCATTATGTATTTAGATGACAGTCATTCAAGAAGGCATTGGGCTGCTTGGAGTATTTTTTCATGTTCTGAATACTTCATATAATTGGCTGGCACTCAGAGGAAATTGCTGCTCCTTTCAGCTTTTGTTGGGGTTTTTGTTTGGTTGTTTTTTTTAGTGACTTTGTATTGCTTAAAAATTCTGACTAAGGAACTCTAAGGATTTTTCCCTCTGGACGTATATAATCATATTTTGAAATACCACTTTAAATTCTAGTTTTCCCACCTCACAGTAACTGAATTAATGTGTGCAAGTAGAGCTTTGGCAGGAAATGATGCTCGTGTGGAGCAGATATTCTGTATCAGTGGGTTAGGAAGCCTTTAACAGGAGCAGCTGCCCTCTTTCACACTTAGTGAATAAAGGCACTATAAGATGTTTGGAAAACAAATACAAAGATGCTGAAAATGTTCAGATCATACCGGATTTAGGTTGCCGAAATGAAGTTTGCTCATTGTGTGTGTGTGAAGAGAAGGGCATGGTCGTTCTTTGTGCGAGTGAAACTCCTCCGGAGCTTCCATTTGCAGCCAGCGCTGCGGTTCTGCCAAAGGGAGTGAGCAGCGTCTGTGATTCCTTCTCGGAGGTACAGTAATGCTTTTGGCAGCATTCCTGCAGGCTCTGCAGCCTGGAAGTGAGTGCAGGCAGCGCCGTCCCCTGCGCGGGCCTCTTCTTTCCCTTTTCCTGCAGCAGCTGGCAGAGGCCGCCTGTTGCTGTGGGCCGGCTCTGAATTCCCCCCTGGCGGTGCCAGCCAGCAGAACAGCCTCGGGTGAGGGTGGGTGGAGGTTCTGCGGCACCAAACGCTGGGAACAGAGGGATTTATCCACCCTGGAGCTGCTCCGAGCAGCGCTGGGACACTGGCATGGCTTTGGTGCCAGCCACCCCAGCACATGATGCTTGGTAAGTGCTCTGCTTCGCTGGGGAGCTGGAAAGTCCTGGTCGGTTTTTAAGGATTGGAGGAATTCACTGGAGGTTGGGATCGTGTCTGATTTTGCTGAAATAAAGCTGGAAGTAGCTGGGGTAGCTGTGTTAGCAGGGAATGGGCATGGATCCTGTGCCTGGGTCTGCTCTGACCTCACCCATGGGAATTGCTGGATTTTAAGCACTGGAATTGCACTGGCATCTCCCTCATTGCTTATGTACTCAGAGTTGGTAAAATATGCTGATTTTTAGGACAAACTGGAGTCCAGGGATGGCAAAGCTGTTTGGACAGCTGGATTTGTTTGTAGTATATATATTTTTAAGTTCTTTTTCAAGCTTGGTCAGAAATCCTTCTTTGTGATTTTGGGCCCTTACGTTTGACTTGAGGGATGCATCTCTGAACTTGTCCAGAGTGTGTGGAATGTCTGAGCTCGTGGACTTCAGTGAACTATGATTATCTTCACACAACTCCTCCTCTGATTGCCCCTTCTGATAAAGTCTTTAATAGCAAAACAAGAATCATCATGATAATAACAACAAATTTTTCATAGAAAATTATTTTTAAGTGACACTCTAAATTACTTAATAACATGAAATTGATGAATGCCCTATAAATAATCATAAAATTGTCTGACAAATCTGTAGGATTTGGTATTTATGTGTGAAAACAGGAGGGACTCTCAAATGCTGCTGGATTTTCACCAGGGCAGAACTTTCCTAGTACTGTCCTACATGGTGCTGGAACATTTCCAGAAGAAATATTACCTGATGTGGAAGTAGAAGCTTCAGGTGTTTTTCATTTTTTTCCAGACACTGTAGAAGTTGAAAGTGGATGAATTGAGGAGAGGATTTTTAGGGAGTGGATTAAAACAAGTTCCCTGCCCGGAAGAGGAGTTGTTCTAATTTAGGAAGAGGGAATTATTTGCCCAGAGAAAGGCCTGGGGTGTGGTGTGCTGAGATTGCTGAGATAACTCAATAATTTTAGGTGTCTTTAGGGAAGGTCTGCCTGCTGGGCTTGTTCCTGGAGACAAGTTCACCCCACTGCCCAATTATTTTGTCCCTTCTTCCAGAAGTCTTCAGGGAAAATTTTTGATGGGGTTTTCTGTGTTACAACAGTTCTTGTTAGGATTGGGTTTTAGTTTAGTTTCTTTTGTTGTTGCTGGTTTGGTGGTTTTTTTGGCAGAAAAACTGCCAGTTCAGCAATATTTAGGGCTGTGACTCTTCATTTAAAGTGAGGATGAGTGAAATAAGTGCTGTTGTGTAAAATGGAAAATTTATTTTGCTTGGGAATTTCAGTAAGTTTGTTCATCAGTGGTCACTTGACAGCCCCACCCCCTGAGTAAATGCAACACTAAGTTGTTGAAAAGGGAATTCTAAGACAAAAAAACCCCAAGCAACTGGTGTAGGTACATGTTTTGTTTCATTTCATAAGCTTTTTTTAGGGGAAGTAAACAAAATTTTTGCTTTGAAAATCAGCTTGTGCTTACTAGAACACAACAGAATAATTCTGAGTGGAGATTCTGGTTTTCCTTGAGACAGTGAAAAGTAGGAATCTCCTGGAGCTGTTGGTGGGTTTGCAGCTCCCAAATTGTAACTTTAATTGTAGTAGCCCAGCTGATATTTAGTTGAAAAGTGAGAATTTGGCTTGCAGCCAGCAGAGGTTCTGCACTGCAGCACCAAGAAGGAGCATTTGCTGAACAGTGATTTTAGCTGTGGTTTTTGGTGTTGCTGTTTCCCAGGATGTCCCAGGCTTTGTCCAGGCTGTGTGTGAGTGAGGTTCCTGCCTGCTTGCTCAGGGCTGGGGAGGGATCACTGCCGTGTCCGGGAGCTGTTTCCATGCTGGAATCCAAGAGGAGCTACTGTATGTTAAATACAGAGCCCCTTGTGCTGCCATCAACTCTCATTTGCATCAGTCATTAGCTCAGAGCGCTGCAATTCCAAACTCTCCTGCAACTGAATTCTCCTGGAATTGAGCTGGGACAGTGATTCCTGGGGAATTTGAGCTGCTGCTCAAATCGAACCTGGAGAATGTGGACAGGGAACACACAGGACCAGCTGTGAAACCTCCAGGGTTGGATTTTACGGTGGATTCTCCTAATCTGCAGCTGCTAATTTGTAATTAGTGCAAAGGGCCAAGGGAGTGCAAAGGGTTACAGATTGTATTGTTGTGCTCTTGGCTCTTCCCTCCCCGGGCTGCCGGGGGAATTTGGCACAGAGTCCCTGTGTCCTGAGCTTCCCAAGTCACTGGTTGCCTGGCATCGTGTTAACCCAACTTCTACCACGAGAAACGAGCTGAGAGTTGATTCAGGAGCAGTAATTTCTCTCCAGCCAAGGGACTCTTGAGCAAGCTGAGGAATAGCACTGAGGAATCGTGAGTAGTTCAGCCAAGGTGCTGCTCCTGAATGCAGCAGAGATCTGGATCCTCATCTCCAGAAAGGAGGTGACTTTTAGCTCTTACCTGACATGGGCCACAGAGATGACAAAGGTACAGGTTTTATTTGAGGAAAGTACTACTGGAATAAGAGGTTGTTGAAGAGATGAACTTGGGAGGGGCATGAAGATGATGAGAGGGGAGCAACCTTTGTCTCTCCCCTAATTCAAGAGTCAGGGCTAGAACAATCCAAGCCATTGGATTTTAGGTTGAAAACAAACAAAAAGAGCCTGTGAAGAAAAGGTGCTTTAAAAAGTTTGAAGTTCAAAGCCTGGAATGATGAGGCCAAAGGATTTAGGGCTGGGCAGGATCACCATGGGATATCCCCACACCCTGTGTGGGTGTTTTAGGGGTTCCTGATTTCCCTCTCTTGGCAGGACTTCTTCCCTCAGCCTTGCTTGTGGAGAGACTTCCTCAGACATTGAAATAAGCAGTAACTTTTTGGACTTGTAACTTATTTCAGCATTGCATATTGATTGCTTTTCTCTCTCTGCCTGTCATCAGAACATTTTTAAAGATTGATCCTACATATTAATTTGCCATGATAGCTTTAAAAACCGGGGAGAAACCACCTTGAATTTCACACACAGACAGGACACAGAGGGCGTTTCACTGGTACCCAAGAATGGTCCAAAGACAGGTTATTATTATTTTTTTAATTATTTTCCATGGAGCCAGTGGTGTCCTCTGGTGCTTTTGCAGCTGGAATTTGCTGTTCCCACTGCAGTGTGTGAGCTCTTCCAGCACTGCTGACTTCAGGCTGCTGGAGATGCCCGTGTTCACTGGTGATCAGGGAAGTGCTTTTCCCTTCAGTCACTGGTTTGCTTTTAATGACAATTCTGTTGCAGTGTGGAAATTTAAATCCTTCATCCACAGATACAAACCCAGCTTTCTTTTCATTGCAGGGAGTGATGGGCTCATTATGTAAGCACATCTACTGGGATTTACTGTTCAGGAGTAGCTGAAAATTATTCCTTTGAAAGAGCAGTTGTTAATAAATGATTCTGAGATAAGTGCAGTGTAGTTTGCTTTTCTTTCATTTTCTCCTCTGAAAATTTTGCTTCCTGCCTTGACTCCCTGCATTTTTGCTGATATCAGCCATGTCTTTTCAGTAGAAAACTTTCCTTGGGCTTCAGTAAAACTTGGAGAGTATTGCAGTGTTAGATGGAGTGGGATTAATAGGATGGTAAAGAGGAGGAGTCTGATGTTAAAAAAAGTAGTTTCTTGGCATATCTGGATGAGTATCTGAAGAAATTCTTGGCTGAAGAGAAATGCTGGTTGGCAAAGCTGGCAGATTTGGAGGTTGGCTTCTCTTGGGATAGCCCACTGGGGGATTCCACCTCGCAGAGTGAATTCCTGACGGGGCTGATGGAATGCTGCGTGTCTCAGGACAGCCTGGAACCACACTAATCCCTTTCCCCCGTTTTCCTCCCTGCCAGAAGCAAGACTGCCAACGGGGATTACCGGAAGGAGCACCGGGAGCGGAGCCGCAGCCCCATCGAGCGGGCGGCCGCCCCCACCATGAGCCTCCACGCCAACCACATGTACGCCTCCATCCCCAGCCTGAGCATGGAGCAGCCCCTCGCACTGACCAAAAACAGCGTGGATGCAGCCAGGACAGTCGGCATCTCCCCCAGCCTGAGCAGCGTGGAGCGGCAGCAGGTACGGGATCGTCCCGCCCGGGGCATGGGGAGGGCTCCCGGCTGCAGCCACAGCCTGCAGGAGCTGCAGCTGGGAGGGGAGGCTGCTCCTCAGGCAGGCTGCAAACACAGCCTGCAGGAGCTGCAGCAGGGAGGGGAGGCTGCTCCTCAGGCAGGCTGCAGCCACAGCCTGCAGGAGCTGCAGCAGGAGGAGAGGCTGCTCCTCAGGCAGGCTGCAGCCACAGCCTGCAGGAGCTGCAGCAGGAGGAGAGGCTGCTCCTCAGGCAGGCTGCAAGCACAGCCTGCAGGAGCTGCAGCAGGGAGGGGAGGCTGCTCCTCAGGCAGGCTGCAGCCACAGCCTGCAGGAGCTGCAGCAGGAGGAGAGGCTGCTCCTCAGGCAGGCTGCAGCCACAGCCTGCAGGAGCTGCAGCAGGAGGAGAGGCTGCTCCCCAGGCAGGCTGGGCTTTAGAATGCACTCTGGGTGTCACAGCTGCCTGTGATACTCACTGTGATATTACCAGGCTTGGGAATTCATGGGCTGTATTTGGGAATGTGTGTATTGGATATGGGAAATTGTGGGTTGTATTTGGGAATGCACATGTTACATATGGGAATGTATGTATTGCATATGGGAATGCATGGGTTGTATATAGGAATGCATGCATTGTATTTGGGAATGTATGGGTTGTGTATGGGAATGCATGGGTTTTATATGGGAATGCGTGGGTTGTATTTGGGAATGTATGTGTTGTATATGGGAATGCATGGGTTGTATTTGGGAATGTGTATTGAGTATAGGAATGCATGGGTTGTATATGGGAATGCATGCATTGTATTTGGGAATGTATGCATTGTATTTGGGAATGTATGAGTTATTATTTAGGAATGCATGGGTTGCATTTGGGAATGTATGTGGTTTTGGGAATGCATGGGTTGTATATGGGAATGCATGTGTTGTGTTTGGGAATGTATGAGTTTTTATTTGGGAATGCATGGGTTGTATATGGGAATGTGTTGTGTATGGGAATGCATGGGTTGTATTTGGGAATGTATATGTTGCATATGGGAATGTATGTATTGCATATGGGAATTAATGTATTGTATATGGGAATGCGTGGGTTGTATTTGGGAATGCATGGGTTGTATTTGGATATGGGAATGCATGAGTTGTATTTGGGAATGTAGGTATTGGATATAGGAATGCACGAGTTGCATTTGGCAATGTATGTACTGTATATAGGAATGCATGCGTTGTATTTGGGAATGCATGGATTGTATGGGAATGTCTGTATTGCATATGGGAATGCATGGGTCATGTTTGGGAATGTATCATTGTATATAGGAATGTGTGTGTTGTATTTGGGAATGCATGAGTTTTCATTTGGGAATTACATGTGTTTTATTTGGGAATGCATGAGTTTTTATTTGGGAACACGTGTTTTATTGGGAATACATGTGTTTTACCTGGGAATTCAGAGTGTGGTTCAGGCAGGCTCCAGCACCTGCTGGGCAGTGCCTGGGGCCATCCCCTGTGCCCCTCCTGGTGATCCCTGTGTGCTCCCTCCCCTCTGTCCCAGCTCTCTCCCCCTCAAGAAGGGGTACAACACATAAGGGAGAATTTGACACTGAATGATCTTAGTTGTTTTAGCCAGCCAGAAACATTTGCTGTGTTGCTCAGAGCAATGTTCTATCACTCATTCCTTTTTCCTAAAGCCAAGTCATTATTTTTGATTATTTTATGCCTGATTTCCATGTGCTGGAGTGGTTGTTAAGGTTTTTTTGTTGGTTGTTCTTTGGTTTGCCATCTTGCACATGGCATTTGTTTTGCTGCAGCAGTGCTGAAGCTGAGCCATTTCTGTAGGCAGGAACAGTTTTCTTATGTGTCAGACTCATTTTTATCCCTCCTACATGTGGAGAGACAAAGCAAGAGAATTGAGCTGTGATGAGCTGCAGCACTGAGAAATTAAACTGGCCTGTGGATCCAAGCTCTTCTTCCCTGGATCCCTCTCTTCTGTTCTCTTGGACATTTTGAACCAGATTACAATCATTTTTCTTGGGAACATAGGATCTTGAGGCTTCAAGGGTAGAAACCATACAAAACAGAAAGTCTACTGAAGAAAAGAAATCCTGTTGTGGTGATTCCTTGTTTTGGGGTTGGTTTTTTTTAAACTTAACATGTTGAATGAACTTTCATCTTAGTTTCTAATAAAAAGGTAGGAGAAAAATACCTTATTTGCAGCAGGACAGGGTTAGTCAGCTGTTGTAGTTAGTGATTGGTACTAAAATCTCAGTTTATCTCAGTATTTTTTATAAGTTTCTGTATTCTGTACACACACAGCCATAGCAGAGGATCCTGCAAGGTGCCTTACTGAGTTCTTTAGGGTGTTGGCATGTGAATTTCTGAGCTATTGTTACCTGTCTCTCCCTAGTTCCCACTCCTGCATGTCCAAAACACTCTTCTGAAGAGAATTAAATACAAGCCTGTCTCAAAAACCACTTCAGAGAGGCACAAAATCCTGGCCCATATGGAAAATAATTACTCCCACATGTGAACTGCTTAGAGAAAAATCAAATAATTCTTCTGTTTCTCTTTATTTACTTTTTTTTTTACTTTGCTGCCAGTGCAGTAAGATGTAAATAACCTCATTGCTGTTTTGTCCTGGCAAAAATTGTGTTAGACTTCCCTGGAAAGCTCTTTTATTTTACTGGCCTTGCTCTTACTCTGCCTGAAGTAAGATTACTCTGATTTTTTGTGGGGAAAATTTTCTAAGATGCTCAAGAAATTAAATTACATCAATTCTGTTAATCTTTTGAACACTTACCACTTAATTTGCATTGAGTATAATGGACTCCTTGCATCATCAAATATATGGAATTTATTCCAATACCTGTGTTATTTCCCTTCAGCCACCTGGAGAAACTGGGACATTTCTTTTCCCAGGGCCTTGTGTGAATTTGCATAGTAAACAACTATGAAAAGAGTATTTTATGGTTACACTTAAAGTATAGATGGTGGAGTTCTGATGTAATGTAGCTGTGAATAGACATTTTGGGGAATTTGCATGTGCTGAGAATGACAGTGATGTTAAATAAGTATGAAGTATAAATGAATTCACCTGCTGGAAAGGCAGATGAATTCAGCAGAAAAGGATTTGTGCTCTGGACTGGCTCAGAGTTCTTCATATTTATTGTACATCCCATGGGACTAGGATGCACTGTGGAATGCAGAGGTAGGGCTAGGAAAACTCAACTTCTGAACAAAAATTACAACACCAAGACAACAAATACCTGGAAAACCTGCAAACCCCTTCTGTGTGTGGCCATAGAATGAAACAAACATTTGATGTGTTGGCATTCAGTGCTGCATATAGAACTCAGTGAAGTTACAACAATCAGTGTAAAATCACTTTTACAATTTGCTTTCACACTGCCCTTTTTCTGTTTGCTGAAATAACAAGAACCTCTGTGGAAATGCAGTGTGGATTGTTATTTTTAATCAAAGAAACAGCTGAATATTTGGAGGTTTAATATGAATTGGTTGGTTTATGGGTTTAATTGCCAGGGCTGTGAAGTTGCAACAATCAGTTTAAAAGCACTTTTAGGATTTGCTTTTGCACTGCCCTTTTTCTTTTCGCTGAAATAACAAGAACCTCTATGGAAATGCAGTGTGGGTTGTTATTTTTAATCAAAGAAAAAGCTGAATATTTGGGGGTTCAATATGAATTGGATGGTTTATGGGTTTAATTGCCAGGGTTGTGAAGTTGCAACAATCAGTGTAAAATCACTTGTAAGATTTGCTTTCACACTGTCATTTTTCTGTTCACTGATATAACCTCTATGGAAATGCAATGTGTATTGTTACTTTTAATCAAAGAAAAAGCTGAATATTTGAGGGTTCAATATGAATTGGTTGGTTTATGGGTTTAATTGCTGGGGCTGTGAGGTTGCAACAGTGTAAAATCAGCTTTAGGATTTGCTTTGGCATTGCCCTTTTTCTGTTTGCTGAAATAACAAGAACATCTATAGAAATGCAACATGGATTGTTTTTTTTTAATCAAAGAAACAGCTGAATATTTGGGGGTTTAATATGAATTGGGTGGTTTATGGGTTTAATTGCCAGGGCTGTAAAGTTGCAACAATCAGTGTAAAATCACTTTCAAGATCTGCTTTCACACTGCCCTTTTTCTGTTCGCTGAAATAACAAGAATCTCTATGGAAATGCAGTGTGGATTGATATTTTTAATCAAAGAGACAGCTGAATATTTGGGGGTTTAATATGAATTGGATCATTTATATGTTTAATAGCTGGGGATGTGAGGTTGCAACAATCAGTGTAAAACTTTCACAATTTGCTTTCACACTGCCTTTTTTCTGCTCGCTTACATAAGAACCGCTGTGGAAACGCCATGTGGATTTTTATTTTTAGCCAAAGAAACAGCTGAATATTTTGGGTTAATCTGAAGTGGGTTTAATTGCTGTGCTGAGTGTGCCCCTGTGCTTTTGTGTCCCTGCAGAACCGTCCCTCCGTGATCACCTGTGCTTCTGCCAACAACCGCAACTGCAACCTGTCGCACTGCCCCATCGCCCACAGCGCCTGCTCGGGGGCTGCCTACAGGAGACCCTCCAGCTGTAAGTGCCCCCCCAGACTGCCTCCCTGGGCTCCCAGCACAGCACAGTGACAGGGAGAAAAGGAGGTGAACAGTGGACACCCCTCTGTGCCACAGCAGAAGGTGGTGTAGGACTAGGGGGAGAGAGCTGTTCTTTCTTCTTGGTTTGAAAAGCTGATTAAAAAACAAAACAAAACAAGCACCCCACACAGACAA
This sequence comes from Acrocephalus scirpaceus scirpaceus, assembly GCA_910950805.1. Lineage (NCBI taxonomy): Eukaryota > Metazoa > Chordata > Aves > Passeriformes > Sylviidae > Acrocephalus > Acrocephalus scirpaceus. Next base: position 2,396,325 of record OU383782.1, read on the forward strand.
GTAAGTGGTTATGTTTATTTTAGTCCAGCTGACAAACAGCAGCCAGGGCCAGCAGATCCCCCACGCTCTTATTTTAGGAGCTGTAGTTTCCCCTGCTCCCTCAACAGCCAGGAGACTCTTGTGATTCAGCTGCAGTCGCAGAAATCTTTCCTGCAGCCACAAATACCCTGCCAAAGGCTCTGCCCTCCACCCTGCTCTGCATGGATAGCACAAAAACCTTTGCAGGGCAGTTGCTACAGCAACCCAAGCAAGGAGCTTTAGCTTTCTGCCTTCTGTGCAATTAGTACTGCTCATGAAATCTGCTCAGGCAGCACTTGTGGGAAAGCTGGGCTCTTTCTGTTCACCCCACTGCACAGAAAGCACAGGGGAGGCTCAGCCCTTTCCTTGCACGTCCTTTACCTGCTGGGGCACAGCTGTAACCTGCAGCACTGCCAAAAGGGCAGTGGGGCTCCAGCAGCCAGGATGTGTCCATGGAACAGTACCAGCATGATGGAGGCAGCAACCTAAAGCCCATAGCAGGGTCATTGTTAGTATTTTATTACTAGTAGTATTTTTTTATTATTTTTATAAAGATCAGTATACTGTTGAGAACTATAATTGGGAGCTGAAGGAGACCCTTTGACTGTTGGAGAAATCAGACTTTGGGGATCTCAGGTGTTGCAAGTTTTCTCACCCACTGGTGCTACTGGTCCCAGGAGAGCTGCCCCAGTGGGCATAGGAACAGGGCTGGATGTTTCCAAAAAAGATTTGTCTCCTGTCAGGTGAAGAGGTGTCTGTACATGAACCTCATGATTATTTTAGGATCAATCAAGCATAGCTTTAGGATCAAGCAGGGGGGCTGTGCCATGGATCCCGACAGTTCCAAGTATTCTTGGAAAGACAGTTCTTATTAAGACACACAAATACTGATTGTAAATTACAAAACTGCAGTGCTCTTATATTTATTCTGAGGAATTACTGCAGTTCTTGTTCAAAATCTCTTGTAAGGCCCTTATAGTAGTCTTACAGCACTCACTGCAGTGCTCATGATTCATTTAGTTCTGAGTGCTCCCAGCACAAGGGTGTGGAGTAAGATGAAAGCCTGAGCTCAGCTTTTGGCATGCTGCAATTTAGGATGAGGCCTCCTCACACCTGACTGCTATCAGCAGGCTTGGGAGCTGATTATAAACAACTCTTTACATCATTAATTCCATTTAAGCCTAAATATAAGTTCTGTGTGATTGTTTTGGGAGAAGGTTTCCATAGAATTGGAGCTGGAGCTGTCAGTTGCCTGAGGGAGAAATACAATTAGATACAAATGCTTACCTGTTCCAGGTCACAGAAATGCAAAAATACTTAATTCCAGTTGAGGTTTTTTTCATTTTAACTCCTTCCTTCCCACCTTCTGACCACCCCTTTCACTCCCAGGTGTGTAAGGGTGTGAGGAAGGCCATCTTTGTGACAGGGACTTGCAGTGGCAGAGGGGTGGCATTAAGTACAGGGGAGATGCTCTGAGGGCTTGGAGTCCCTCTGCTCTGGAGCCAGGCTGGGAGAGCTGGGGGGTGTTCAGCCTGGAGAGGAGAAGGCCCTGGGGAGAACTTAGAGCCCCTTCCAGTTCCTAAAAGGGCTCCAGGAGGGCTGGAGAGGGACTGGGGACAAGGACCTGGAGTGACAGGGACAAGGGGAATGGCTTCTTGTGCCCTAGAGGGCAGGGCTGGATGGGAGATTGGAGGGAATTCCTCCCTGGGAGGGTGGGCCGGCCCTGGCACAGGGTGCCCCAGGATCCCTGGCAGTGCCCCAGGCCAATCTGGACTGGGCTTGGAGCACCCTGGGACAGAGGAAGGTGTCCCTGCCATGGCAGGGGTTGGAATGAATGGGATGAGCTTTAAGGTCCTCCCAAGCCAAGCCATTCCAAGGTTCTGTGGGAGCAAAGAGGGTGAGAGGTGCAGGGTGTGAGTGCAGGCTCAGTGGCAGGCTCTGACTGCCCCTGTGCCTCGTGTCCCCGCAGCCACCACTGCGTGTGACCCGGTGGTGGAGGAGCACTTCCGCAGGAGCCTCGGCAAGAACTACAAGGAGCCCGAGCCCGTGGCCAACTCGGTGTCCATCACGGGCTCGGTGGATGACCACTTTGCCAAAGCACTGGGGGACACGTGGCTGCAGATCAAGGCTGCCAAGGACGGCGTGGGCAGCAGCCCCGAGTCGGCGTCGCGGCGGGGCCAGGCGTCCCCTTCCTCCCACATGGTCAACCACAATCACTCGCCCTCCGTGGTCTCCTGAGGGCAGGACCCTTCCCGTTGTGAATTTGCATGGTTTGACTGAGCTTGGAACAAGTGCTTCAGTAGTGCTGGGGGAGGGGAGGTTAGTTTTCCACACATGTTTTTGTGTACTCACTTTGTTGGTTTGTTTTTTTGTTTTTTTTTTTAAAGGGTGCCCTTAAAGACGATAGCAGGAACTATTTCATAAAGATTCATACGATGTAGCATCCTTTTTTTTTCCTGCCTCAATTACCAAAGAAACCTCTGATGCAAATCTGCTGCCCCTTAAAAAAATAATGCACGCTAATCCACAAAAGCCATTACACTTAGTTGGTTGACCCAAGTGCTTTTTTTGCTTTTCTTAGCTTCTCAAGACTAGAATTTGTCTGGTTTGCTTACATTGCCTTTTTTTTTTTTTTTTTGCTCTGTGAAGTAATTTTGTATGTATATACTTGAAAAGAACTGTCATGTATGATTTGCACTATTGGAGGAGGACTGAAGTTGCACAGCAACTTTCTGGAAGAGGCTAATATTTTGAGGGCAAACTGCTGAAAAAAGGGTTTAAGGATGACATTTCTATCAGTTTGATTTTTCTTAGAGCAAAACAGCTTTGGAAGGGGAAGTCTCATACAGGTTATAGGTCTTTCTCTCTTTAGATTTCAGGTGCTTAGTGCTTGCAACTGGACTGCATAATTTACAGAACACGGGCATTTTTTCCTAAACACTGCAGTTTGTTAGACTAGAGCTGAGGTCGGAGGGTTCCATAGTGCTTAACGATGCATGTTTTATGAAAAATAGCTGGTATCTATTAATGTATAGACAGTAAGGATCATAATACTTATTAGCTTCTCTTCAGAATTAGTTTATTTTTGTCAGTAACAACCCTAGATATACTTACTGCTGGTACAGTTGTACTCTATGATATTTGTATTTGCTATTCACTTTAGTGGCAGCAGCAGCGAGGGCAGCTCAGGACAGGCCTCGTGCAGCACTGCTGCTTCACAGGGATCTGCTTCCCAACCCCCAGTCTGTGTAATCCACCCTGAACTAGCTGCAGGAACTGCTACCCTTACAGATCTTGGCTGGACAACAGATTGTTACAGTTTGTGAAAGGTGATCTTTCAGTTTGTTTATTTTATTTTGTTTTGGTTTTTTTTTTTTAAGCCTATCCATCAGCCTACGCCAAGTCGCAGCATACATTCCTCCAGTAGATTTTATACAGGTATTACTGCATTTATTATCATTTGCTATATTAATAGCTACTAACTAGAAATTAGGCAGTAGAGGCAGGCATAAAACCACAGCTGTGCTAGTGCTAAGAGCTTCTCTTCTTCTTGTTAAGTGTAACTACTCTCCCCAGTACATTCCATCTTCCCAGGACAGTTGCAGCCAGGGCTTGGTTTTCACACTGGGCTCCCTGAAAGGATGGGCTCAGTGTAGGAGGTGAGAACTGGTTGGAAGATGAACTCCACGTGATGTATTATGGACTATGTTACAGTATTGGGTCCATTGTGGCTTTTATTTTATGCTTTTTGGTTTTGTTTGGTTTTTTTTTTTAAAGTTAAGCTATTTAATTTGGAAAAGGTGCAGGGTAGAAAGAGATCGGGAGATTGGCTCTTACTCTTGGTGAGAAGGTGGCTGCTCAATTTTCTTTAAAAAAAATGGAAAAAAAACCCACAAAAAAACCCCAACCCAACACCTAAGCCCCCCAGTTTTACACATTTCACTACCATCTTACTGGGTAGTCAACGCTTCCTTGCTTTGGCATTCAGTACCCTACTCTCTGTAGGAAGATTGTTAAAAGAACACTTTTTTATATAGGTAACTTTAAGACCATCGTTACGCTGTGCGTAAAGAATGTACAGAGAAATTTGTAGGTATTTTTTGAGGAACAATTAATTTGTTAATGATATGTAGCTATTTAATTTTTCCCTTTCCTTTATTGTAATCATTCTTTTTTTTTTTTTTTTTTTTTTGGAGAAAAAAGTTGATCTTTTTTTTTTGTTGTTGTTGTAGATTTGTCTGTAATACAGTAAAAAGTGCAGGAACACAGTTATTCTATGAGGACACTGCATTAGCATTAATAGCCACTCGTTTGTTATTGCTACAGGCTACTGAGCAGTATAACAGTCAATACTAATACTGTAGATGGACTCTGTGGAAAATGTGACTCCTCTATTTCTTTGTAAACACAAGATAATGTTTTTAAAGCTAATATTTTCAATAATAGCTGTTTTACAAGGTTACATTTACTTATCTGAGATAGGTAAATGGATTTGAGGGCAATAAAGATTTAATGTGCTACGTCCAGTAAAACAGAGACTGGACACAACAATGTCACGAGAGCCAAAGGGTTGGGGGGAGGTGGAAGGACACTAAACTGAACTCACCATCACGAGACGTGGTGAAGTTTCTTCACAGAGCCAGGTTATCTACAGTTCAGTTTGAAAGATTCTCTCTGTGTTTGTAAATCTGTAATATACCATTCTTTTGTGGCCTTGTTTCACCTGGAAAAAAAAAAAAAAGGTTTGGCAGGCCATCTTTTTTTTTTGTACTTAAAAGTAGCCTTAAAGAACAATAAAGTGCTCTTAAATCACAGGTGTGTCCCTAAGCCTCTGTACTGCCTGCTGAGAGAGGAGTTGGTGTGTGTGAGGCAGAAAGAAACCTCTGGCCATGTCCTGCTTTCCATCCAAGCATCCCTACCTTTTTTAGGACCATAACCCCGCTGGTGGGGCTGCCACAGCCTCAGACTGGCACTGGGGGAATTTTCCCTACAAGAGTTTGTCAAGAAATCCTTTACAGCAGTAAAAAATCCTGTTGCTGCCTTGCTGGGCCTTGAGGAACTCACCTGGACAGGGACTGGTTTGGAAAATCCCAGCTATTCCTGCGTTGCTGTTCATGAAATGACCAATTTTGTGGCATTTAGTTTGTCCCTCAGCTCCTTCAAGGAATCAATCCCTCCCTGGTGAAAACAGCTGAATTTCAAATGTCGACATCACCGTCCTGTGCTCCGGGTGAGCAGCATTCCAATGGCATTGCAGGTGGCTAATCCTTAAAAAGTAGCTGTAATTACCTCATTTTGAGAAAGCCCAGGGAACCAGGCAAGAAAAGGGGCTCCAAAATGAAAAATAAAAAGCCTCTAAAGGGAACGAGGCCCAAAGTTCCCATTGGCTCAGCAGGGCCTGAAGGGTTTGCAGACACAGCAGGGTGAGAGTGAGGGAGGTGCCATGAGAACACTTCAGGAGGATTGGTTTGACACTTCTGAAACTCATCCCTGGTTAAATCCCTGTGGAAGGAGGCCCAAATCTACCCTGTGAGGGTGTGTGGGAGGCAGGGCAAGGACAGCACACCCCACAGGGCTCACAGGCCGAGGACAGCACACCCCACAGACCCCACAGGCCCAACAGACCCCACAGGCTGAGGACAGCACACCCCACAGGCCCCACAGGCCTCACAGGCTGAGGACAGCACACCCCACAGACCCCACAGGCCTCACAGGCCAAGGACAGCACACCCCACAGACCCACAGACCCCACAGGCCGAGGACAGCACACCCCACAGACCCCACAGGCCGAGGACAGCACACCCCACAGACCCCACAGGCCGAGGACAGCACACCCCACAGACCCCACAGGCCCCACAGGCCAAGGACAGCACACCCCATAGACCTCACAGACCCTACAGGCCAAGGACAGCACACCCCACAGACCCCACAGGCCCCACAGGCCAAGGACAGCACACCCCACAGACCCCACAGGCCCCACAGGCCAAGGACAGCACACCCCACAGACCCCACAGGCCTCACAGGCCGAGGACAGCACACCCCACAGACCTCACAGACCCCACAGGCCTCACAGGCCAAGGACAGCACACCCCACAGACCCACAGGCCCCACAGGCCAAGGACAGCACACCCCACAGATCCCACAGGCCCCACAGGCCGAGGACAGCACACCCCACAGACCTCACAGGCCTCACAGGCCGCTCTCTGAGGGGAGCTGCTTTCCCTTCAGGAAAAACGTCCCTGCACTAAAAATTCAGGGGCTCCATGTCTCAGGCCGGGCACATCTCTGCCTTCCAGGTCAGTAACTTGCAGCAAACTCCATTTTCTGCATGGTAAAAGGGTTTTTCTAACTGCCCATACATTTCATGAAGTGCCCCAGCATTTGTCGTGGCATCTTCTGTGAGCTGAATGAGAGGCACCTTCCAGCTGTGCCTTCAATCTCACCCCTACACACACACCTTATTTGTGCCAATTTCAATCCAACCATCATTTCAACTTCAGAAAATTTCAATTTCAGACCTAACACCACTAAACTCCTCGGGGACACACAGCTCAGGGAGTGCCTTCTCCTGAGTGCACTTTGGGTGAATTTCAGGCTGGATTGGATGTGCAAATCAACTTTTTTAGACAAATACATCCAGAGCACTGGGCAGTGCTGGTGTGACCAGGAGAGGCACACACAGTACCTGGGCACCACGGCTGTGTCCTCACTGGACAGTGACCACAGTGACCACTGAGCTGCCCAGCTGGGCTGAGGGGACCTCAGGAGCCTGGGATTGGCACTGCTGAGGCTGGGGATGATCCCTGTGAATGGAGACTTCTCCAGTGTCCAAACACTGCCACCAGCTCATGTTCTAAACGTGACACCCGGGCAAGGCCCACAGAAACATTTCCAGGGTTATTTCTGCACTCCCCAGGGCTGGCACACTTTGGCTTGGCCCAGGGGAGTGTCCAGACTATCTTTAGATCCTTCTTGAAATTGAAACCCCTCTGCATCCTCCTGGTGCGTGTCCTCTGGCATGGACACAGCCCCAGGCGTGTTCCCAGCTCTCCAGCAAACAGTGATTCCCACAGCTGGATTACAAGGTATGATAAAGCACATTTTATCCCTGAAGAGCTCTTGATAGAAGTTATATCCATTTCATAATTTTTTAACCTCTCTGCAACAGCTACCTCAAGTGCTTTCCTGGTATAAGACAGCCAAGATAATTTAACTGCGTATTTTTCAGCTGCAGTCCCACACAGTGTAAAACTCCAGCCCTTTCCCAGTCCTGGCTGCTCCTGAGCTGCCCCTTCCCTGTGGGCAGAGCCCTGCTGGAGGCTCCAGCCCCATCCAACAGCAGCACCCAGCCCTGAGGAACCCCAAATGGGAAATTCTCCTCTTTTCCTTGCTGAAGGATCAGGAGCCCAGTGGGGCAGACAGCAATGGGCAGGCTCAGGGGTTTAGAACTGCTAATTGCTGTGTCACTGGGCACCCACAGCCAGGGACATTCCTCCCTGCTGGGAATGGTTGGCATGGATTAGCTATACATGGATGTTCACACTGGCATGCATTTATACTGCAGCAGAGCTGGAAAAAACAGAATTTCTTTTTCCACAGGCTAATTCCACATAATGACAAAGCAGTTACTGACTTCCACAAGGGCACATTTCACTGCAGTCACATGAGACCCTCTCAATCTTTTCTTGCTCACAGCCCAGCCAGTTTCACTGCTCTGTTCAGTCTAATTTTACATTTTATTTTGCTAAGCAGCAGCTTTCTTAAATGCCAGGGAGAACATCTGTCTTCTCTCCATCACAAAGAGACACAAAGGCATCTGTCAGCACGAGGCTGTGTCAGCCAAATGCCTGCTACATTTAATAGTCAAAAAGCTGCTTATCTTCAAACTGTTTACTCAGTTTGGGGAAATACTCTGCACAAAGAGCCCTTCTGAGAGCCTCTGAGCGTGGGGAATCAAGGTTACCTTTTTTAATCCAGGAAAACACAAAGCTCTGATCTGCTGCTTCCTGAAAATAGTAAAATACTCTGGGTCGAGCTGTGTTAATGACATTTGGCTTGTGTGTTAAAATATAAACAATACACCACTGAGGCTGGAGTACTTCTAGGGAGTTAAAAATACAGCTTTTTTGTTGTGTTTTTTTTTTTTTTTTTTTCTTTCAGAGGAAAAAAAATGATTCAACACATTTAAAAAATAACATTTCTCAGGCTAAGCCTAACCTTTGCTCTCACTGCCACACTGCAATATTCACTTACCTTTTTTTTCTGAGGGGGGAAGTAGAGATGAAAATAGTGGAAAGAACTAACAATACTCATGGATCAAAGCAAGGGCTTTTCCTTTTCCTTCTTCCTTCCAAGGGACGAGTTCTTGGGCTCCTGCTAAGAAAATCCTACAGAAAATCTCAGCTTATCAACTTCCCCAGCAGAAAGTGTGAGTTCAAACAGCAGCACAGGGAACAAAGGCTTTTCTCTTGATTTCCCTGACATACCTGGAGTGAAGTTGAGGCAATTTTCACTCCTCACAGGCTCTGGGGAGTTCCTGGCCCTGGCCTGGCTGCCCCAGTGTCCTGCTCCATGCCCTGACACAGACACACCTGCTCAGGAAACACACCCCAAATCAGGGCTGCTAAAAATAAAATCACCCTCTGCTGTGAAGGTTTTCACCTCAATAGCAACCTTTTGTCACCTGTAAATCCTTCCTTCCCAGTGGCTCTCATACCTCCCTCAGGAATTGGAAAATCAAGATTAAAAGGAGTCATTTATTAACCTGCAAGTCCCATTAATAAAGGAACAGCAGAGACCAGCACACCTAGCTCTTAAATGTAGGCAATATTCTCATTTTTCCCCTAGAGCTCAGTCACACACGGGTCCATAACTCACCTTGTGCTGTGAGAAAGCCTCAAGGATACAGCAGGAAAGTGTCCAGAGGAAAAGAACATCTAAAAACCCTCCAGACATTTTCTTTGTTGTGATCCAGATGTGACTGGCTGAACAGGGCTCAGAACCATCAGCCATCTCAAGGTAAAATGCACTTCAGCTTTGAAAGATGTTGCCTAAATTGTCCTGTTTCAGTTCTTTGTTTTGCTCCCCTCCTCTGACAGCTGATTCAGCCTCCAGCTCCCTGCTCTGGGGAATATAATTAATGTCATTAACTCAAACGTGAAGTTTGCAGGTGGGGAAATGAAGGAAAAACCAAGAATTGCAAAGCCACCATTTAAAGCAATCCCAGGGCTCGTTTCAAAGATTTTCACCAATTTCCCCACAACAGAAAATAATGCTTTGGTTGCTGCCAGGCTTGCAAATGCAGCCTGTGAGTCAAGCTCTGACCTTTCAGGATGATGCAAAATCAGCAGCAGTAAATCAAATCATGGCTTTGCTGACATGTCTGTACCTTTGAGTGATTAATCCAACAAACAAACAATTTCTGCCTGGAAATGCAGGGAAGAGGAGTGTGGGATTCTCCTCCTGCTCTGCCCTGCGGCTGCTCAGCTCTGGATGCAGTTTTGGTCCTACCAATTCTCACAGGAAAGGTGAAAAATACCTGGGCAAAGGCTGAGGATCAAACTCAATCCAGATCAACCCATCAGGGATCATTAAAGACAAACCAGGGAAGGCAGGAAATATTCTCTGTTCAGATGAAATTTTGTTCTTTTTAACACTGCCCATGACAGATCCCATCCCCAAAACAAATTACATGGATTTCCCCCTCAGGAAAATACCCATGTTAGCAGCACAGCTAAATGAGCTCACACATCACTCTGGACTTCGGAGACTCCTTTACACAACTCCCCAGCCATTCAAAAATTGGTTTTCTGCCTTTCTGATGCTAAAGAACAGCTACAGCCCATTGCTTTTATATTACTTGCACAAATCTCCAGTGCTGTGTGGCTGTTTGCCCTGCACAAACACCCAGGGACAACAAACAGAGCAACATCCAAGTGCTGCAGTGCCTGGAAAGCTTCCTTGCCATCACTTCTTTGGGTTATAACTCATGTGATCAGTTCTAACACTGATATCTCCCAACGGTGTTATGCTCTCCCAACACTCAGAGAATATTTCACTCGAGTTTTTCAGGGGTGAAATTAAAATCAGGTTATTCTGAACAACAGCATTTGGAATTCATTCTGTTCCTGAGGCATTTAGCTCCACATTTTCAAGTCTTTTTGACACGGCCACAAAACAGATGGGCTCGTTTTGAAATTAAAGAAAAAAGCAAACAGATCCTTGGGAATTGGAGCAACACAAAACAACCAAACCCCAGCGCTGGGAGAGCAGCAACGTTTTGAGAGTTGAGAAAGCTGCAATTTACCCAGGCTGGTGAAAAGCAAAGCTGCTCCCCTCAGGAAACCTCCACTGCTGAGCTCTGCATCCCCAGAGTGGGAATCAGCTCAGCTCCAGCCTCAAACCCAAACACTGCCAGGAGTCCTGGCCAGGAGGGTGTTTGGGGAGCACAGGGATTGTTCTCTGAGGTACAAACCCCACAGGGAACATCCCAGACTTGGATTGATTTATTTCACTCGTGGGTAGGGGGTCTGCTTCAGCAAATCTGTTGCTTTAATTGTTCTGTAGGTACAAATTGAGGAGAACATCCCTGCCCTTCCTGAGAGCACCAGAGGAGCTGGGTGACAGGAGAGAAACACCCAACTCCTAATTTGTGCCACAGGGAGGGTAAAAGCTGCCTGGGTGACCTGTGCTGCAGCCTCACAGTTCCCTGCAGTCCCACAAAGGTCTGGAAACCCCACAACAGTTTGGGAGCCCCACAAAAGAAAAAAAAAATGCTGAGCCTCAGGAGAACTGCCCAGACACAAACCCTGGGCAGACAAAGGGAGGTGCCAAGGCCTGGGTGATGGACTGGAGCTCCTCAAACCAGTGACAATACCTGGGCTGGGGAAAGCTCCCAGACTGGGGCAGCCAGGCTCCATCCAGCTGTTTGTCCTGGCTCTCCTCCAGGTTCCTCTTCTCCTGCCCCTTCCTATCGCCCATCTAGACCTGGAACAAGGGAGGGAAGGGAAACATTAACGTGGAAGGACAAAAGGATTGCTGGAGCTTCACTACAACAGAGATTTGGGGCAGTGGGTGAGGCTTTCAAAGATTTTTCAGCTCGTTTGCTCTTCTCTCATAATGGAAGTTTTGTATTTTTTTTTTTTTTTTAGTGAAAAGTTTAACTGGGGAAAAGAGCCAATGACAACACTGGGAAAGGTTTGTAAAACACAGAAATATCACCAACACCACTGCAGAGCCCAACAAATTACAGGTCATGGCAACTTATTTACACTTTGTTCATGAACTGCTCTGTAGCTCACTCAGGAAGTGAACAAAACCCCTTTTTTTTCCTCTCCTCTGGGGTAGATTTATAATATATGATCAGAATTAAGAAATGCTTGTTAATTAAGAACATTTTTAAAAACTCAAGCCCAATTCTTACTTGCCTCTTAATTCTGTTCCATTACCCAAGTCCAGGCACACCAAACAAATCCAAGGCTTTGGTTCCTGGAGACAGAACTGCAAATGTCAGTGCAGGCCTGGGAGGACACAGCCAACATTTCCTGCCCCTCTCAGCCTGGGCTGCTGAGCTCTTTTCCCCCAGTCCCAGACCTGAATCCCTTTGGGATCACTCCCTGTGAGACAAAGCCAGGCCCCTGGCACTGGGATGGGCAACAAACACCGCCAGCCTCAAAACCAGAAACTCCTTTTTAAAAAGAGCATTCAATTAACATTTCCTTCCCTGTTGTTTGTTTTCCACAAGAACACCAAAGCTCTTTGGTGTCTCCTCTCTGGTTCAGCTGATCTGTTACACAAAGCCCAGTGCCCACCCTGGACACTGCCCAGGACACACCTGCAAGGAAGAGCCAAACCGAAGCAGAGAGCAGCTAAAAGTTAAGAACAGATTTATTTAATCCTCTTTTACACACATAACTTTTAAAAATACATGCTTAGAGTAAGATTGTCTTTACATTTGACATCATCAGACTTCTTCCAGAACTTTGAAACTCAGTTTGAGACACCAGCAAAGAGCATCCCAAGCTGGGCACCCAAAGATGGAGGCAAATGAATTCCAGTCCCCGCTCCTGGAGCAGCTGCCCAAATTGAGCTCATTGGCCAAATTCAGCTGCCCAAATTGAGCTCAAAGCATTGGCAGGGTTAGAGGTGAGGCAGAGCTGCATCACCTCGAGATTCTGCACATTTATTCTCTTGCCCAGCTACCAGCTGAGATTGGTGCTGCTCTGCAGAGTCTCCATGAGCCAGCTCAGACTCTCAGGGCAGCCCAGGGAATTCTGCCTCCATCCCCCTTCCCATGGCCAGGACAGGTACAGAGAGGACAAAGGGCTTTAAACAAGCCCAGTCATTAATGACATTAAATTCCAAACTATGGAAGCTGCACAAGCAGTGCTTTTAAAAAGCCCAGTCATTAATGACATTAAACTCCAAACTGTGGAAGCTGCACAAGCAATGTTTTTAAAAAGCCCAGTCATTAATGACATTAAATTCCAAACTGTGGAAGCTGCACAAGCAATGTTTTTAAAAAGCCCAGTCATTAATGACATTAAATTCCAAACTATGGAAGCTGCACAAGCAGTGTTTTTAAAAAGCCCAGTCATTAATGACATTAAACTCCAAACTGTGGAAGCTGCACAAGCAATGTTTTTAAAAAGCCCAGTCATTAATGACATTAAATTCCAAACTGTGGAAGCTGCAATGTAACACCTTGGCTTAGAAAATTCCTGAAATCACCTACAACTAAAGCAACAGAATAATTGAAGAGCAGTGCTTTGGTCATGTTGTGAAACTTGTTGTGCTGCACGTCCCCATGTCCTGAGTGTCAGCCCCTCCTGACACCCCGGTGACATTTGAGTCCCATTCTTTGCCAGGATCTCACATTAACAGGTATTTTGTTATTCCCTGCTCCCAGAGGACTTGGAGGAATTGCTATCTTGGAGTTATCTCTCGGAATCTCTTAATGACATTTCCAAATACCATCCACAGGAAAAGAAATGAACAGATCCCCTCATGGCTGGAAATGAAACCAGAATCTGTCCAGCCATAGGGCAAACCATGAACCAGTGACCTGCTCCAGCCTCCCCTGCAAATCAGGGCTAAAAAAAACCTGCCTCAAGTTTGCTTAAACTCGACTGAGTTCATAGAGCAGGATTTACAGCTCAGCCAGCCCAACCAGTGCCCAAGGAAAAATCACAAATAGTGGCTAAATGCATGCAAGAGACATGCAACAGCAAATGTTTTAATTAGAGGAAAATTGCCTTTGTGTAACCAAATAATTGTGATGGTATCACCTTCACACCACCTGCACCTCAGAGTCCCCAGCTCGGTGCCAAAAATGAGAAATTTGGGATATAGCTCATGGGGTAAATCCACTGGGGGGACTGGAGTGAGAGCTTTTCATAAAAAGCAATTTAAAAGGTAATTTAGAAAATAAGGGACCCAAGGGAAACTCAACAGCAACTTTAGGAAGGTAAGATGAATTAAAAATAATCAGAGAAAGAGATAAAAAGAGATACAGACCCTTTTTTTGAGAACTTTGGTCCAACGTGACCTCTGAAAAATAACTTTAATTCGTAATAGTGCCAGATTTTGTCATCACTGGAAGTAAACCAATTACCTGGAGCAGCCACTGACCACACTCCCCAAGAAATCATGTAAATAAATAACGACTATGATAATAAATAAATAGAAATAATGGCTATTTTAGACACTTGGTGCAAACCTCAGCAAGTTTCAATAAATCTTCTTTTCTGATCAGCAGATGGGAGTTGCAGATATCCTTGACCTGACTGAACTTCTTCTGATGGGAGAGAAGCTGGGAAATTATTAAAAAAAAAAATCTTCAGAGCTTATGTTAAGGAAGGAACTGAAAGAATTGGATTGACCAGCTAATTTCCATAATATATCTGGGAAATAGAGGCTGCTTGGCAGATAAAGTGATTTACATTTTTTCTAAGTGAGTTAACTCATCAACCCCCCAATATAAAGCTAAGGAAGGGATTCCAATTTCCTTCTTAAACCTATTCCCAGACCAATAGATTGGTCAACTCAACAGATTGAGTTTTGCTCTCAGTGCCCTCACAGAGGCTCAGCCAGCTCGGTGAGAAGCCACCACAGCCTGAGCCAGCCCCAAGGGCTCTGCTGGCAGCTCTGCAGAGCTCCAGAGCTGCTGCTGTGCCAAGAACCAAAGGGATGCTCTGCCCCACAGCCAGCACCTGAGCACTGAGAGCTGCCCAGGCCACCCTGCTCCGTGCCACAGCCACACACACAGAATTCCTGCCATGGCCAGAATTCCTGCCAGGGCCAGAATAATTCCTGCCATGGCCAGAATTCCTGCCAGGGCCAGAATAATTCCTGCTATGGCCAGAATTCCTGCCAGGGCTAGAATAATTCCTGCCAGGGCCAGAATAATTCCTGCCAGGGCCAGAATAATTCCTGCCAGGGCCAGAATAATTCCTGCCCTGCCTCCCCTCAGCAGCTCCTGCTGCAGTGCCATGGCCCAGGGCTGCTGGCCAAGCAGGAAACAGCTGCCCAGCTGCCCAGCTGCCCGTGTCCCCAGGCCGTGCTGCTGCCTTGGGGGACACCCTGCAGTGCCCCAGGGCTGCTCCTCAGCCAGCCAAGCTCTGGCACAGAGGGAACCCTGCATTCCACCCTGGGTGTGCTGTGCTGCAGGCTCACACAGCTGGGAGAGCCAAATCACTGCCCATGGGTGGGAAAAGAAACCTTGTGTTGGCATTGCTGCCAAAAATAACGCTGGAAAATGATGCTCAGAGCTTCTCCTCCCCTCACCTGCTCCCTCCTCCAGAGCAGGAGTGAATCAAGCCCCGTTTGCACCAGCAGAACCTCCACAAAGGCTGTGCTGCAGCTCACAGAGCTGGGAGAGCCACCTCACTGCCCACAAGTGGGAAAAGACACCTTTTGTTTGCATTGCTTCCAAAAATAATGAAAATGATGCTGAGAGCTTCTCCTCCCCTCACCTGCTCCCTCCTTCAGAGCAGGAGAATCAAGCCCCATTTGCAACAGCAGAACCTCCACAAAGACCTGATGGCAATGATTTCCTTCATAAATAACTGGTGCATAAATGGGGATCTCCCATTTTAAGTGGAGTTTGCAATTTCAGCCGTTCAAAAGCTAAAATGTGGATCCCCAGAATGGCAGGGCTGCCTCAAGGAATGAAACCCCCTCATCCCTCCCCTCTCACACACAAAAAAACCTCAAACAGAGCTGGGAGTATCAAAAGCAAAGCCAAGAGTCCTGTTTGGGAAAGCAGCAATTCCAAAGGGAGCTGCTGGTGATGTCATGGCACTTAAACGTCGCCTGAGTCACAGGTTCCTGAGGAAGTGGCAACACCTACGGAATTACTGGATAAAAGTCAGCCTTGGAAGCACGAAATGAAAATAAAGACACTCACAGACAAAGCAAAAACCTCCAGGAACATGGTGCCTCCTTTAGAGAATCCTTCCCTGCCCACTGGAGGGAAATGAACGTGGGTGTCAGAGCCCTGCCCAGGGAGGCTGCAGCACTGGGCATGGGGGAGAGAAGGAAAAAAGAAAAGAAAAAGAAAGAGGAAAGAAAGGACAGCAAAACCCATCAAAACCCAGAGTCCAAATGCTTTCAGAGCAGCAGACATGGAAGTTTCCCTCCCTCCTTCCTTCCTTCCCAAGGAGGAAACAATTCCAGCAGCTTCAGCCCGCACTGGTTTCATCTGGGAGGCAAAAACCTTCCAGCAGTGACTCCAGCTTGCAATTCACTGCCTTGAACCTTGCAGTGCAGCATGCACCAATGCAGCTGCTGAGAGATCAGGGAAGACCATGAGACCAAAAGAGAAATTAAGGTGAAAAACCACAGAAATCCAACTTAATGCCTCCCTTTCCTATTCTGTAGTGCAGAGTAGGAACTCACTAACAAATCTCACCATGAATCATTCTGCTGAGATCCTGCAAAATGTCCCAGTGCCAGAGACTGGAGTTACACACGAGCCTGAATTTCTGCATGCTCAGACTGCTGAGGCAGCAGCCCACAGCCAAGGAATGTAAGAACAGAAAGCAACTGGATGGGAGAGGAGGGAAATGACAAGGAGTAATTTCTGAGCACTCATTGATTTGGATTGGATTTGGCTTTTTGATTTGGAGCAGCACAGCACTGTTGCTCCTGTCCTTTCCTGTTAGCTCACTACAACATTTTGTTAAGAAGCAATTTAACATTTTTCACATTTAAAATGAAAGGCACAAGTGCACGTGACCTTGGGTGCAGAGACAAAGCCCCTTGTGCTTCCCATCAGTGTCCTACACAAACACCCAGGAGCTGGAGGCAGCAGGCACCCAGAGAGCTGCAGGAGATGGATGGAAGGAGTGTGTGCTCCCTGCCAGCCAGCAAACACAGCCCAGGCTGCTTTCACAACTCCTGGTTGTCCTTTTTCTCCCCAAACCCAAGGAGCTCCAATGGCACGGGAGCTGGCTTGATTAAGCAGAAAGAACCTGTGCTGCTTAAATTCTGGAAATAACTGGTGGGTGCTGAAAATCCATCCTGAATAATTTGAGAAAGTGCTGTGGTTAAGTCACAACAGGCTGGTGATATAATTAGTGAGGCTGCAATTAGAGCTTGAACTTAAATAGGGTTGGAGCAGTCATCTGCATCCTCATCCTGGGGTGAGATCATCAGGGCTGGGGAATGAGGTGAGAAAATCGCTGCCCTAAGACATGGAATAGCTGGGGGTGCCTAAAGCTCATCCCTGCCACTGCAGCTCGGTGCTGCTCTTCCCTTGGGGAGGAGCTTCAGCCTGGCTAAAATAACCCTCCAGTGAGCCATTCCAGGGATTCCTTTCCAAGGATGAGGATCAGGAAAAGGGGGATACACAGGAGCACGAGCCACAGGCTGGTTATTTACCCTCCAGCAAGGCAACAACACAACAGCTTTGACCCAGCATAACTGAGAATAAAGCCCAGACAGATTCTGGAGAGGTTAGCAATAAAAGTAAAATGAGAGAAGAAAAAAAAAAAGTCAATAAACTGTTAGGGTTTTTTTACTTCCAAACCAGCCAAGCGTTGCACAGATAAGAAAATGAACTTTCCAGAAATGAAGAGGCAACAGAGAGGGCAGGTCCAGCTGAATTTCAAACCTAAAGCAAGGCCTGTGTGGTGTTTGGGGGCTCTGCAGAAGGCCCAGGCAGCTGCAAAGGAAGGAGAGCTGGGAATGGGACAGGCAGGCAGGGTTTGCATGCGTTGGGAATTTACACCTGGCACGGTCCAGAGTCCTCCTAGGTAATATTTCTGCCTTTTAAAACAGCTCATCCAGGTGCTCTGCGAGAGCAAAGGTGCACAACAGCCTCTGGAAGGAAAGTTTCATTCTGGCAGGACGTGCATGAGCACATCAGCTGCACTGAAAATGGGATAAAAATAGAGAAAAAAAGGAATTAACGAAGCCAAATGGCAACAGGCTGGAGACATCTTCCAGACTCTGCTTCTTATGAAGTCAGCTAAAATTTCCCATGTTGCAAATACTTCTTTAATGGCTCTCTTTGGAGTATAAACGCTTATTTGTTTCTAAGGAAAGCCTGGCATGGTTATTTCGAAAAGAAATTCAAAATCTGGCAGTGAAACCCCAGCCCTGAGCTGCTGCTGCTGCTCTCTGTTCCTGTGTGCACCCCGAGTGCAAAGCCCCAGAGCAGCAGCCCCCGAGGCACCCAGAGCAGCCTGGGGAGGAGCAGGCAGGCTGGGGCTGTGCCAGCCTGACATGGATTTTCTTCTGCAAGAATGTCAGAAATCCTTCCCCTTCCCACAAGAACCGAGAGCTGGGACTGGCCTGGAACCCTTAAAATTCGGTTGTACTTTGAAGAGGAAGTGAATAAAAATGAACTCATGGATTCTGTGAGGGGTCTCTGATCAGTGTGAGTGACCTCACCCATCCCTGGCCTCCATGAGAATCCTGCACAGCAAAGTCTGCTCCCAAAAACCAGCTCAGAATCTCACTGGTTTTATGGGGTGGCTGGAAAAAGGGGAAGAAACCCCAAGGGAAACTGGGTGAGCTCTCTGTGGTCCAGCACAGTCCCAGAGCAGTGTGAGGATGGGCTGGGGTAACCCTTGGGCTTGATCTGAAGGGGCTTTTCCAACCAAATGCTCCTGATTCCATCACCAATCCCAGTCATGCCAGTGAACAGATACAGGATTTGTTCACTGAGAGGGAGGAACAAGTGTTATCATCTGTGGCACAGAGCCAAGCCCAGAAATAAATCCCATTTCAGTGAGTTTTCTAAATAAGAGCACAAGTGAAAAGCTAAAATAAAGTGCTTACAGGTGGCAGAGTCACTCAATTTTGCAAGTACTTCTGCTGCATCTATTTAAGGTGAGCAGCCAGAATTTACTCAAAGAAACAAGATTAGAGTCATACAAAGTTAAGGGGTTGCAAAGGACCTTTAGGATGATGTAGTGCCATGGCAGGGACTTGCAGAAAGTGGGGTAAGAATATCAAAGATGACAAAATGGAATTTTAGTTTACCTCACTGGGCTTCTCTGAGGACACAGGGAAGGGAGAACATTTTCCCAAGCTCAAACTCCATGATTTTAAGGCCTGGAACAGTCACTGCAGTTCCCTGTGCTGTGCCAAACCCCTCCAGTGCTGCTGCCTTCTACTGCAGCAGAATCTCTTTAGGTTTTGGCTGGGAATGGAACTCCTGTGGCTCCTTCTCAATCCCTGGGCCATCAGGAATCCTCCTCCCTGGATCCCAGTGGGATTTTCAGTTTTGCCTTTCTCCCTTACACATCCCAGTGCTGAAGGCTCCAGACTCAGAGGAGCCACTCTGGGAAGGGTTGTGGCCATGGTGGCACCAGGACAATTCCCAGGTGTCCCTGAGGGGAATCCACTCCCCATAGTCCAGGGTTCCAAGGAAGAAAACTCCCAGAGAATCTCAGATTCCTCACTCTGATGGATCCCATAACAAATCCTAAACCTCAGCCAGCAGAACACAGTGCAGGGGGCACTGAGGGAAAATCCCAGTGGGCAGCAGGGTGAGATCACACCAGAACCTGTCATTCCTGGAGTGCCTTTAATGCTCAACTACAAAAGTGGTGTCAGAGCTCTCCACTGAGCTCTCCCAGCAGAATTAAATGTCCCAGCTGAGGCAGGGGGGTGTCACTGCCATAAAATGCCACCATATTCCCATCAGATAATTTAGGAATATGGGCAGGGTCCTCTGAGGCTGCTCATCCCCTCCTCCCAACAGGTTTGGTTCCCACCTGAGAAGCCCTGGCTGGGTTCTCCAGTGAAAGTTCAGCTTCTTCACTGTTTGCTGTTTAAATTTACTGCTTAAAAGGAATGATAAATAGCATTTTATGAACTGTTGACAGGCACCAATTGAGAAAAATTCAGTATTTTTCTCTGCACTGGTGGCATGGTGGAAGAGCTCCTGGCAGCACAAATGACATTAAACCCCAGCTCCTCCATGAAGAAAGGGAAAGTTTATCTTTATCTTATCTGGAGCTGGGCTCTGTGCAGAAATCCTGCATTGAGGGCATCCAAGGCAGCAATAAATGTGTTTATCTGCTGTTGGTATCTGAATGTACATCCATTCATTCATTGCAATGGATTTTTGGGATTTCTCACTCAGCAAATGCCCGGAAATTCAGTAAAAGCCAAAGAAGAACAACTCTGGTCTGTGAGGAGAAAGAAAACAACATTTCAGTCAGCCAAAGGAAGTTATTCCAAGTAAAGGGAAGAGTTCCTGCACATCAGGGACATGTGGGCAGCACATGGGCTGGCAGGGCTGGTGGCACTGCAGTGGCACAGTGAGGACACGTGGCATTAACCTGGGCCCTCCTGCTCCCTGCACAGCCTCAGGTGGTTCCAACCATCATTAATGTTTACCAGGCTCACAAAGATGGGCAGCTTTCAAGTCTCAGATAAGCCCAAACTGCAGAGCTCTCCACACTCCACGGTCAGCAGCTCCCCAAGATGAAAAAAGCAGATTATTCCCTTTAAACTCTCCTGGCATCAGGCCATGGCTCCAGCTGGGCTGTGGCATGGCTGAAAACACGGCTGCAAAGTCGTGATGTATCTGAACTGCTTTAAAATGTGGATTTCAGGGTTTCAATCTCAACCACCAAGAGATGATTTGCTCTGATTTCCAAAATACATTGCATTCATATATATTTTTATGTTACACTGAAGTGACCTAAACTAGACATTCCTTATGTAAGAAATCATGTAAATATAACAACTATGATAATAAATAAATAGAAATAATGGCTATTTTAGACAATAATGGCTATTTTAGACAACAATGGCTATTTTAGACACTTGGTGCAAACCTCAGCAAGTTTCAATAAATCTTCTTTTCTGATCAGCAGATGGGAGTTGCAGATATCCTTGACCTGACTGAACTTCTTCTGATGGGAGAGAAGCTGGGAAATTATTAAAAAAAAAAATCTTCGGAGCTTATGTTAAGGAAGGAACTGAAAGAATTGGATTGACCAGCTAATTTCCATAATATATCTGGGAAATAGAGGCTGCTGGGCAGATAAAGTGATTTGCATCTTTTCTAAGTGAGTTAACTCATCAACCCCTCAATGTAAAGCTATGGAAGGGATTCCAATTTCCTTCTTAAACCTATTCCCAGACCAATAGATTCACTTTCAATTTTGCAGTGATGTACTTTGATACTTTAAAACTCCTTTTTCCTCAAGCTGTGTTTTTAAACCCAAGGATTCTCAGACTCCTGTTTGTGCTCAGCCATAATCTCTGAGGCCACTTGAAAAAATGAACCCAAAAGGAAAAGAGAATTTCTCTTTTTGAACACCTGCAAGGTTCTGCATGACCACACCCAAGAACAGCAAAGTCAGAGAACAAATTTCTCATTTCAGTGAATTTCCCTGCAGGTTTTGACTGAATCAATGACCCACCACCCCCTAAAGCAATTTTTTACATATAACAGAGCCTTTGAGCTCCAGGGGAGTCTGATCATGATAAAAATGCATTTTGGTCTTTCCTGGGCAAAAATCAAACCAGAGCATGAAAAGATGGGATCTTTACAGGGAATAACAATTCCATGGGCACATCCAGAACAACTGCACCGAAGTTCATGACTGCAAATAATTCCTGTGCTGGAGGCAGCAGCTCCAGGTCCTCACCCACTGCTGCCCACCTTTAAACATGAAATTTAACTCCCAAGAGCAGAAAATGATCAATCTTCACCAACTCCAACTAAAGTGCCCCAAATCTGAGAGAGATGAAAAAAGCCATTCAGAAATGCTGCTTGGACACGGCCACTGACAAGCAAAATAAAACCTGGCCCAAACAAACCACCCAAATTTACTTAAGCAGCATTTTTTTTTATATGTAAGCCATATTTAGAAACTTAAAAAAAACCCCAACCCCAAACAAAACCAAAAAAAAAAAAAAAAGAGAGAGACCAGGTTTAAATATAAGCACATTGCTCCCGTTATTTACACAATAAAAATGAAAACACGGCCAGTTCTGTCCATAAGAGAATGCTTTGAAAGTGAAGTTATTCGTGGCAAAACGTGGGCTCTGTTTGTTTGTCTTCCCAGCAGCCAGGAGGGGTAAGCAATCATTAACTCCTCAGAGCAGAGATAAAAGGCAGGGCTGCAGGCCAGAGCATCTTCCTCCTCCTCCTCCTCCTCCTCCTCCTCCTCCTCCTGCTCAGCACCTGATTTCAAACAGTTTCATCATCGCTCATGTCCCAGATCTGCAACAAAAAAAAGGAATTTTAGCTCCTGGAGTTGAAATAGGCTCTTAAAACACTCTTAAAAATTCACATTGCTGTGTAAAAGGAATAATAAATAGCATTTTATGAACTGTTGACTAGCACCAATGGAGCCCTACAGAAAATTCAGTATTTTTCCTCTTCTGTTAACAACCTACATGCCAATAATTATTTGTCATCGGGGGTATTTTTAACATTTACTTTTCAGCATTTGTCACTTTGGCTGTTTGGTATATATTGCCATTTACAGATAAGAAATAAATTTGGTTATTTGGCATTTATTGCCATGTACAGATAATAAATAAATAAATTTGGCTATTTGGCATTTATTGTCATTTACAGATAATAAATAAATAAATTTGGCTATTTGGCATTTATTGTCATTTACAGATAAGAAATAAATTTGGCTATTTGGCATTTATTGCCATGTACAGATAATAAATAAATAAATTTGGTTACTTGGCATTTATTGCAATGTACAGATAATAAATGAATTTGGCTATTTGGCATTTATTGCCATGTACAGACAATAAATGAATTTGGCTATTTACTATTTATTGTCATGTACAGATAATAAATAAATAAATTTGGCCATTTGGCATTTATTGTCATTTACAGACAATAAATGAATTTGGCTATTTTGTATTTATTGCCATGTACAGATAAGAAATAAATAAATTTGGCCATTTGGCATTTATTGCCAGGTACAGATAAGAAATAAATAAATTTGGCTATTTGGTATTTATTGTCACTTACAGTAAGGCTCAGATCAAACCCCAGACATTTTGGGTTGGTTTGCTCACTCATTGCCATGCACTCCACTGAGCAATCACTTCTAATAAAAAGTTTATTTTACTGAACACTGCAGAGACATTTCTAGACATTCATGACGAATTAATTGGTCATTTTACACTTTAATATCAGATCTCATAAACAGCAGCTTAAGGACAAGAATTACCTGGAAATTTGTACCTTTCTGCTGCTTAGAAAAGAATTCAATGAAGCCATTTTATCCTGCACTATAACAGAATTGTACTTTTACTTTCTGCCTTGCCCTTGGCCAGTAATTGGTTACAGAGTGGGGAAAAATTGAATATTTTCACAGAATATCGAGGAGTCCTTGTGAACACACTGAGGTGGAGTGGCAGAAATTCAGAGCAGGGATCTGCAGGGGCAGAACACATTCTCACTATTATCCTCCAGCTTTTTCTTCCTCACAAACAGGGATGTTCCCCAAACATTTGTGCTGATGTTTTAGAGGTTCAGCTCATGGCAAAGACCCTCTGTGCACCTGGCAGGGTTCATAAGCTCAGGACTAATGTGGGCACTCAGCTGAGATTTAATACCAATAACAGAGTGTATAATGCATAAAATTGCATCTGGGAGCATTTCAAACTTGCCTGAATTATCTGCAATGCTTGAGGAGTGCTGCAGATGACCATGACAAGTGGTCTGGGTGAGAAGCACAGAAATGCCAATTTTTCCAGAGCCCCCAGACATCCCTGGCTGGCCAGGACCCAACCAAAGGAGCAGCAGCATTTCTGTGTCCCAGGGGAAATAAAATCCAGTTCCTCTGCTCCAAAGCACAACTCGTGTGCTGGCATCCAGTGGCCAGCTGAGTTATTCTCTCATTTTACATCCTGACCACTAAAATGTATCAAACCCCTCCAGCAGCAGAGTTATTTGGGCTGTAAATTCTGCAGGGCACAAAGCAGGATTTTACATGCACGCAGGGCCTGGGACAATGGGGCGCTGTTCTCACTGCACTGGGCAGACAAATAAAAAATACAAATATCCTCTTTTCTAGACAGGCTACAATACCTATTGACCTACAGCTTTAATAAACCCTTACAGGAAAAAAAAAAACATTTCTGGAATTTAAAAATGTTCTGAAAAAAGCTCTTCGAATCCCACCGAGGGAAACACAAAAAACCATAAAATCAAACATTTCTCTGCAGTGCTGTGAGCTGTGAAAAAGGAAAACTCTGAATGGCAAGGTTTTCTCCATTCCTAGAAGAGGCACAAAATGGTGGTGTAAATCCTTCTGGAAAATACTGCAGGAACAGTTTGTTTACAAAAGGAAAAAAAAAAAAAAGAGTTTTCATCCTGCCCTAGATGAGCAGCTCGGAGCTTGCCAAGGCAAACACAAATGTCCAGCTCGCCAGTCAGGGTCAAGGATGTGGAAAATAAATACAAAACCCAAAATCTTTAAATAGAGTTTAGGGGATGATTCAAGGCAGAGAAAAGCAGAAATCCTTAAGAGTTCAGACAGTCCCCCCAGGCCAGAGCCTGGAAACAAAGCCACAGACTGGAACTCTGACAGGGAAATGCTCTCCTACCCAAAGCTCTTTTCTAGAAAGTTTGGAACAAAAAGGAGGCTTTTAACAAAAAAATATTCACAAAAACGCTGAAAATGAGGTTCCCAGGTATTTAACCAACACTCCAACATCCTGGATTGAGGAGGGTGATTTTTAGATGTTTGGAAAGTGTTTTCCCTCCAGGAGAACAGAGTTTTATGTCAGTTTACACTTCATGCAATCTCAGCGCAGTCAGAGCTGTGAAACCATGGAATGCCTGGGGCTGAGAGGGACTTATTTTATCATTTATCATTTATTTTATTATTTATCATTTTATTCCATGGACAGGGACACCTTCCACTGTCCCAAACTGCCCCAACCCAAATCCAACCTGGCCTTGGACACTTCCAAAATCCCAGCACAGATTCTGTGTCCAACTGACAAAGGTTTACAAGGAACAAAGCAGTGGTACTTAACAGAGTGCACGCAGAGGGAAAACATGGAAAAAAAGGGAAAAATTCCATACAGGAGTTACCAATTGCAAATCACCTCCAAGAAAACAAGCTCCAGGGATTGTGCAAAGGAAGTTGTGAGAAGCACTGACAGCTAAATTAGCACAGGCTCCTGCCTAAGAGCAATAGATGTTTGCAAAAAAAGACATTTATTCTTTAATAGATGATGACTGTGCAAACTCTGGGGATTACTTCCAAAGACTGAACCTTTTAAGAGAGGAAATAAAACACAGAAAGCCAAGAAAGACAACGTGTGAAATGACTGTCAAAAGAGTCTGACTCCCAAACCAAGCCGGGAATTTGGATTTTTTTCAGTCTCCTCTGTCCTGCAGCACACCTGGGCGAGGCAAACCCAAACACAGCTCCAGGCAGAAAAAGGGGAGATGATGGAGCAGCTGCCAGCCCCACCCCAGCCTGCACAAACCTGGGCAGATTCTGAGTGCACCTGCTCCTTCCAGCTCCTGCTTTTATGGCCCAACTGCTGTGGAGAGCTGCTTAAATTTCACATTCAAATTGTGGCTGCTCAGCAGCAGAGAAAGATTCCCACACTTCTTTTTTTTTTGCAAGTCCAACTATTTTTTTCATCAATAAAAGGAAGAATGAGGGGGAAAAGCCCAAAAATTCCCACTGATTGATTTTGCACAGCTCCAGACTGCACATTCAATAAATCCAATAGAATTGAGAGTTTTGCATTTCCTCCCAGCCACAGGAACACCTGGTACCTGCAAACTGAACTTGATTTTCCACAACTCCAGACTGCACATTCAATAAATCCAATGGAATTGAGAGTTTTGCATTTCCTACCTGGTACCTGCAAACTGAACTTGATTTTGCACAGCTTCAGACTGCACATTCAATAAATCCAATGGAACTGAGAGTTTTGCTTTTCCTACCTGGTACCTGCAAACTGAACTTGATTTTGCACAGCTCCAGACTGTGCATTCAATAAATCCAATGGAATTGAGAGTTTTGCTTTTCCTCCCAGCCACAGGAACACCTGGTACCTGCAAACTGAACTTCCACAACAACAGCTCCAAAATTGCTGCTCACCCACCCAGGCTTTGCATCTCCAAATGAACATCTGTGATTCTGACAGATAACGAGTGTTTCTCTTAGAAATAAATGCAAGGATAGAAATGTGCCTGCAGGGGATTCTGAGAAGTTTCTTGCCTCCAAATTGCCAACCAAGCAAGCAAGCCCCACATGTGCTTTTTTCTACACACAACAGAATTTGTGATGAATTTGAGATGAATTTACAGACACATGGACCAAAACCTGCTGCCCAGGAGGAGCTGGAGGAGATTTTTTTTTTGGCAAACCACAGGATTTGCTGTGTTCTAAATGCTTCACGTATGGTGAGGGGTAAAGAGTGAAAATCTGAAGGCTGAAAATGAAATGTTTCATCAATCAAACAACACAGCTGAGGATCACATGAGAACATGGCTGCACAGGGAAATTATCAAATCTCAGTCTGTGATTTGGAAACAATCAGGATTTTAATGAAAAGAGAAGACATTCAAGCAACTTTTTGCTGTTTTACAGCAATAAAATGTGAGGTTTTTGATGGATATGAGGTAAATCATGTTCTAGCTCTGTGCTTTACCACAGAGAAGGCAGATCAGGGTTTGGGGCAGCCTAAATCCCTTTGTGGGTATCTAAACCCCCCCATGTGTGTGGGGCTGAACGTGCTCAGTGACCTGGGCAGGCTGCAGGGACACCTGTGCCACCTGCACCATCCCTGCATCCCAGCAAGGGCACCAAAACCAAACTGCTCCTTGAAATCCATGAAATCCCTGCACGTTCCAGCCTGCAACACCGAGGGGGAGAATTATCAGCTCAGCCCCTCCTTCCATCCCTCATCCCCCAAACCAACACACACTGAGCGTTTTCCACAGCCAGAAATTCCCTCCCCACAGGGAAAAGCCCCAGGTGAACACCCAGAGGGGCAGCGCTCTGCTAAAATTAACAAACACAAGCAAATTATGCATTATTCCAAATAATTCCAAGCCCAACAACAGGGATCCTTTTCAGTTATTGTCACCTTGATGTGAATTTTGTGCACAAGGGGAGATTCTGCTTGGCTCAGAGCCTGCTCAGGGCACTCCTCCCTGTCCATGATCCAAGAATAAATATAAATAATAAATAATAAAGGATACTAATATATAATAATAAATAAAAACAATAAATATAAATAATATGTAATACATATTACATATTACATAATATATAATATATAATATATAATATATCATAATAAATAATAAAGGATACTAATATATAATAATAAATAACAAATAATAAATAAAACTAATAAATATGAATAATATGTAATACATATTACATAATATACAATATATAATATATATTGTAATATACGACATACAGTAAAAAATAATAAATAATAAAGGATACTAATATATAATAATAAATAACAAATAAATAAAAAATTAAAAATATATGTAATATATAATACATAATACATAATAGATATTATATATTATAATATACAACATAGAATAATAAATATAAATAATATAGGATACTAATATATAGTAATATATATATTACTATATATAGTAATATATATAGTAAATATATATAAATATATAGTAAATATATATATTATTTGAATAAATAATAAATAATAAATATAAATAATAAATAATATGTTATATACTATATATTATATACTATATATTATCTATTATCTATTATATATTATATATTATACAATAAATAATAAATAATAAATAATAAATAATAAATAATAAATAATAGGAGGACTGAGGGAGGGAAAGCCCAAAAATTCCCACTGATTGATTTTCCATGGCTCCAGACTGTGCATTCAATAAATCCAATGGAATTGAGAGTTTTGCATTTCCTCCCAGCCACATGAACACCTGGTACCTGCAAACTGAACTTCCACAACAACAGCTCCAAAATTGCTGCTCACCCACCCAGGCTTTATTATTTTCTCATTTTTTGACTTCTCCTATCCAACAAGGATCCATCTGTGCTCCCAGTGCAAGATCTCATCCTACAGCCATTCTCCTCAATTTTTTTTCCAAAAATCCCTCCTACCTTCCTCTAATTGAACCATACCCACAATCAGGCCATCATCTGAATAATTAACTGGCAGATATCTGACACACAGATTCCAAACTTAAATACACGCAGAGAAATTAAACAAACAAACAAAAAAATCAAACCCAAGGCTTGTAAAAACTGCATTTCCTTCTTCAAGCTGCTTTATTTAGGCAGCAGGTGGAGAAAATTTGGGATAATTTCTCCAGTGGCCCCATCCCAGCCAGCTGACCTGGCTGACAAATCCCTGGCACCTCCAAAAATTCTCTTTTTCTGTCTCTGCCCCCACAGCCTTCCCTTCATTATCCTGCAATAAAATCAAGTCCATCAACCTCAGACCTTTTTGTTTGTTTGTTTGTTTCAATGCTGGTGGTCCTTCCTAAAATTCTGAATTTTCAGCCCACTGCCACAGCTTGCAAGGTCAGGGTGATGGGGAATTCTTCAACGAGTCCCTCTTGTACAAAATTTTTAAAAATACATTTACAATGCTTAAAAGTACAAAATGCTTTGGGTTGGAAGGGACTTTAAAGTCCAAATATCTTGTAGAACTGGCCTCTGAAGGACTTGGAAAGCTATTTTTAAGACCAGTCCAGAAAAAGGCAAGTAAACAGCACAGAAAATATTTATTTACAAATAAACTTTTAGCTGGAAAGTCTGTTTAATATCTCCAGTTCCAAGCAGATACACAAACAGTAGCACCAGGCAATAATTAATCCCTCCTGGGTTTGGAGCAGTTTTCCCAGGTATTCATCAGAAAATGACACAAAAACATTCCCAAAAAGGATTTTTTTTTTTTTTTTGGTTATGGCTGACAATTAATGAAACAATACCAAAAAAAAAAAAAAGAAACAAACAGAAAATGCACACGAGGGTTTTTCTGGTATAAAAAAGCCTCAGACAGATTTCCTTCCATTGTTCCTTGTTTCATGGGGGAAAAAAGGTCCCAGAGCACAGAGGCAGCAAACACAAACCCAATTTCTCTCCTCCTGGAAGGGTTTTGAGGGAATTTTTCAGGGCAAGTCTCTAAGAGGAGATTTTCTACCACTCAGCCTTTTCTTCAGGCTCCTAAAAACTGCAAACAGGTGGGAAAAGAAATAAACAAACACACCTCAAGAACATTTGATGATTGTCATGATTCTGTTTTGTGGGGGATTTTTAACTTTATTTTACTACCACCAACTATCCAAGGAGAACGTTTGAAAGAAGCCACAATTAATGGAAATTCTGTCCTAGGAATGATTAAATCCTAATATTAATATTAAAATTAATAATTAATTATATTAATATTAATCCTATTAATAATATTAAAATGATAAAAAGCCTTTGACTGAAATGGAAATAAAACATTGTAGTATATCACAGTGTATATTTGAATTTTCTATCACCTCCCCCCTTTGATGTGCCCAGGTTTTCCATTAAAAATAAAACTGTAAGTTTATATTCATCACATTTATAAGTCCTTAAAAAAAAAATTGATAATGCAGATATAAAAGCAAATTTGCTGTCAAGGCTTGCAGAGGAAATGTGGATTGGATTCACAAATGGATCTCAGAATAATTAAATCGTTGCTACACCTGACTCTGTGCCACTCCAGCTGCCCAGATTTCATTTGCTTTGCTGTAAATCATCCTTTGCCACGTCCCACTGCATCTTTTTAACTCCCAGGTGATGCAGAAATGATGTCAAAAAATGAACTTTCAGGTCAGAGCAATCAAACAGTGGTGAAAAATGAGCAGCAGCTGAGAACCACCACGGAACTGCAGGAATCCAGAACTCTGCCTGGCCAACCAGGTGGGAATTCTTTGGGAATAAATGAGAATTATCTGGGCTTAGGTGAACAGAAGTGTAGAATTCAGCATCTTTCAGCTGTTGGAAAGACTGCACGAGTGTGCTGGTCCTGCCAGGAGGGGGTTGCTCTGTCAGGGGCTGTGAAGAAGCAGGGTGAGGATGATGATGGTGAGGATGATGATGGTGAGGATGATGATGGTGAGGATGATGATGATAAAAGAAGACATTTATGGGTGTGTGGTAGCTATGGGCTAATTTAACCAAGATGATCCTTGCTTCAGGAGATGATTTAATCTCCTATTTGGGTGTAAAACCACTGGGGCAGGGTTCTTGGAGAGGCTGTGAAGTCTCAGAACTGTTGCAAACTCAGCTGGACAAACCAATCTGGGATTGGGTGGTGATTCTGTGGGCAGGAGCCCAAGAATCCAGCAACAACCAAGGGATTGTAAAGGCTGGGGCTTTGGGGACACTCAGTGCTCTGCCATGGGGGCACAGAATCCCTGAGCTCCAGAGACACCTCTGGACATCATTTTGTCCATCCTCCACCCAAAGCAGGGCCAACAACCTCAGGGTTCTGCCCACAGAATCACCACCCAGGTCCAGATTGGTTTGCCCAGCTGAGTTTCCAACAGTTCTGAGATTTCACAGCCTCTCCAAGAACCCTGCCCCAGTGTTTTTACACCCAAACATGATTATGTCAGATTATATGAGATTAAATCATCTCCTGAAGCAAGGATCATCTTGGTTAAATTAGCCCATAGCTACCACACACCCATCATCATCATCATCATCCTCCTCCTCCTCACCACCATCATCCTCACCATCATCATCCTCACCATCATCATCCTCACCCTGCTTCTTCACAGCCCCTGACAGAGCAACCCCCTCCTGGCAGGACCAGCACACTCGTGCAGTGTTTCCAACAGCTGAAAGATGCTGAATTCTACAGTTCTGTTCACCAAACCCCAGATAATTCTCATTTATTCCCAAGAAATCCCTGCTGGCTGGCCAGGCAGGGCACACAGCAATCCCACCACTCCCCATGGAATCAGAGATTTGGGGTGGCAGGAGGAACCTGGATTGGCATTTGCAAACCAGATCATGAAGGGACAATGTCCCTGAGAACTGGGAAAAATCTTCTTTTCAAAAACCTCCCCAGTTCTACAAAGGAAAAAAAAAAATCATAGAAATCCTTGAGGCTTTAGTGACTGATTAAAGAGCACAGATCATTTTCAGATGAGGCAGAGATTCCCATAACAATAAAAAGCATTATTGGAAGGTCACCTGACCCAGACATGAGTCAAGTTTCAGCATTTTCATGTTTGACCGACCACACTCCATCCTCACAAAGAGCAGCTGGCAAAGACAATGCACAAATTATGCATTATTCCAAATAATTCCCAGCCCAACAACAGGGATCCTTCTCAGCTCAATTCCCATTATCAGAAAATAACATTTGGCAGAAAAAATTAACACACGTCCCACACGCAGTTATGTCATCTTACACATGAATTTTGTGCTTTAGTACAACCAGACTTCCTCCCATGCACTGGCTGTAACACATAAAACACAGAAAACTTGAAATGCAATCAAAATATTAATTCATTAAAACTCTGATTTGTCCAGTGACCTCACCAAGCTCATCATTGCTTCCATGGAGATACATGTGGTGTGTACACAACATTTCTATCTCGTGGAGGAGGCAGCAAGAAGGTGGGGAAAACTTTCTCCTCTCCTCTTTTATGCTCTTCACATAGCTAAAACTAAAATAATTTCTGAATTTGTAAATTGAGGGAACAAAAGAACACGGTTTGCAGTGTTAAATGCTCAGAGGATGCTGGATTGTCAGATTTATTTCATGTTATATCCTTCAAAAACTCAGGGAAGATAAATCCATTTGTATTAAAATCTTAGGTGCCAGTTTCCCTCCTGATTAATCCTGTCACTTTTCCCATTGGGTTTCTCAAAATAAATATTACCCAGAAAATTGCAAGTGCTGGTATAAAAGCACAAAGAGGAAAAAAAAAAAAATCAGTAATTAAAGGTAAGGTAATGATGTTCTAGAAACAGAACAGGCAGATCAGGTTTCTGGTTTGGTTTTGTTTCAAATGGACAGAAAAACCTGAAAAAGCAGAAGGTGCCTCAGCACTGAGAGACCTCTGCAAGCACCTTGCCTTGCTCTGGAAACATTTGCTGGGCCCCTGCAACAAATTAACAATAAATGAACAGCAAATGAACAATAAATTAATAATAAATGAACAAGAAATTAACATTAAATTAACAATAAACAACAGAGGCAGCCTCAAGTTCACTCCAAAACTTCTGTACTGATTTAAAACCATATGTCCAACCCAGACCCAGCTGAAAACTTGTCCAAGAGTCAGATTTATTCCTGTAACACTTCAATTCATACAGAAACACTGAACAAACAAGAATTCTGATGAGACCGTGCAGAGATTTTGGGCCTGGAGGGTCTTGCAGGGATTCTGCAAGCTCTTTCAAAATTGCTTTTGATTTTCTGACCACAGAATTTCAACATCTGCTGGACTAAGAGATTGTCTGCAAGCAGTTGTGTCCCAGCTATCAAATCTTCTTGAATTCCCAGTTTTTATCTGGAGCTGCTGTAACAAAGTGGGCGCCCACTTGCTGTACTGTTGGTTTTCCATTCCCAGAACAAAGCCATGTTTTCCCAAGCTCCTGATGGAGGCTGAACCTCATCCCAAAGCTGCTGCAAGAGTCCACGACCACCCCAACCA
This sequence comes from Acrocephalus scirpaceus scirpaceus, assembly GCA_910950805.1. Classification (NCBI taxonomy): domain Eukaryota; kingdom Metazoa; phylum Chordata; class Aves; order Passeriformes; family Sylviidae; genus Acrocephalus; species Acrocephalus scirpaceus. Next base: position 2,428,492 of record OU383782.1, read on the forward strand.
ATCGGGGTCTCTGAGGGCAGCAAATTGTGCAGCAATCCCAAATCAAACCCAGCCTGCTGCACCTCCTCAGCTGTGCCTGGGAAAAGGAGAGGAACAAACACAGCCCCTGCAGTCTGAGCCAGCTACAAACCACAGAATCACAGAATTACAGAATCACAGAATCACCAGGTTGGAAGAGACCTCCAGGATCATCAAATCCAACCCAGCCCCAACACCTCAACTGAACCCTGGCACCCAGTGCCACATCCAGGCTTTCCTTAAACACATCCAGGGATGGTGACTCCACCACCTCCCTGGGCAGACCATTCCAGTCCTTTATCACCCTTTCTGTAAAAGACTTTTCCCTGATATCCAGCCTGGATTTCTCTTGGTGCATCCTGAGGCTGTGTCCTCTCGTTCTGTCAGTGCTGCCTGGAGAAAGAGCCCAAGCCCAGCTGAGCACAGGCACCTTTCAGGGAGCTGTGGAGAGTGATGAGGGCACCCCTGAGTCTCCTTTTCTCCAGGCTGAACAAGCCCAGCTCCCTCAGCCGTTCCTCACAGGGTTTGTGTTCCCAGCCCCTCTCCAGCCTCGCTGCCTCCTCTGGACGCGCTCGAGCGTCTCAACGTCCACCCTGAACTGAGGGACAGAGCTGGACACAGCACTGAGTGTCCATCCTAAACTGAGGGACAGAGCTGGACACAGCACTGAGTGTCCATCCTGAACTGAGGGACAGAGCTGGACACAGCACTGAGTGTCCATCCTGAACTGAGGGACAGAGCTGGACACAGCACTGAGTGTCCATCCTAAACTGAGGGACAGCACTCAATGCCCAATGTCCATCCTCAACTGGACACAGCACTCAGTGTCCTCCCTAACCCAATCCTGTTATTCCAGGTTTAATCAGCCCAGTCAGGCCTGGCAAAGCCCAGCTGCAGCCCTTCCTTCCATGGACCCCAGGCACCCCAGTGAGCTCCAGGGATGTCCCAGATGTGCTCCAGCAGAGGCTCCCAGTTGCTTACAAGGCACACAGCTTGTTTTGGCTCACAATTCCCTTCTCCCCCCATCTGGGGTGGCTTTGATCTCATGGCCTGTTCTGTGACTGTGATTCCCTGAGTTTTTGGGATCACAAAGAACGCCTGAGCCCAGCTGAGAGTGACAGAGTGAGAAGCCACTTTAAAAATCTGACGGCAGGCAGCAAACATAGTGTGGTTTCAAAATGGGAATTCAGAACCAGGATGTTCAATGGATTTTTTCATAGAATCCATCTTCAAACAAACAACAGATCTCCTGCACTATGGGAACAAACTTTGCTTCTTCACGGCACTAAATCTACATTATGCTAAATATCTCATTTTTGTCACTTCACCTCTTCTTCCCTTGCAAAGGAAGATCTGGAATACACTTGTGAGGTTGTTTTGAATGATTCTGAACAATTAAGAGTTTTAAGTTAAACAGAAAATGGTCAAACACTGCAGGGCCCTCAGGGCTATCCCTCTCATGCTGGCATTCCCAGCAGGATGCACAAGCCAGGTGATTCCATCAGCTCTTGGAGAATAAAATATGTCATGAGTGACAGCTTCACAGGTGCCCAAGAAAAATAAAAAATTAAAAAAAAAATTTAAAAAGTTAATAATTATATATCTATATTTTTTTTCCCCCCAAAACCAGGTTTATACTCTTTTATAAACATTTAAAATCGTGTTACACTTCTGGAATCACAGAATCTGTAAAAAAAATTAAAACCTTCCACTGTCCCAGACTGCTCCAAGCCTGGTCCAGCCTGGCCTTGGACACTTCCAGGGATGCTGGGAGCTGCATCCCAACTTCAGCTCCACGTGGAATCTCCTCATTCTCAGCCTGGCTCATTCCACACCAAATCCTCACATCCCTTTTTCTGCCTCAGTGGAACATTCTCACAAAGTGCCAGCTCTGCATTCAACTCTTGTGCAATGCAGAGACTTCAAAAAAACCCAAACCCAACCCAAACAACCCCACAAAGTAATGTCACACCAAGTACAGTTTTCCCAGGAGCAGGATTCCACCCAAACATCCTCACTGGCAGCTCAGAAAAGTCAATTTTGTATTTCCAGACCCCCTCTCCTGCATTAACCTTTCAAGTGCTGCTACTTTAGCACAAAATTTATTTAAGAGCTGTTATGTAACTCTGATATTTCTCTTCTGGTGTGATAAATAAAAGCATCATTATCCTACTGAAGGAGTTCTTTGTCCTCAGAACTGTATAAAATTTTGATATTGCAGCTAAAACCTGAGGTTTTGATTTCCTCCACATCAGGGATGGCTGGTTTCCCCATTTTATTTTTTAGTATGAGTAACAGAAGATACTTTCTAATGAGCTAAATTTGAATTAGTGACATTCTTCTTTGCCCCTCTGCACAACATTTCAGATAGTTCTCAGAACTGCCTAAAATTTTGATATTGCAACTAAAACCTGAGAGTTTGATTTCCTCCACATCAGGGATGGCTGGGTTTCCCCATTTTATCTTTTATCACTGATAGCAGAAGATATTTCCTAATGAGCTAAATATGAATTAATGACATTCTGCACAACATTTCATAAAGTTCTCAGAACTGTATAAAATTTTGATATTACAGCTAAATTTGATATTGCAGAGGTTTTGATTTCCTCCACCTCAGGGATGGCTGGTTTCCCCATTTTATTTTTTAGTACAAGTAGCAGAATATATTTTCTAATGAGCTAAAAATGAGTTAGTGACATTCTGCACAACATTTCATAGAGTTCAGTTGCATTGTGAAGATCAGGCAAAGTTTTCCTTCCTCTTTAAAGTCTTGAGGTGTTTCTTCCACAGATAAAAGTTTGTAGTCACCAACAGCTGGCACAGCAACCCTGATAAATTATTTCAGACACACAGAGTTATAAGGGAGAGAATAAATGTGTTCACCCTGGTGATTTTTACAAATTTGAGCTCTATCAATGCCCTCCTTAAGATAAAGCAAGCTTTAAGAATCTTCCTGCTCACATATAATTCACCTAAAGGAAAAACCTCCTTTTAAAAAGCAATTTCTTCCTTCTCTAGGACAAACTATCAATTTGATAGCTTAGGTTATTAAACAAATTAAGCTTATGATGTTACTCAGATGAATTAGTCATGTTTGTCATGAACAATTTAATCCTCCCGTGGGTTTAGCATCCACACTGAGTATTTTTTATTTTAAAGCTTATTTTGTGGTTGCAGGGGGAGGATTGCTATGGCAAAGAGGGGTGGCATTTATTTTTCATGTGCTGCTCAGCATGCACTGCAGTGAAGCTCCATCTCCAGCTGAAAAACCTAAACAGCAAATTAAAATATTTAACCAAACACTGCCTAATTAGTTTAATAAATAAATAATCTATAATTAGTACAAACCCATGCTTTATAGATCTTGTTTTGAAAGTCAAGGAGTTGTTTTCTAATTCAAAAGGTTCCTGAAGGACTAAATGAAGCTGTCCTGGTGTGATGCACTCATTTCCTACTGATCTGATATTTAAACATTGTTCAGAGCCCCCTTGGTGATGTGAGGAAGGAACTGCTCATGGAAACTTCTGCATCCCTTTGTGCAGCCCCATTAACATCCCAACAACAACAAAAATTCCACAACATTAATCAGCAATGCTGTGGGGCTAAAAACCATCCAGCCTTTAACAATCCTATCTCAGGTTTGCATCTGCATGCTCCCTTTTCTGGGATGAGGAGCAGTCAGGACCTGAGACTCTCAGAAAACTCCTCCAATTACCAGAGACAATGAGGGATATCAGAGCATGGAGCCCTTGTCAGAATTCCTTCAGTGTGTGCAGCCTGTGAGCCTTCCTCAGAAAAGGATTCTCCAGAAAACTCCAATTACCACAGAGAAGGAGGGATATCAGAGCATGGAGCCCTTGCAAAATTCCTTCTCTGTGTGCAGCTTGTGAGCCTTCCTCAGAAAAGGATTCTCCAGAAAACTTCCCCAATTACAGAGACAATGAGGGACATCAGAGCATGAAACCTTTGTCAAAATTCCCTCTGTTGTGTCCAGCTTGAGCCTTCCTCAGAAAAGGATTCTCCAGAAAACTCCAATTACCACAGACAATGAAGGATATCAGAGCATGAAACCCTTGTCAGAATTCCCTGTGTGTGTGTCCAGCTTGAGCCTTCACCAGAGGTGAAGGATTCTCCAGAAAACTGCAATTACCAGAGACAGAAGGAGGGATATCAGAGCATGGAGCCCTTTTCAGAATTCCTTCTCTGTGTGCAGCTTGAGCCTTCCTCAGAAAAAGATTCTCCAGAAAACTTCCCAACTACAGAGAAAATGAGGGATATCAGAGCATGAAACCTTTGTCAAAATTCCCCGTGTTGTGTCCAGCTTGAGCCTTCCTCAGAGGTGAAGGATTCCCCAGAAAACTTCTCCTATTATCACAGAAAATGAGGGCTAGAGAGCATGAAACCCTTGTCAGAATTCCCTGTGTGTGTCCACCTTGTGGGCCTTCACCAAGAGGTGAAGGATCCTCCAGAAAACTCCTCCAGTTCCCAGAGACAATGAGGGATATCAGAGCACGGAGCCCTTGTCAAAATTCCTTGTGTGTGTGCAGCTTGTGAGCCTTCTCCAGGGGTGAAGAATTCTCCAGAGATCTTCTCCAGTTATCAGAGAAGATGAGGGATATCAGAGCATGGAGCCCTTGTCAGAATTCCCTGTGTGTGTTCAGCTTGAGCCTTCCTCAGAGGTGAAGAATTCCCCAGAAAACTTCCCCAGTTATCAGAGACAATGAGGGATATCAGAGCATGGAGCCCTTGTCAGAATTCCCTCAGCGTGCCCACCCTGTGAGCCTTCCTCAGAAAAGGATTCTCCGGCCCAGCAGGGATTGCTCCCAAAGCACACCCTCAGTGCCAGGGGCTCCAGGTGATCACCCCATCCATGAAAAAACTCATTTGTTCCTGCCTGAGCTTTAATTAGTGATTTCCCTGCTCCTTCTCGTATTAATTATGCAAAAAGCTGGCCCTGCCATCAGCGTCAGGCCTGCACGCTGGGGATGTCACTGCAGAGCTGAGGCACACTCAGGAGAACCCACAGAAAATACAGATCTGAGCAGAGATTTTTAGGGTCGTTCTGTGAGTGATGATGACTGAAAGCTGTCGTGGTCATGAACAAACAGCACAGGATTTTCTCACTTTGCTCTCATCCAAGGCCTGCAGGGCTGCACAAAGCACTGCTTCCAGGGAATTCCAACATCCACAGGCTGCAAGGCAAACCAAGGTGCTCCTTGTAATAAGTATAATAGATAAATTCGTGTAGATTTAAGCTACTAATAAAAAGCTACCCGAGAATGCCTCCAAGATTCCAAAGTTCCCAAACACATCTACAACTGTAACAACAAGACAGAGCCAGAAGATGGTCCGGCCATTAAGGGTGGACCCTCACTTCACAGCTCTTCAACATCAGATACCGATCTTGGTGGAGATCCTGGACGATCAAGATCACCCCTCCCAAGATGAACTTCCTTCCAAGATGAACTTCGGAAAAAACTATCAAAGAACCTCTTCATGCAGACAGGACTCTTTTAGAAACAAAGCATATTTAGACTTTCAACAGGCTTAGCCTTAGGGTAAAAAAACTGTATAAAACCCACGGGCTGAAACATAGCAGTGTGGCAGAATTCGGAGGGTACTTTTGTACCGCCTCTCTGTCCACCCGGCATTCGATCAATGTTGTTTCTTTTTATTGTGGCTTTATTTCGGTGTTGAAATTGTGTTAAATAAATTTTGTTATTTTATTTTGAATTGGCCTCTGACCATTTATAACACTCCTTGAAAAATTCCAGCTCTTGAGCAAACCCCACACTGAGGAGACGTGAAAGCTCAGACATTTGTGCACAAAGTGAGGAACTCCTCTCCCAGGAACAAGCTGCAGCCTGCACGGGGCCCTGCACACGGCAGCAAACTCCGGAATTGTTGGGAGCAGACAAAGTCTGTTCAGTCACGTCTGCTCGGGGCAGGAATTACAGCACAGCTGCACTGCCGCTCTCCACACCGGTCAAACTTCTCCAAAGTTGGTTTTCCATCCCTTTTTCCCTATTTCAGGACTCCCCCTCGGCCAGGTTGGTCACACAGGTGGTGACACAGGAGGCAGCTGTGGCCAGGAGCTCATTGGAACTTGGAGACATTGATGGAGATAAAGAATTTCTGTTACTGAACCTGATCTTTTAGGGGTTTTTGCTTCTGAAAAATAAATCCTCAGTTCTTTAATGAGCCATGAAGCCCAGACATAGTTTTTTGTTCAGAAGGGATGCAGTTTAAAATAAGTTTAAACTATTTATTAAATGCATTTTTATATATTGATTAAGAATTTGGTAAAATCAATTATTTGTATCACTTAAAATTCTCCAGAATGCAAAATTAAGCTGAAGGGAAGAGTGGACATTTCCATATAAATCCCCAGAACTGCCAGGGATGTCTGGATGGATTCTGAGTTTAGGAATGGCTTGGAGAGATCTCCAGGCAGCTGAGGACAGCACTGGGAACCACAGATCAAACTGGGAAATGAATTCAAACTGGTGTCTTCATTCCTAAAAGGATGGAGCAGCTAGCAGGATTCTTTCTAAAATATTCTAGCAAGGTTTCTAATCCGTGCTCCAAACCAGCCAAAAGCTCTTCCTGCTCCACAAAGCTGGGTTAATGTCCCACAACCAGTGAAATATTCAACCAAATAATAAATAATACATAATATATAATAAATAATATATAACATATAATATATAACATACAACATATAATATATATAATATATAACATACAACATACAACATACAACATATAATATATAATATATAATATATAATATATATAATATATAATATATATATTATATAAATTAGCACACAATCTTACTGGTTTGGATGTCTCTGTCTCATTGGGAGCATGGTATGACCCAAAGGTAGATTGATTCTGCTGGAGTTTTTATATTTATATGGAAATATCCACTCTTCCCTTCAGCTTAATTTTTGCATTCTGGAGAATTTTAAGCCTTGCATGTGATACAAATAATTTATTTCACCGAATTCTTAATTAATATATAAAAATACATTTAATAAGTAGTTTAAACTTCCTTTAAACTTCATCCCTTCTGAACAAAAAACTATGTCTGGGCTTCATGGCTCATTAAAAAACTGAGGAGGATTTATTTTTTAGAAGCAAAAACCCCTAAAAGATCAGGTTCAATAACAGAAATTCTTTATCTCCATCAATGTCTCCAAATTCTAATCTGGGGCAGTGATAACATCAGTGCCATTAGTTTAGAGACAATTGCTGTTTGCTTTATTTAGAGCAGCCAATCCAAAAGGGATTTATCTCCAGCCTGGAAATTTTCCCACACCAAGAGAAATGAAATTCGTATGGAGCCCAAGTACAAAGCTGGGCTGGCCCATCCCATAATTTCATTGGGGGGAATTTGGGGTTTCAATTCTGGCTCTGCTGCTAACATGGGGGAAGAAGTCAAACCCCAACAAATCATTCCAAAGGCAGAACAAGTAACAAGTTATTATAATTATAAAAGTTCATGCAAAGATAAAAAGTGCCATTAAAACTTAAGGAAAATTATGCAGCGATAAAAGACAGTGGGGAATGGGATAATTCTTGAATTTCTTCGTGTTTGTAACAGGACTCAAAGGACATCAGATCAGCAGGATAATGGGACACAATTGTATTCCCTGACTTACTCACTACGGCACAATTACATCAATAAAGGGAATTTTTGTTACTCTGAGAAAATGGTGATTTACAGTCCATAAAAAATGGAAATGAGAAGCATCTCCAGAAAGGGCAGCACCTGAACTGATGAAATCATGCAGCAGTGAGACTGAAGGACAAATGTGTTTAGCTTGTCTGATTATTGGTGACAGCTCTCTGAAAAATGAGTTACAGGAGATTTATTAGATGTGTTTCATAGAAACTGAGATGAAAAATTTATTGGCTGGGTTCTAAAATCACTGCAGAGTGGAAACATCCTGCAGGAGAAGGAAGTGTCAGAACACTGACAGCACCAGGGAAGGGTTCAAAAGGAGACTGAAATAAAATAAAATCATTTTTATGACAAACTGAGAGTTTAGGCACGAGATGCACGGAACAAAACACGGACAAGCTCACGGTGACCGACAACATAAAGGACAAAGAGGCGCCAGAATTAAAAAATCCTTTGTGCAAAATGTGGGTAAAACCCTGCAGAGAAAAACTGTGGGGATGGTGCCACATGGGGCTCAATGGAAGAGAAAATCCTGGAAGGGAAAAAACCCCAGTGCCACACCAAGATCCTCCTGGAACACTAAAGTCACCTCAGCACTGGTGGCACGTCTGCCTGAGGAATTAATTTCACCTCTGGAGGGGTCCAAACAATGATGTGGGCCAGCAGCTTTGAGAAATAGTGGGATATATGGGAATATTAGGATTATTGAAGTTTAAGAACCAGATTAAACAAAATAAGTGAGTCTTAAATATTGGGATATATGGGAATATGATTTTTGAAGTTTAGGAACTAGATTAAACAAAAGAAGTGCATCTCAAATGTTGAGATATATGGGAATAATAAGATTTTCGAAGTTTAAGAACCAGATTAAACAAAATTAGGTGAATCTTAAATATTGGGATCTATGGGAATATAATGATTATTGAAGTTTAAGAATTGGATTAAAAAAAATAAGTGAATCTTAAATATTCTGATATATGGGAATATTATGATTTTTAAAGTTTAAGAACCAAACAAAATGAGTCAGTTTTAAATACTGGGATCTATGGGAATATTATGATTATTGAAGTTTAAGAACCAGATTAAACAAGAGAGTTTTAAATATTGGGATATATGGGAATATGATTTTTGAAGTTTAGGAACTAGATTAAACAAAATTAGGTGAATCTTAAATATTGGGGTATATGGGAATATTATGATTTTTGAGGTTTAAGAATCAGATTAAACAAGTGAATCTCAAATATTGGGATCTATGGGAATATTATGATTATTGAAGTTTAAGAACTGGATTAAACAAACTTAGGTGAATCTTAAATATTGTGATATATGGATATATTATAATTTTTAAAGTTTAAGAACCAGATTAAACAAAATGAGTGAGTTTTAAATACTGGGATCTATGGGAATATTACGATTTTTGAAGTTTAGGAACTGGATTAAACAAAATAAGTGAGTTTTAAATATTCTGATATGTGGGAATATGATTTTTGAAGCTTAAGAATTGGATTAAACAAACTTAGGTGAATCTTAAATATTGTGATATATGGGAATATTACGATTTTTGAGGTTTAAGAACTAGATTAAACAAAGTAAGTGAATCTTAAATAGTGGGATATATGGGAATAATATGATTATTGAAGTTCAAGAACTGGATTAAACAAAATAGGATCTTAAATATTGTGATATATGGATATATTATGATTTGTAAAGTTTAAGAATCGGATTAAACAAAATAAGTGAGTTTTAAATATTGTGATATATGGGAATATGATTTTTGAAGTTTAAGAATTGGATTAAAGAAAAAAGCGAATTATAAATATTGTGATATATGGGATTATTATGATTTTTAAAGTTTATTAACCAGATTTAAAAAAATGAGTGAGTTTTAAATATTGGGATCTATGGGAATATTATGATTATTGAAGTTTAAGAACCGGATTAAACAAAATAAGTGAGTTTTAAATATTCTGATATGTGGGAATATTATGATTTTTGTAGTTTAAGAACCAGATTAAACGAGATGAGTTAATTCTGGCAGCTCTACCAAACCAGATCACAACTGTTGTGTTCATGCCACGAGCTCATCCCCACCCCAGTGGAGCCCAGCTGACCAGGCAGGGCAGCTTTTATCCCCGTGCTGATAAAAACCTGCTCCAGCCTCCTATTCCCAAAGGGCTGCACGCTGGGAATTCCAGCCTCCTGCTGAACCCCGTCCTTCCAAATTGCTCAGTCTGTTTTGGCCCTAGGCTGCGTGTTAGAAATGATAAAAGTGCTTCTTTCAAACTCAAAGCGAGGCAGCTCCAGTGCCAGTGTCAACACGACAGAGTGCTCGTGGCTACGAGGGGGGAGCAGGGGAAAGAGGGGCAAGGAGGGAACTCTGCACCTCGTGCTGGGCAAGTAGGAACAGAATTTTCCTCCCTGGCTGAAGCCCAGGCTTATCCCACCGTATTTTTAACCTTCTCTGAGCTGACTGGGCTGGAATGGCTGCTCTGGCAGCAAGTTGCAAATCAAACTCGTTGTAATTATTCTTACAACATCAAAAATGAAGAAACGTCCCTGGAAAGGGTTTTGTGCCTTTGATACTCGTTCAGTGCTCCTTTAATCAGGGTTTGCCTCGTTCAGAGACGCTGAAAAGAAACAACCAACCAAGAAATAAAGAGGGTTTCTTGAAAGGAAGCCAAAAATGCAATGTTTTATGCTGACCTACACATACAGGGTAAGGAGGGGGTTTTTCCCCCCTCACTTTGGTGAGTGAACCAAAGTTCAGTTTCAGGAGGAGAATACCTTTCTGACAGCACATAAATTACATTTTGGGACAGACAGACACACAAGCCCAGCACACTGTAGTGGCTTGTCACAGCACTCAAGAATCACAGAATATTCCGAGTTGGAAGGGAACCACAGGGATGTCCAAATTACACCCAAATAAGACTTTTCAAATATAATAATTAAAATCATGACCAAGATCACAGAATCATAAAATTGGGTTGGATGTACAAAAGTCTTCACCAAGGGCCAGAATAGAAAGTCTGAACAGTCACTTATTTAATCCTGAAGAATTATTCCCCTGCCTAAGAGGAAATCTTTATAATTGCAGACATTTTAAGGTCCCCAGAATGCATTTGAGGAATTTGCAAAATTCAGAGGGAGTTCACGACACTGCAACACCAATATGAATTTTTAAATGCTTTGACTCGCGCTGTTGTTAATTTTTACGAGCAGAAAACACTCTAACAAACACAGGCAGAACATCCTGCAGACAAATGCAGGTAAGATTCAAATAAAACCAAAATACTTTTTATTTACATGATGTGCATATCCCCATGGAACGTGGCAAGGTTTTCCAGGGAGCACAAAGCCCAAAGCAAGGCTGTGACTGCAAACCCTGGGAATCCCCTGGGCTGTCCCTTTAAGGTTCCCCATGCCATGCAGGATCCTTACCTTGGATCCCTCTTTATGTACACTAAGCTCCCACAGATTTTATTTATAAACTCTTGCTTGGAATTTTCAATTCTTTTATTCCCCAGTGCTTCTCCTTTTATGGCCATCTGTTTCTTGCCATATTTTGCCCCAAGGCACATCAGCTGTCTCCACAGCTGAATGAAATTCCCATCTCTGGCTCAAAGGAAAACTTTTTCATTTTCTGTTTGTTTGTTGAACTAGAAAGAAGCCACCCATCAAAAGGAGGAACCTTCGCCTCTGAGTTGGGTCTTGGGATGCTGCACACATCCTCCCCACAAATATCTGTACATCCTGACTTTGAAATGCAGGAAAATGAGCAGGTTACTGAGTGTGGGAGACCTAACTATTGTTACTAATGTTAAAACCACTCCTAAACATTTCATAATAGAGATAATTCTCAAAAATTTTCACTTCAATCCATGATTTGTAAATGAATCATTTCTTCCATGTCTTAACTGAGTAGTGAACAGCAACGTGCAGAAGGAAAAATAATGATCTCAATCAGTGCAACTTAAAAAACCCTCAGTGCCTGGCTTGGCATAATGCAAGAAAATTAGGTTTAAATTAGGAAATTACAAATGGGCATAGCTGCCATCATTGACTCAGAGGAGAAAGTGAGACACAGGAGGGGAGAGGAGATGTGGAGAATTTGGAAGAAGGAAGTTTAAAAAAAAAGCTCTATTCAGGCTAAATTTTATCTAAAATTTTCCAGAAAATGTTTTACAGCCAGGAATCTGAATGAAAAGCTGCTTGGAATAGGAGAAGCATCCAGCTATCAACAGCAAAACAGTTTCCATCAAACCATCCACCAATCCCCACCAAATCAGCCCAAATCCACCAATCCCCAACAAATGAGCCCCAATCCACCAAATCAGCCCAAATCCACCAATCTCCACCAAATCAGCCCAAATTCACCAATCTCCACCAAATCAGCCCAAATCCACCAATCCCCATCAAATCAGCCCAAATCCACCAATCTCCACCAAATCAGCCCAAATCCACCAATCCCCACCAAATCAGCCCAAATCCACCAATCCCCACCAATTCAGCCCCAATTCACCAAACTTCACCAAATTCACCTCATCTCTGAGCTCACCCCCTCATTCTGGCCTGAGCACTCAATCCTCTCCATTCCCTGGTGAATTCCAGCCCCCAACCCTCCCTGCAGGGATTGGCACTGGGAAATGGACTGGGAAAGTGACCTGGGAGGAATCAAACCCAACAGGATCCAACACCAGTCCCAAAAGGGAAAAAGGGGATGGGGATGGAGCTGTGCAAAGTCTCAGAGCAAATGAGTGAGCTCCAGCCACCCCAAATTTTGCAGCTTTGCCTTGACACGTAAATATCCCACATCAAGAGGCTGTTTTGCTTTTCCAGCTACTCAGTGCCCCTAATACAAGGAATTTCCTTCCCTAACACAAGGAATTTCCTTCCCCAATAAAATGTATTTCCTTCCCTAATCCAAGATTTTTCCTTCCCTAATAAAAGGAATTTCCTTCTCTAACACAAGACATTTCCTTCCCTAATACAAGGTATTTCCTTCCCTAACACAAGATATTTCTTTCCCTAACACAAGATATTTCTTTCCCTAACACAAGATATTTCATTCCCTAATACAAGAAATTTCCTTCCCTAACACAAGGTATTTCATTCCCTAATAAAATGTATTTCCTTTTTTACTGCAACGTATTTCCTCCCCTAATCCAAGATATTTCCTCCCCTAATACAAGGACTTTTCTTCCCTAACACAAGATATTTCCTTCCCTAACACAAGTTTATTTCCTCCCCTAATCCAAGGAACTTCCTCCCCTAATAAAATGTATTTCCTTCCCTAACACAAGATATTTCCTTCCCTAATACAAGATATTTCCCCCCCCAATAAAATGTATTTCCTTCCCTAATACAAGGAATTTCCTTCCCTAATACAAGGAATTTCCTTCCCTGATCCAAGATACTTCCTTCCCTAATAAAATGTATTTCCTTCCCTAACACAAGGTTATTTCCTTCCTTAACACAAGATATTCCCCCCCCAATAAAATGCATTTCCTTCCCTAATAAAAGGAATTTCCTTCTCTAATATGAGATATTTCCTTCCCTAATACAAGGAATTTCCTTCCCTAACACAAGATATTTCCTTCCTTAACAAAATGTATTTCCTTCTCTAATAAAAGGAATTTTCATTCTCTAACACAAGACATTTCCTTCCCTAACATAAGACATTTCCTTCCCTAATAAAATGTATTTCCTTCCCTAATACAAGATATTTCCTTCCCTAATAAAATGTATTTCCTTCCCTAATTCCAGATACTTCCTTCCCTAATAAAATGTATTTCCTTCCCTAACACAAGACATTTCCTTCCCTAATCCAAGATATTTCCTTCCCTATCTATCTCCTTCCCTACCCCAAGGAATTTCCTTCCCTGCCAGCCTTGCTGTGCTCATTCCTTGCAGGAATTCACTGTCCCACCTCACCAGCTCCAGCTGGAGAATCAGATGAAAGGAGCCTGAAGTGAGCAATAATTTGCAGAACTGGATCACTGCAGGAGTTTTCTTGCTCAGTGCAAGCTGTTCCATCCCCACTGCTTAACAACACATCCGAGGAGAGAGAAATCCTTAAATCCAGGCTCCAGGCAGCTCCACGTGCCTCCAGTTGGGACACTGAGGAACCACTCACCTCCCTGCAGCTCCAACAAAGCCTCCCTCATCTCGTGATCCCCCAGCTCAGGAGATAAAAATCCCACTGTGTCTTTTGGGGACTGACATCTTAATTCCGCTCCCTTTGAAGTCAAATTTTGGCATTTATCTCTGCGACGAAGGATGGGATCCCAAAGTGTTTGTTCAGCGCCTCTGGAAGGATGCCAGCCTTAATAAAATCAATTGAAATGCATTTTAAAGACAAGGCCAATCCAAATATTTATTTGCAGGCTCACAGCCTCATCCCAGCATCTGGCATTTCTTGCCCAGCTGAAATGCAGAGCCACGCTGCTTGGCAGAGGTGCTGACATGTTCCCCACGTCCCACGAGCCAACATTCCTGTTCCTGCAAGCATTCAAAGCAGCAGCTTGTAAAGACTCACTGAAACCCTGCTCCATTTCCATCTCCACTGATGGAATCGTGCCTTTGATAAATCTGGCCCAGCCAGATCTTAATCCTACCGTTGGGAGGAGTTCATGAACTCAGCCAGGTTTTCCCCTTAAGAAAGAATCCTCCTCCAGGTAAGCTGTGATGTTTTATTTCTCATAAAGATGAGAAATAAATTCTCAAATTAATTCTGTTGTTCCAATGAAAAACAAGAAGGCAAAAAACCCAAAAAACCAAAAAGCTGAGGGTGTTATTAGCAATACTTTCTAAAAGTTCTGAGCACTAATTAGAGTGGAAAATGAGACTTTTTCCATGGTGCTGGTTAAAACCATGTCCTTGTATTTTCAGGACACCACATATTAGAACAATTTGCTGTTTTCCAGGGATTTTAGAATCACAAAATTAAAAGCTGAGCTGTGAGGATGGCTGAAGGCTACCAGAGGAAAGAGAAAAGGCAGCAACCATTTGCCACATCTGCACAATCTGATGGATTTGCAGGGTGCACAGGTGGAAAGATCAAATGAAAGCAAATCCTCAGCACAACCACTCCAGAGTGCTAAAAACATTTTTAAAAATGGTGGAAAAGATCAAGTGAAAAGAAATCCTCAGCACAACCACTCCAGGGTGCTGAACACATTTTTTAAAAAGACTGACCTCCAGCATTCCTTGTAATTTTGCTTTTTTTCTTCCTGCATTATTTACATGCCAGAATTCTCCAGAATTTCAATTTCTACAGTCTTTTGAAAGCTCCAAGATTTCTATAAATATCAGTTTCCCCATCTTGATGTCTCTGTGACAGGCATGAAGTCCAGCACATATTCTCCATATTTAATCCATCTTAAAATCTCCTTTCATTATGTCAAGAATTATGAGAGTTTTGCTTAGAATTATAGAAAAAATTAAGTTGGGGAAAAATTAGTTAGGGAAAAAAGTTAGGGACACCTGGAGGTCATTTATTGTCTGGGAAACTCATCCCATTTTTGCTTCCCCACCTCTGGCACAGTTTTCTGCTTAGAAAGACAGAAATGTTGTGTTCCAAGTGCAGTTCCCTAATTATGGGATTATTAAAAATGATTTAAATTGGATAGAAGTGTGAAAGTGTGGAATGAAATCACTTTTAAACCCAAACCCACTCCTCAGGATCCAATGAAGTTCCTTCAGAATGAAGAACACCCAGACCTCTGCTCGCACTGGAAATTTAAAATCAAAATCTCGACGCTCACCACACTCCTGGGAACAAACCTCAAAGCTTTTGCTTTGTAAAATCACAAATATTTATGAATAAAGGGTTTTTATTCAGGACAGCAGAATGATTTTTGTCCAGCCTCACCCAAATGAAGCCTGTCCTGTAAATTGCCCCTTCTTTTTAAGTTTAACCTCGATCAGAAATCAGGTTTCAATACCAATTCAAGGATGTGACTTTCCTCTAAACGAGGTCATAACAAACCCTACAAAGGAAACAATGGACAGGTGTAGCCTTACTTCTTTAACTAGGAGGGAAAATTCAGGCAAAACAAACAGTTTAGAGCTTGTTTTAGTTAGTTGAGACTAACAAGTCCAAACAAGCTAAAAACACCTCTCAATTTAGCATTATTTTCCTCCTGGCAGAAAAGGAAAAAAAGAGTATTTTTACAGTCAAATAACATTTGGGGTTTTTTTTTTTTCTTTAAATATTAAAGTATCCCCCACACTTAATTATGAAAATCCCCCAAAAGACAACCTGGACACAATAAACAACAATTCCCTGACTGCTCTATATTTTCCTATTTAAGACAACTAAAACAAAGGCAGCATGACAGCATAAATGCTCATAAATGCTTCCAAAATCCAGCACTGACTGAGCCTTTTCAGAGAAGCTTCTCCCTGTGAATTTTCAAACCACCACACACAATAGAGGCTTGAGTTTCCATGTGCAAAAATATTCTAATATGCTCCATTTTGGTCAGGATCCTGCACAACCCAGAGCCAGAGAGGAATCTGTACAAAATAAAGGCAAGAATACAAAGAATTCCATCTCTGCCCCACATTCCCGAGGCCCACGGTGCCACAGCTCGAGGAGGAGCAAGAAGAAGAGCAGGAGGGGGAGGAGGAGGAGGAATAGGAGGAGGAAGAAGAAGGAGCAGAAGAAGAAGATGAAGAAGTAGCAGAAGAAGAAGAAGAAGAGGAAGGAGGAGGAGGAAGAGGAGGAAGAAGAGGAAGAAGAGGAAGAAGAGGAGAAGGAAGAAGAGGAGGAGGAGGAGGAAGAGGAGGAAGAGGAGGAAGAGGAGGAAGAGGAGGAAGAGGAGGAAGAGCAGGAAGAGCAGGAAGAAGAAGCAGAAGGAGAAGCAGAAGCAGCAGAAGATGAAGAAGAAGAGGAAGAAGCAGAAGAAGAAGAGGAAGAAGAGGAAGAAAAGGAAGAAGAAGAGGAGGAAGAAGGAGAAGCAGAAGAAGCAGAAGTAGAAGAAGAGGAAGCAGAGGAAGAAGAAGAAGTAGAAGAAGAAGCAGAAGAAGCAGAAGCAGAAGAAGAAGAAGGAGGAGAGGAAGAAGAAGAAGAAAAGGAAGAGGAAGGAGGAGGAGGAAGAGAGAAGGATTTACTCCACATTTGCTCCTCAGGGAACACCAGGCAGGTGCACCTGCAGAATGTTTCATTTCTGAACTGCAGGAGCTGCACTGAGGTTCTTTTGCAGTTCCCTGCTGGGTTGGTTTTGGCAAATGGCTTTGCTGGGACTGTCCCTGGAAATAAGAGAGGGCTCCTGCAGGGGCTGGAAATGCTCAGCCAAACCCCTCCTCTTCTGCCCTTACCCAAATATTTGCTGAAAAACAACATCAGCAGCCCAAATACCCACACAGAGGGCGAGACAATCTCCAGGATTCAGGTTTGGGTTATTTGCCTGACATTTCTACATTCACTATTCTCTATTTAAATGGTTTAAATTTAAATTATTTCAGTTTTGATATGAGGCTCTGTCAGAACTTTAGAGGCTGAAAATTTCAGGTCTTCTGAGCTGAGGGGTGCTAATAAACATCTATACTTGAATTATAATTGTAATATTTTCAGTATTTGTGCTTTGTCTACTTCAGTGTGCCAAACAAAGAATTGCCAACGTGGCCAAAGAGATTTTTTTAGTTCAAACAAGAGGGGGAGATGTTGGAACCCTGGAGGCTGAAAATTTCAGGTTTTAGTATATAATATATATTATATTATTTAATTAATTATTAAATTATTAAGTAATATTAATGATTTAATTATTTATATTTATATTCTAATATATATTATTTAGTATATTTAATACTAGTTAATATATTATTTAACTAGCATTAAAACTAGTATTTAATACTAGTTTTATTATTTAAAACTAGTATTAAATAAACTAATTATTTATTATTTAGTATAGGCCAAGATGGAAGATTCAGGGCATTGTCTGAATTCATCTTCACAGATTTGGGTGGTTTTCTCATATTGGATGAAAGGGGTTTGCATTGCAGACCTTGGGTGGTCATTTATTGGGTCAAAAGTATAAAAAATAGAGGTGTCACCTCATTATTGGGTAATTATCTCTTAAAAGCCTTGGTAAGAGAGAAAGACTCACCATTTTACCTCATTTCTCTAACTTATAAGTAAGGGCTCATGCCTGGTGAGCCTGTAAATACTGTAAATAAATAAGATAAAATAAATAACCCAGACCAAACTCGAACTTGACGTTTCCTGAGCGTTATTCACCCTGACCTTGGCAGAGCAAAAAGAAGCCTGAACCCTTACAAGGCTCTACAGAGGTGAAATTCCAGCAGTTTGGCTGGAGAATGAACAACAAAATCTGCCCTGGAATGACAGCAGGAATGGCACTGCCAGCACAGCTCAGGAGCTGAGTGCACACAAAAGGAACTGTCCAAATCCACTCTTCGTGTCATTTTTATCCCACAAAAATATCCCAAGATGAATATTTGAATGCAGCAGAATTTTACTACATTTGATTGTTGAATGGAGAAAACAGATTTCACCCATTTCCAACAGAGTTTTTACACTTTGATTTTTCAAGTCCTTTCCATAGCAACCGTGCACAAACAAGATAAATACTGAAGTGAATTTATCACCTACATCTTCACTGCTGAAGTTTCTTCTTTTCTCCCCATGGCAGCAAAATGTGCCAGATTTCCATAAAGAAAATATAGAAAATAAAGATAAAAAATAAAGAAATATAAAATAAATAAATATAAATATAAAAATATAAAATAAATAAAATAGAAATATAAAAAATAAAGAAAAGCATTTCCCAGCGAGCTGAAGGAGAAGTTGGAATATTGGGGTCCCAGGTGATGAAACTACCTTTTTTTTCGGTATTTTTTCCAAAATTCCTTGGAATTTTCCAATTTATTCCTTGGAGAGGGGAATGTGAGAATGGTGTGAAATCAGTCAGATTCTGCAGTGTGACACAAGGCAATTTTGGATCCAATTTTGTAATACCTGCACTCCTGCCAAGTTTGAATTTCTTTGCTTTTCCCTACAGAAGTTCTGGAGGACAGCTGGGAAAAGTCTGCCACACAAGCAAGAGCTCTCAAGAAACTTCATTAATTTCTGTCAAAATTCCGTCACGTTAATTAGGAACTAATTTATAACCTGAAGATATTGACTGGAGTTGAGTAACTTCAAGGAGTTCAAGGTGGCTGCGTGTGAAAATCCTGATAGATATTGAGAAACAGCCCAGAGGCTTTCAGTTCTCAAATGAATCCTTCCAAAAGACACAACGGTACTGCAAGCATCACATAAAGGCTTCAGATGTTATCTCCTCTAATTCCCCTCCACGGAACAAATCAAACAGAGCTGGATGTTGTAAAGTTATCTTTAAATATGGAAATTGTTTGGAATTACTCAAAGCAGCCCTTGCAGTGGGATAGGGGCTGCAAAGTTAAATTAAATACCATTAAATATCCTGAAATTAGCGTTTTTCAGCATTTGATTGTTGCTACAGATACCACATTAAATACAAATAACAGGACCTGCCTGCACTGTGGAAAGAACTGCAAGAATAAATTAATTTTACAGTCGTGGTCATGAAAAGACCTTGCCCTAAAGCCTGACTTTATTATCAATAATCACAACAAGAAAGCCTGAATGAACATTTTTGAGAGCCACAGCCCTCAGCAACTCTTTGATTCTGATTTTTGAAATAAAATCCTTTCATAAAAGGGCTCGTGGTACAAGTTTTGTGCAAAGACCCTCCAAAATCTCACAATATTTGCACAGGAGTGCCTATTAAATATTTAATCATTAAATTAAATTAAATTAATTATTATTATAATAATCATTAATATATCAATATATTATATTAATATAATTATATAAATTATATAAAATATTACATATTAATTACATATAATATAATATATAATTATATATATATAATTATATCAATGACATTATGTATTATATTAATGTAATATATTTATCATTATTTAAGTTATTTAAT